>KZ345014.1:523658-550086 GCA_002352805.1 Teladorsagia circumcincta
ACCTGTTCAGCTTACCAAATGAATGACAATGAACAAAGTTATGATCGTTTGAAGGTAAAAAAGTCGCGTTTGACCAGAAAAAAGTAACAACGTACAAAATTTTTAATAAATCAACTTTCGATGAAAATTTAGCCACGATTAGAGAGAGGATAATTTGAATTTTTCAAATCAAATCACTACGTCGCAAAAGCTCGAATTTGAAGGAAGTTATAGCCCTAGAAAGAGGAGGGTGGAAATCTTAGTGGAATTTTATTTTTTGCTTAGTAAGTTATTTATTTTGAATAGTTTGGGAACAAATCAGGTTTACTTGTGGAGGTTGAGAGTCGCTGATCCAGAATCCACCGCCTTTTTCGGAGCTACCTGAAATTTAACCAAGAAAAGTTCGTCCCAATTTTAGAATCCCCGTTTGCCGCCTGTTCACGGTCGGCAAACGCGCTCTTTCGCTAGGGCGCCGTTGGGCGCGATTCAGCACATTCAAAACGCGATCAATACGCGTACAGGTACTACTTGAAGGGGGGGGGTCGTCCCAAATCGCCCAGAAAGGGGGGGGGGTCGTAGAAAACTTACAAAAAGTAACAACGGTAGGGTTGACCCTGCTTGGGGGGGGGGGCATCACAAGAGGGCCGATGGTACGTGACACCAGGACTATGCTTGGGAGAGAGGAGAAACGCCAAGTAGAACACACATTGTATACTGCGTAGTTGTATACTGCGCAAGTACTCCCGAAAAACCCCTGTCCTTGCCTAAGGTTTGGTCTCAAGCGCAACAATTGGCTTAATTACTTTAATTTCCCAAGGACGTAAACGTGTGAATCACATGTTGATACGAAAGTGAGGAGGCGAAGGGGGCCAAAAGTGGAGAAAAAAGGAAGGAAAATCGTCAAAAACGCTGAAAATACAAATCTTCTTGCTCTACGGAGAAGCTTAGGATGCAGGTTGGGAGCTGAGAGATAATGTGATTCGTAGGAGAAGAGTGTAGGAGAAGTCCGAGTGGCGAGAGCATAGCAGATAAACGTGGCGACGCAGATAAGATATCGGACTGTGGGCGGGCCCTAATCTTCCCTGGCGTAGGAGGATCTAAGTTCTAAGCGTTTAGCGTGTCAGTGACGCGCTTAGAGGTGCTAAGATGTCGCGACCTCTATAGGTACAGTCCTACGCTTCCACCCACGGCAGCGACTTCCTTAGCGTGGCTGAGCCCGACTTTTGCCTTTAATACCTACCTCCGCAGTTCTTGCTTCCCTCTCTCACACATTTCCCCTCACTCCTCTTCACCTTCCTTTCGACACACTTCGCTATGACATCTTTGCACTAATGTTGTGCACGGACTTAGATGAATCCAAGTTAGGTTCAGGGTTAGGTTAAGGTGAGAACTTGCTTAATTTCTCCCAGATCAGCCTAAATATCTGCGAAACTCACTTTTTACCTACATACCTTGTATTCTTTAGCCTTTCCATCCCCTTCCTGTGACAAGTTCCCAGTAGCGTCCTTTTTTCGTTCTTTGAAATCCATCCTCTACTCCCATCTTCCTTCAACGAATTCCCAAGCTTCTGGTTAATTTGTCCACACTCGGAAAGTACTCTTTAGTCATAACGTCAACATTTTTTTGTTTTCCTTCCATTCTGTCATGAAGGACTAATCTGTTACAGGAAATTGCGTGAAATTTCACTCAGAAGACTTGAGAGCTTCCTGTAAATAGAGGCAAATTTGAAAACTTGTTCAAAGGTTTTTTTGCGCTGTGATGTCGCTCGTTATCATTTTTCCCTCTCTTGACTACTTCGAAATCAATCTCGGTGTTGTGCACTTCAGCGAAATGCAATACCTAGAATGTTTCTCAAGAATGCTGGGTTGTGAACAAAACTTTCGCCCCAGACGGGACTCGAACCCGCACCTTTTGCTATCCGGGCAAGTGCGCTACCAGATACGGTACCGGGGCACCATTTCATTCCAACTCAGCTCTTCGTGGTTTACGTACCTATAGCTTTCAGCACTCACACATTCTTGTGAAACATTCGCAAGGCGAACTGCTGCTAAAAAGAGCAGAAAACAATCAAAAACAATACCTAGAAGTATCGACAGATATCCACTTGATCTTCATCGGCCTTATTTTTTGGCCGGTTGGTTTCTCCAACAAGAAGGCCCACAAGTTTTCGAATGCAATCTCCATGCATTCTCCACAATTTCAAATTACAGTTAAGGAGAACGACCACCGAAAATCACCGCAGCTTCAACATGGAATTTGCAGAGAACGCAGAACGCACGAGAACGCAACGCTCCTCTTTTTCTAGTGTTTTTCTACAAACAGATTTTTTAAGCTTTGATTGGGAATGTTTGACAGGCAAACCAATCATTCTCTCCATCTCTTAAAGCAACACCTCCAGCAGAAGTCAACTCGAAGAATCATTCGTTGGGTGGGACAGAGTAGCCCAAGTGTAGCAAAGATGTGCCGTTGTCGCGGCTCGAAAGTGCGCGACAACAGCGCTAGGGTTTTACCAAAGCTGGCTTTTGGCCACTAATCTTGGCCTTTGGACGGATTATGTTGGCTGGGTGTCCTTGCGCAACTGCGTGGTCCTGGCGCGATTGCAAGTGATTTGCGCCGAGTTCGATGGAATGCTGCTTGTATTTTGATTGCTTTTACACGCCTAATCCGTTTAATTATCACATTTCTTTGTTTGTATCGGTGCATGCGCGATTGCAGCTGCATTTTTTGATGGCGCGAGCCAGCAAGAAATGCAAGCTAGTTCAGACAACTCGTCCCACACTACCGTCCCATATTCCATGGAGAGTCCATGTTAGGGGCGCTTTCTTTGTTTCTTTGGTTATTTGCAATCAACTCGGCATCCACAGTTTTCTAATCGGCCGCTTCTACTCCACCAACTCAAACTGGGGGTGTTGCTTTAATCTTTCTCTTCCTTCCGTTTCGTGTAAAGGAAAAATTTGCGATCAGAGTGAAAGTTGAATTAGGAGTAGATCATCTGGTTGAGGGACCCGCGGACCTCCTGAGGGTGCGAATTGAAGCACAATTGGCACCGAAAGAGTTGACCTCGTTGACCCATTAAGGTTCAGTCTTGGCGTGGCTGGCCAGTGCACGCTCACAGTCTATCAAATCACTCGCCGCAGATCTACAGGCAGCGAGTGATTAGATAGCAGAGAGAGCGTTATGTGGAAGAGGGTACAGCGATGGAAATCTTATCTCTGCCGAGATCAACGGGAGGAAGGGGTTTCATTCCTCGGGTTCTGGGCTGTTTCCCAGGATTTTTTCTTCATTGGTGTAAAACTTAACATCGCTGAGTTAATTTGAAATGGATTGCCTTTTCTGCGTGAATTCGTCCTTTAACTAGCCGATTCTGATACGGGATTGTTCTATTATATTTTGTTTTGTTTGATTTATTTTAGTTTTTCAGTTTGTCCCTGTTTTCACTTTCTTTGTCTACCTCAGCTAGCATGTTGCGGTCTCGTTAATTCCTAACATCGCCTGGCCGCAGCTTGTCTTTGGACGCAGAGTAAATAAATAAATAAATAAATAAATAAATAAATAAATAAATAAATAAATAAATAAATGAGTGCCAGCTTAGCAAACATTTCGCATTTGAGACCCAACGTTTGCGAGATATCCTTGAAGAAGAGCAAGTAAGAACGTTGATCGAAAGTGTCTTGAAAAAAAAGGTAGTCCACTTGCGACTACCATAGAAAAATACTTGCTACGATCACAAGTATTGAAAGGCGAACCGCCATGGTAATTGGGTCAGAGTCATTCACGGGGCAACAAACTACAAGAAAGAAAAGAAACGAGCAGGTACAGGTGGAGGAACAGTGGAATAAAGAGTTTGAGGAAGTGACAGTGAACAAAACACACACGGAAGCCAAACACGTTTCTTTTTTGTTTTCAATTTTGGAAGTTGAGAATCCCTAGACTCACTCGAGTTCCTTCCTTCATATCAAATCAATAGCATATGATGATGGTATAGTGGCGCGCTTCACAAGATACGTACCAAAGGCCACATTTACTTCAGCCACCACCTTCTAGCCTACACAAGCTTAGCAATCACAAATGACGGCTGTCCACTGGACGAAGAAGAGCACAGAAACCGAACTTGCTACAGCAATACTATGTATGTTCTTGCTTCATCAATCCCGATTTTGCAACTTGGTTCTCCTTTTCTCTAGAGACCATCAAAAAACCACAAAAATCGCACAGATATGGACAAGCTCCAGGTAAAAAAGGGGTTCCAATTTGAAACATTTATTCCCCGTGGGCGTTCAGAAACCAAGTCTTCGATGTTTTGTTCCTCATGTCAGAAGTGAATGAATGGTTGGCAAAAAGGAATCCAGCTGCAGCAACTTTGATGGTGCTATTTTGGAGCAGGTTGTTCAATTACTAAGGGAAGAAACTTTTTCGTGGGGGCCACATGACACCCCCTTGAGGACGAATGTGTTGGCTGTCAGCACACCGGCTACGAGCAGCCGAGCCAGACTGGGAAAACTTCCCTGAGTGGATCAGCCGAGAAACGTATGCGATTATAATGGAAGCGACGGGGCGGAAAACGAATAGGGCGGATTTCAAATGCGTTAACGTCAATGAAATTCAATTAGAACGGCGTGGCCAGGAGCGAGTAATTAGGTGACGACGACAAAACACACAAATGTCGGCAATCTCGGTGTTACTGGAATCGGTCTCCTGAGACCAGCAGTGAAGTCTGAGGGATGCACACATTGCCTTGCCCCTCCCCTCATCTCCCGTTACTACCTCTTCAGTGAACAGCCGAAAAAGTTTGAAATTGCGCTTCCGAGTTGAAAATTGTCAATTATGAGATCCTCGGCGCTGATATGGCACTTGCTAGACAAGTGACTCCGACAGGGCATGCGTAGGAGGTGGATCAAAGAAGGTCTGTTTGGCCGCCACCGTAGAATTAAGAATGAATGGGACATATATGTACATGCCTAACATCTTCACCGGCGTGTATGCATGAATTTACAACAAAACTTCTCTGTCTCTAGTACATATCCTGTTCCCAGTCATCTATCAGAGAAGTGCGCTGAAGAAACTCAGAGGGTTTTGAAATTCTCTTGGAGTATCTAATATTAAAGAATTTATTTCCGTGAAGGAATCCTCCTCGGAAAAAATGTGAATAATCTCACCCATTAATCACTGGCTTGAGACCCATCGTCCACTATAAAAATGAAAAAAGAAAAGAATACTTTTGTTCGGGTAAGTAATTCGAAAAACCGAAAGGACTGTGCGCGTTCAAATTCCCGCCGGACATCTATCACAAATACTGGCGGTGGGAAAGTTTCCACTCGGTTCTCTGAATACCGTCACTAAGAGCTCATTCTGACCTTCTTACTTACTGTATTGACATCGCATACTCTGCTGCATCATATTCTATGGGATGTTTTGTCTCTATTTTCCAAAATCGACCGCTTTAACCGTAGTCTGATATGCAGCCGCTCCAAGGCCACTTCTTTCTATGCCCCCCCCCCCTAGCTCCGCGCGACCTACCTTCGACCGTTCACAGTGTGCTTTCGTGGGTTTGTTTCTGTTCGGAAACGAAACGTCGTGCGTGAAACTTTGTGTGTTGCCTCTAGTGATCAGAACTGACACATTCATGTTGGGAAAAAATACAAGAATTCTCCTGAAAGAATTCATCTAGGATTTCTTGAACAGATGGTTTGAGATCGATGGCTAGAGTTCATTGCTCGAATGGGACACCAACAAACAAAATAGCAAGGAGGGTCGACATTTCGAATGCACGGGTCGCGAGCGAATTGATGTGCTATTTTGTTCAAAAATTAGGCAAGAAGTACGAAGAGGAACGTTAGCGAAAAGAAGTGAAAGGAAACAAGGAAAACACGTGTTTCTTTTGTGAGGTGAACCGTGAGGCGTAGAGAGACAATGCGTCGCGAGGAGAGGGAAAACGCGAGGAAGCACGTCATTCTTGAGATCGTACAAAAGCCAGATATACTGCACTGATGAGACTGGCACCGCTTGCAGCGGTCAAACGAAGGCATGAGCTGCTCGTCGAGCAGTTCCATCCCTATGATAGGAAACTCAGCCATCCCACTCAATGAGAGAATTTGAAGAGATCTGAGCCTGACCCGTGCCTTCAAGAATATGACATATGAGCTTTCGCCCGAGAAGCCGCCCTTATCTCTGGACGCGATGAACTAAGAGGAGATTGACTCACTTAGCAATTGAAGTTTGAGAAGATTATGTCGCTGGTTTCAGGGATTATCTGAACCTTTAATCCCTGAAGTGTGCTCAGTCTTTCAAAAGTCGTCTCGCGTTTACAGAAACCATAGAATGGACGGCTGAGCTCAAAGTGATGTTGAGTTAAGTCGGCGTTAAGTGGATAAGATAACGTGTCATGGCACTGGTCTGGCACCGGGGAAGGCTGGACCATTTCATATTCGACTATACCATTTTATACCCAATAATAGAGGATTACGTCGCGAGGCATCACTATTGAGGAGATTATTTTTAAGAATTAAGTCATGCTCCCACATCACACATTAAGGTGATGATTCCTCACGTAATTTGTCGCGTGGGAAGCCTCATGTGTCTGTAGTTAAAGAAAAGGCAGAGTGGGCGTCCAATGAAGGTTATACTTAGAAACCAACCGATCGGGAGCTTCATGAACTCGTGTGGCTGTTAGAATCAGACCCCCTACCTATCGCCTTTCTCCCTACACATCAAACCTCTGAAAAGTACTATTTTCAGTTCTGCGTTTGATGGCAGCCACCCGAATAGCTAGGACAAATGAAAGCCGAGGCGAATGACCAGAAGATTTGATGATGGTCATTCACCAATCCCACAGGACCAATCAGCTCAACGAGAGTTCGAATTTGTATAAATAAATGTCGCATTGCGAATGGACCGGCAAGCACTTTCCATCTGGAACCAAATTCTAATTATATTTGCAAAGTACGAACACCTTATGATGCGCTTGGCGATAGCGCTCAAAAACTGCGAAGCTCGAACATATAGCAAACAAATTCGAACAACTGAGCAACGAGCATTATAATTGAGAGACGATGACAAACAAAGATGGAATCCTGCAGTAAAAGGATAAAGAATTTGGTGATGATAAATCGTCTTCAGGAGTGCCCCACATATCCAAAAACTATTAGGTTTCGCAGTGACGTTTGGAGGATTGATCTGCCTACTATACGCTTGTACGGCTTGCGGAGGCAAAAGTGCGCAGGTGCTTTTATCAGCTCAAAGGCAGAATGTCCGGTCTCAACAACAGTTTCAAAAAACCTTTGCCTCATGTTCCTCTTGAAGGTAGATTTTGTGATGAAAAGGCAGCTTAATGGAAATGAGGTTAGTGATGGTCAGTGGTGCACGAAAGAAGGAAAACCGAGATAAATGTCCCAGAAGCCAAGAAATGAGGCCCTTTGCTTTCCGCATTGACGCGACTATCATTGGTGCTGCTCTCTTCGCGCTAACGCCATCTCTGCTCAAGGGCTAGAGAGTCAAACACGAGAAGACGCGAAAGGTGGGCGTACCGGGCCAACTGGGCCGCGGTGAAGGCCGTGCTAGATCGCCGGGGCATATCTTTGATGCAAATCACGTGCCGGTCCTCACCCCTAACAGCCCCGCTCGTCTCTCCACTAGGAAAGTTTCCTTCTTCGACTTTCGTTATTACCGTGGAATCTTCCTTTAATCTTAACGCCATCATTAGCTACACCTGGTATCAGAAAGCATCAAGCACATCAAACATAATTCTTTGACCTGCTGTCTTCACAATTACGACTTGTCCGCCAGTGGTGAGCAACGGATATACATATGTAGGCTCGGATCAGAGTGATGCGGTCTACCTTTGCCAGTACTGCTCAGTCTCAGTCGGACATTCACTTAGCGAAGAGCATTGGACTTTTATCCAACAGAACACTCAAACGATGCTGTTCTGTGAAAGGAATCTTTCGGCGGAGCAAATTAGGTAAAGGGATCCTGCTCAATGGAAGTACAAATTAAGCCCACAAAAGGTACGAGTAATCCAAAGGAAATATTATTAGGTGAAGGGAGAAGTTTTCTCGAGTGGAGTAGTTCTATGATCTCTAACGGTATAGTCTTCTTGGCCTGTACTGAGTTATGTAGATGAGTAGCAAAACTTTCCAACGTCAATGTGATATTGGTTCTACGTATTGTTGGTATCCATTGGTGTTCCCGTTAAGAAAATATTGTTCAGTTGGAGCGCTGGACGATAGACTCACTGAGACTCACTGTCATGTCCCTTTAGGGAATATGAAAAAAAATTCTTATGATGCCCACCAAACATACACAGAAAACCAGCTTTCTGGAATACAACTGTTGCGTCACAGAAAGTTAGCTGTCTCTTCAAAGGCAGTGAAGTCCAAATGAACTCAGTCAGATTGGGTTGCGGTGATAGACTTTCGTTGAACGCAAGATTCTAGTTCTGTTCTGAGCGGTGGCAAAGTATTCTGCCTAGAAACTGGCACCTTTGAGTGAGCACTGCTCCCTTAATACCTCAGAAGGAGCTGTATAACGGTGTGAGCTCAAAAAGTTGATGTCACTGGTTTTCGTCCAGAGTTCACAACGTTCACCTGTCATTCATTTCTCTGCAGTTTTAGCAGCCGGATCACTCCGTATTTAACTCGAAAAACACCTGCTCGATCACAGTACGGTGGGTTTGTCGGTGGAGAGTTTGATGGCTCCGTAGTGGAAGCTGAATAGATGGCAAACTTAGAATATGTGGTTTGAAGTTTGTTTGCATGTTTTGCTTTGAAAGAAGTCACGCTTCAGCTCCTCGACATGGCCAGGTAAACAAAGATGTAGCAGCCGATGATGATCAACCACTTCGTAATGCGTCATACACTCGTCTTTCATTTGAAACCAAAGGAGTGTTCTTGTGGGCGTTTTGCCTACATAGCGAATTATGAGGACAATGGATGTTTCAGTAACCACTGGACATGACACTTTTGGAGAAGGAGTACGCCTCCTTTTTATATGGCGGTAGGTTCATAAGCGGTAAGAATTGGATGGGAGCCTAGGAATTGCAGTAATGCTCCATCAGTCATAGCGCTACCCCGGCCTTTTCTAGGAGTATACATAGCAAGCATGAACTAAATATTGACCCCTGACGCTTAAACGCTCAGTTCTATGACCGGCTCATTTCATTTCCTTATCTCAAATACTTCCAAATACGTCCTTTAATACGAAATATATAATAATTATACAATATTATTTAAAATACGTCTTCTGCAACCAAATACTAAGGTTTACTCCCACGAATTGGTAACCATTGACAATATTTCTCTTTCTGTGTTGAGAAGAAATTTCGAAGTTACGTGAGTGTAATGAGGCTATATATTAGGTACCGGATATCTTAATGTCATTTTTCACCAAGACTTTTGGACAGGGAATGTTTTAATTCAGATTGCGAGGAATGAAATAGCATAATCACAGAATGATTAACTAGAATCCCTCCATCTAAGAGTTTGAGTGGAAACCTTGCACGATTGAAGCTCGGAATTTTTTAAGACAAAAAGGAGAGGCAGGTCGACTTAGACATCATCTGACAAATCATCCCCCTTACTTGCTTAAAATTTAGGCACGGACAAAAGAAGTACACATTTAGTTAGAGTAGGGTCTCTGTTGTAGACAGAAAAGTTATAACTAATCAGCCCAACAGGACAATTTTTACGGAGACTTCTGTGCAACATGGGGTCAAAAACGCACCCTTTTTGAGCACACGTGAGTAGCGAGTGAGCACATTTAACAGAATATCTTGCGCAATCAAGTTTGTAGAAATGTTTGCGCATCATCAATCCATCACAGTAAAGTATCCTACCATTTCAGCCCAAGTCTGGTTAAGCCCTTTCTCGGATGGCTTACCTAGGGCTATCTTTTTCGAGACGATTGCAGGCATTCTTTCAAAGGCTTCGCTGTATTTTAAGGAAACTGAGGAAAACCGGTGAGCATTCCAAACAGTAGTATACCCTCTAGCAAAAGCAATGTTGGTTTGGTCGGCGGATCTGTAGCTCCCCGCCCGACTTTGAAGGCATTTGGTACACACATGCGAATTTGCGCAGTGAACCTAGGAATTTTCAGAAAAAAAATATAAAAATTGGGGGAGAGTTAAATTGTGAAATAACAATGGGGAGTAATAAGCAACGTATTACGTAGTATTGATCAGCAAAAGAGACGTTACGAGAAATTCATTTCCCATGGTAATCGGCTCAAAACTTCCTGAACTCAGAAAAACGATAAGATATCCGGTACCTAATATGTTTTATGCTTCTAGTCTATTAGAAGTCAATAACGGGATCGTAAACTGCTTTGTGTGCTATTATGGCACTCTGACATCATTCTTTCGGGAAGGTGAGCAGTAACCTTGCCAAAAAAGCGGTAAGTATGTGGACTGGAGTTTGCCGACTATATAAGCAAATTTTCTGTCAAGATGTCGTATTTAAAAAGTACACAGTGGCATAAAAGAAGGGTACGTCGCGTAGGAGAAGAGCTGGAGTGAATTTTGGAATGAGTCGAATAATGGTAAGTGATCATACTGGCTGAAATTAAACGAAAGGAGCCGTGACATCAGGAGAAGTGCGAGAGAGTCGTAAGCGTTAACCATAAGTTCTCAGAACTCAGCTGGTAGGACAATCTGTGGCTCCATAAGGGGAGTTCAAGCGCTTCGAGAATGAAAGATCGCATAAGTCTGTACCTTACCACGATGAGTTTTCATTGCAACTGAATTCCTTCAATCAATGGGTCTGCCTACACGTCACTTGTCAAACCGAGAACAGAGAACGAGAGGAACTCTGCAACATGTCGGTTGGCATTTGTTGGGACCAAAAATAGTGGTTGACAAAATTCATCCCGTTACGATGTTCCCATCTCCCGCCTCAAATTGAAACCGTGGAGGGTGGAAAGGTGTAGTAACCAGGGGCGGGCACACTGCAATCGGTAGGGCGGATACGAGTTAGCTATCACACAGAACAAAAAATCCTCAAGAGATTTTGTATTGTCTTTCATTGTTAAATGCTGCTTTTTTCTGGCAGCAGCTCGCCCTATGAAAGTCCTACGAGAATACTGGGTTATAAGCAAAACTTTTGCCATAGGCGGGACTCGAACCAGAGCAAGATGTATGGGCTCGAGACCTGCCTCAGTTAGGCGAAACTTTTGTCAATAACCCAGTATTCTGGTGATGCTGAAGGGAGTCATGGGACTCAACCTATTGTCCGTTTAGGTCTTGCTGGTTTCTGACATTTCTGGGTAGCATTCGATCACATGAAACTCGCAAAAAGTGCTTGACGTCTCTGAACTTTCCCCTTTGTTTTGTAATGTTAAAGGTGAAGTGCGTTGCAATGCCATTATTTTTTGTGAGGATTGCCTACCGGTCAATGCTGATTGAATGACTTCAACATGCTTTCTATTAATGCTATTCTAGCATTCTTCACAATAGACGTCTACTGAATGACTATTGAAAGTAGGTTAAGTACAATATGAAACCCATTCGAAAGTCTAAATTGGTTTCGGAATCGGATTTGAAGTTGTTATCAATCGAGAAGCTCAGGATGCTTGCGTTCCCTCGAACGATGTTATTGATGCAGCATTTTCTACTAGGGCTAAGACCTAGTCACTTCAAAACGAACCGGACTGGCACAGTGGTATCGAAATCACCTACAGGGGTGGCCAAAAAAAAGAGACGCTCCACCTCTCGCTTGGGACGGCGCTAATGACACTTTGCTAAATTGAAACCGTTCGCTCCAGCATATTTCGTACTATCAGCGGAGGTCATGATAGCCTTCTGAAGCGAGGACATCAGAAGAAAAGACCATGCAAACGTTGTGCACGGTTCGAGCTCAACGTGGTCCTCTACGGATCGTGGACCATTACAAGGATATTGAAAGCGCTGACCGGAAGGGGTCTTGCATAGTTGGAGGTACTGTTTATGGGAAGATATCCATCAGCTAATCGACTGAATTAATTTTTTCGCTGCTCCGGGCTGTTGCGATTACAGAAGAGATCCTTGAGCCCGACGTCGACGGCAGATGACGTCATATTCCGAAGACGGTGAAGACAGTGAAGGAGGACCTCCTTCTGTTCATGGAGGAACATTTAGAGAACATTATACCGTAAAACTCCTATCAACATCGGCACCCTGTGCGACGAAACGTTTGGTGATGTGAGCCATGGGCAAAGTGCCTCTTTTTTTGGCTACCCCTGTATGTTAGTCGGCGCCAAGCTCATGAAGAGATCAAAAATTGAATCTTTGTAGGGAAATAATGTTCTGTAGCCGTAGTATAGGGATCACCCGGACTCGGAAACAAGATCAACCCTGGCGTTGCTACCAAGACCCCCACTCCACTTGGGGCAACACCCCTAGCAGAATTCAACTAGAAGAATCTGCTCATTGGGTGCAGCCCACATTTTCGTACAGCGGCACCGCTGTCGCGGCTCGACAACGGCGCTAGGGTCCTACGTTGTCCGACACACCCGTACCATATTTCAAGGGGAACTCTTCGTTTCATTTTTCAGCTTCAGTCAAATCAAGATCCACAGTTTCATTACCGACCGCTTTTACCCCACCATACCAATCTGGGAATGTTGATTCAAGACCATCACTCTTACCACCATGGCTCTTTCTACTTTCTATAGTGTTCGATCTTGAGATCAGTTCACACCCTTCCAGCTTTCCCACTCCCCACCCCCCAAACCAGATAGATACGATTCTTAGTGTGAAAGAATTTCGGAATCCGGCGGTATTGGTTTTTTCCCTCAATAGCCTAAAATTATGACCTCTGGTGCGGCCAATTGTTGTTCGTTCCTAAAAAGGTCGGCGTAGATGGCGCTGAGACTAATCATCAGTTCCCTCAGTGTTCTTCATTCTCCATCCTTTTATGGAAAACAAAGGATTACATTGTTCCGTCTACTCGGCTGTCAATCGCTTAACTTCTTTATAATAAGTAAAAACGAAACGCTAATGGAGACAAGAGTAAATCGGGAATTCTAAGAAGGAGGCTGACGATAGCTAGCAAGTAGGCTGGAGGTACTGTGGAAGATCGAGGGCGAGGAGAAAAGGCTGTGTTATCGAGGACAACGCCTCTGAGTAATGAGGAAGAGGTGGAGCGCGGAGAGCGAAGCACGAGGAGTGAGGTGACTGGTTCGGTGCATCATGCCATGCATGAAGCGAAAACCACTCGGGGGGACAAATTTAACAAGGAATAATCAATTAGCCGTTTTCAATACGAATGAAATCGTATATTTTCGTATATTACTCAGAAGCTCTTAGAGAACGATCAACAAAGGCTCAATCTCTGTTGAGTTTGGCATTGACTTAGCAATTCAAGCGTTGATTGCTCCTTCTAGTAGTAATAGATTTGCATTTGAAGACCTATAGGTTTGAAGGAAGGGATTACGATAAAGAGGGAGCGCATCAGGGGCGTATGCGCCAAAGAAAGTTGGTAAGCACTCCGCCCTAAAAGCGTCCTACCCACTACTTTGGCTGGTGATTTGGACGAGCTGGGCTGCCAATGGTGGGACAGCTGGAGCGACTTAAAGGCAGAATTTACGATGAAAACTCAACCCATTCCGAAGTACTGTAGGGATGGTAAGTAGTACCAGAAAGGAAGCGGAACCATGAAAAACGGCTCAGAACCCGAGAGGACCCCTTTCTATCGCCTTGATCTCGGCATTGATGCGACTCCCATCTCTGTGCCCTCTTCAAGATAACGCTCTCTCCGCTATCCAATCAATCGCCGCATATAGACCTGTGGCGAGTGATTAGAGAGACAGTGGGAGGAGACAGGCGGACCCGCCAAGATTGAGCCCTTCTAGCTCTCCGATGTCAAATCTGCCGCTGCCGGTTGCGTGCCTGTCCGCACCATCAGGATGTTCGCCGGTCTCCCCACTAAGCAATTTCTCCCTAACTCGATGTTCGTCCTTTCCGTGGAGTCCTCCTTTAAGAGGAACATTCACGCTCGCTGCCACGTTGAAATTGCTACCCATGCGTTATCAGACGATAAGGTGTGAGATAGATGAATTCGGACGAGCGTGACCCCCTGAAAGAGACGATACCATAAGATAAGGGGATACGGCTGCCAAGAATAAGCATGCGAGCACTGATAACTTCAGCACCAATGGGACTCGCACCAATGTGAAATTCGGGACAAAAAAAAAGGGTCCTGATTCCAGGATTCTGAACCGTTTTCCTTGGTTTTTTCTTCATCCCACATCCTTAACCACCTCCGCCTTTATTTCTGATAGCTGCCTTTCCATCGTAAACTTCGTCCTTGAAGGCAGTGAGTACGATAGTTTCTGATAGATTCTTTTAACCAGCACACCTATAATATCTACACCACGCTTCTTTGGCACCTTTGTACTGCTTAGAGTGGCGCATATACACAGTTCCCAGATGCGCACATTCTTTATCCCAATTATTCCTCAAGAGCAGCAACCCCGGATCAAATTGGTGGGTTAACAACGGTCGATTATGAGATTATTAATGTTGAATGACTGAATATGAAAAAAGAACCAGAGCGAACAGCCGGTGAAGCAATTGACAAGTGTTCCCTCTTTCCTTCTTGAAACAGAAGGGGTGGAGTCGGACGAGTTTTCTGAACTTGCTTGCTCCATGTTCCAGTAACGTGCACGTGGTGTTTGAATAAGCCGCTACGCCGTGATACATGTTGAGTGCCGTGGCTCAATATTTACTTTATTTTTTTATTTACTTTACTTCGTCCAACTTTACACCAGTCTCCATCAGATCCCTTTGTATGGCCCTACCGCTACTGTCGCGCGTTTCAACGGCACATCTGCTATAATCGTGGGAGATCCCATCCGTAAATAGATTCTTCATCACGACCTCATCAAAGGTTGTTACTTCAAGGGCAAGATCAGGGCTAGAAAGGTAGCTGCAGTGTTTCAAGCACTAAGAGGAAAATGCATCGACTAGATTAGGCGATTTTAACAAAACACTCCAGAGCTTACCATCTTTTAAGCCCAAAAAACGAGCCTCTCAAAAAATGTGGAGAAGAACTTGATTATAACGCAGGTAGTAATAGGTTTTTCAGGAGATAAGAAAAGCAGACGTAATGAGAAAAACGACGTGAAGTGACGCCGTTGAAAGAAATGGCGCACTACAGTAGGACGTAGTAAATGAGTAGAGAACGTTGCCGAGCTGATAAGACGGGCATTTCTGGTTCACGCTTGCAGTCTCAATTGCCATAGTGCAAGCGTACGTCTGACTGGAGATAAGTATAGGAGGAGAAGCGGATCGGTACGAAAACTCCTAGAGGCACATCCGAGTCCTACTAAATTGGTCTAATCAGGAACATATGACGCCCACACAACATCCATAGTCTTCAGAGCGGGCGATCGCGGTAATCCCTCGGGCATCAAGGAGCTGAACGACTTCTGCGAATCAAGCTTAAACACGGTTCGTCGGCAAAGAGTGGCTTCAGGAATGTTCCGAGAAGTCTAAAAATTGAGTTTACAGAATTGAATTCGCTTATCGGAGAAGAAGATTGGAAAGACCTCAGGGCGACATTTTCTCCTATCATTTCGAATGTTTCTGGAAAAGCAGTGAGAAACTGACGGAAATGTTTCGAACTAAAGCCGAACCTATGTCAGGCTGGTGATCGGAGTTGTCTTCAAAGCGTAGAAATAGGCACCCATACCCTCCGCCCTCAGGTCGCGTTCATAATTCGCAACGTGGAAGACTAGGATAGCAGGCGAGGACTGACAGGGAAATGAACTTTCCGTGTTTGTATGGAGACCTCGATACATCGGTCGAGCCTGTGGCACCATTTAGAAATACGGAAACCAAAATTGGAAAACGAATCTGCCAAGGAAGTTATGAACAGTCAAAGTTGACTGCAAACGAGGCCTTGTGGATCAAGCTCGCTAGTCGTTGTGCAGTTGTGCTACCATGGAGCAGTGGTAGTACTGTCGCTCATCATCATGGAGGTCATTGTTTCGATACCAACTGCAGAACAGAGTTTTGCAAAACATGTTTCGTCCCCAGCAGAGACTTCCACTGTTGTTTTTGACAGTTATTCGACATTGTTATCCTGAGTGACGTTTGTTGTGTGTTAAAGGCAGAATTTATGAATGATGTTCCAGTGGGAGTTCAATGCCTTCCCTCGTCCGGCATTTTCAGGTGAATCGGTGAAGCGTATTTCATCATTCGAGCGCACTATCCTAATCTCCTAATATAATACTCACCAGCGATTCTAAACGAAGCCGAATCTTTTCAGCGGAATATTCTACTCGATACTATCCTCATTTCCTATTAACTATCTTAATCTCCCAATAAGTACATATTTTCAACTGTTAGAAATTCAGAAACGCTAGAAGGGACGAGGCGTTTGGTGGGATAGTGAACAATTCTTAAGTCTAGAGCCACGTTTAGGCCTTTGACAACGACGTGAAGGTCGAAACGTTGGCCGAATAATAAAAGATTTCACCTAAAAACCTCGTGGCAGAAGCAATAACACACAACAACAACGAGCATGCCGAGGTTTCAGGATGAGAGAGCTTGGAGTTCACTCCCGAATGTGCTAAGCCAGGCTACTGCTCCTTGCGGATTTGCTAGCACACTCCACCCGCTTCACAACACTTGTGAACACGCAGGATAATCACTATAGCAAACTCTGGGAAACTAGGAGGAATTCCAGATTCAATCTCAATGGTATTGGTTGGGTATAACAGTGAGATTTTCAGACGAGGGATAGTTGGTGTGCTGGTCATCTTCAAATAAAAAAGTCAACCTCGGAACAGAGTGAAAAACAGATGCACCGTGGGATGAGAGCGTGCCCTCCCTGGTGATTGATACTCTATGTTGTTTGGCGTCTGAAAGATCCCAATCGGAAGTGATGAAGAAGGATGCTCAAAAATAGGTCCCAGAATAATTGACGTTTCAGCCACGGAAGGCATCATATGGATGGGCTGATCAAATGCTTAGATAGGACAACGACGGTACTACCTGGCAAGACATGTTCCACGCCTTCAAGATTTTTCTTGGAATTTCTGTACCAAAAATTGTAAAATGAATCACTAATCATGAAACAACCCAATATTAACGCGGCTTTAAAGGCAGCACTCACAATAACATGAGTTCAGTGAACAATGAAATTAGAGAAGAAGAGAGCGTAAACCCCAGAAATGGAGTTCTTTCTCGGCTCATTAATTTTGGCTGGTGAACGAGTCACAGCCACCCACAAGATGATAGTCAGTCGGATGAGACTTTTTCCAAAAAATACGACCCAGCAAGTGAAAGCACTAGCCAGGATGAGTTCAGATGGGTGGATCGATTTCGAACTGAGGATAGAAGTAGTTAGAAACGTTTTCACTTTTCCAGCAATGGTGTCCATTACGTCATCAATTTCGCTCCAACTGCTTGGTTGTCACTGTAGCCCCTCCTTCCCAAGTAAAAATGCTCTCATGGACGAATTAAGCAAATGACGCATTTCCTCATAGGATAACTGGGAGGTCTATTGCCAGGAAATTAAACGAATTCTTCATCAGAACTGAATTGCAAACGGGTTTATAGAGCTATTATGCGAAGAATTTGAAAGCTGAAAAACGTGTAATCGCCTTGTGCTCAGGCAGCCTTAGGTTTTTTTTTTGTTTTTTTTAGGTTTTTTTTCCTCTACTGGTTGACGTGATCCAGTAAAAAATTTAAGCAATTGCTAAACAATAACTAATTCTATTACAAATAGTATCTAACTTAGCCGATAAAAATAGTCAGTTGCTTTTGAAAAGTTTGTCAATGTTTACCGATAACTTGGCCAAAAAGTTTGAGCTGTATGTCATTGAATATAATATATGCACACCGCACCCCAAATCTATCCGAGGATCTTTGGGTCATCGAGACGTTTCTGATTTAGGAGAGACATCGCGCTCCTTACATCAGGAACATCCTAATGATCATCTTAATCATCTGACCTCAGTGCTCAGAACTCTTTACGCCGATGAGTTTCATTCCGAGATACGCCACGCACACGACCTCCACAAATCAAAACTTGATGTGGCAGGGAACCCGTGTACAAATTTGTGTTCTCCAGACGAATCTGACCCCGTTCTGAAGCCTTGAAGGAATGGAACGCTTCTTCCGCCCGCGAAGAAATCGGGATGAATTTCAACAATTCGTGGCAAGGATCGGTACCCGCTGCTACATTACCTTGCCCACAAGGTGGAATTGGAAAATAAAGGTTAACGACCGTGCAAACAAACCAATCCAGAGCTGATCATACAAATTACTGCAAAGAGCATGATATGCATGTTGAATGAAAATTTTGGACAATAATATAAGCGAAGAAGGCTCACCGGATGGATGTTGCGCTCTGCTCCGAGTAATTGAGCTGTTCTAAGTACGACTGTGCACAGCAATTCAGTAGCCCTTTTGCATAGTCCGAGCTCATGGTAAGATTCTGTTTTCCATTCTTTTTTTGTGAAGAAAGATTCAATGCTCATCCTTCCATACTACTTGGTTAGCAACCAGTGTACACCCTTAAGCTACTACTCCGGATTAGGCCTAGGAGCCAGTCCCCCTCAGAGTGAGACAAAGGGGTTTCAAAGCGCAGAAGGTGCGAATATAGACTACATATAGAAAAAAGGATACGTAGCCCTGTGTTACAGCGGTTGAGAATTCAAAGAAGCGCGCTGTTCATCACCGAACCTCCGACCCAGCTGTATGAGAGATTATGTCCCTATTGAGGTGTGGACGTACCATGAGATGGAGAACGAACGGTAAGCCGTGAAATTTGGCAGGGCTGCTAACAAGAGGCTATGGGAAGTCTATTTGTGCCAGCCATGGAAAAACGACTACGGACACCCACAGAATTGAACTCAAAAAGTGGTGCAATATTTATGGGACACCCTGTACTCAGTAGGCACCGGCTTTGACTGACAGAAGCAACTTTAGTAAGAAAGCACGGAAAACTTAAGGTTCGCGTATTACAAATGTACCACATAGAAATAGGCTGACGTAAAAAATATATGTGGTTCCATTTACTTAGGTTCCGTTCTGAAGCGCATATGTATGAGAAATGCATAAGAACAAGTGAATGCATACTTTAGTGTCCAACACCGTAATGGGTTTCTGGAGCCGGAAACTGGTTTCCTCACCAATTCCGCATGTTTCTGTAAACAACTTATTCTCCTTTTACGTGACGAAAAATTGCGCTGGAAATTGTCACGAGGTCCTTTTAGTCCTCAGTCCTCACGTATGACAATTTCAACCATCTGCAATGGGTGGAGAATTTGGCAACTACAACTATATAAAGAAAAGTACGTCCCCCTGTGTCGAGAAGCGCGTCGCGTGCAGAACATACACCGCAAGTGACGACGACCTCCAAGAAAATCTAGTAACTAGCAGTTCATAGTGATAGCTGATAGTTGGTAAATGAGAATTGTAAACAATTAGTGGCAACTGATAGAATACAGTTGCAACAGGCTAATCACTTCTTTAGCAGAGAACATTTATATCTGGCTGAGGCTGTCGTCACTTGTAGTGTATGGTCTGCACCCGACTCTTCTCGTTTTTTGAAACAGAGCTCGATAAAAAGGTAAGCTAACAGAAGGCAACAAGTAAGGAAATAAATAAAGAGCAGGTGTCCCAAACTGCCAAGCCGAAGAGGTGACGGGAGGCGGTTTAGGCTTGATCGAAAATTTTGCTGATGTCGTACGACTTTTTTTTGCCCTGCTTATTCATGCTTGGAAAGAGCATTCGATGTTCTCCTGTACCATGGAAGGGCAGACAATCAACGAGCAGTGAGGAAGGGACACTTCGAACAAGTTTCGTGACCACGAGAAAGACTTTAGAAAGGTTCTCGCTTGGGTGTGAGAAGCCAAGGAATCTCGAAGATCCCAAATAGGCTGGAGATTGACGAGATTGGTCAAGACTGATGAAACCTACGAAGCCATTGACCCTGGGTGGTTTTGCAATATAGTCGAAGTGTTTCTTTCCTGGAAAATGAAGTCCATAAAAGTGGATCATGTCAGACTCAAAGGAAAACGCCAGAACAAATCCAAAATTACCCACATCGAGTTCAAAATCCCTACTTGAAAACCATCGTAAACTGACGACAAGGAGCCCCTCGGTCACAATTGAATCCTTGAAGCGTCTTCTAAAGGAAGGAGAGAGGTGATCAGTTAGAAGCTGAACGGGAGAGGAATGAGCTGGCTGCTCAAGGCAGCTCTATAGCATATTCTTCCACCTACTTGAACAAGCATCTCTGCTATCTGAATCACCCCAGCGGCAAGCCACGCCTACATTCGCAATCTTCGAGGAACTCCGAAACATCTGCTGTGTGGAGGTGGAATGGGCGATGCAAAATCATATCCCGTCACTTTCTTTGTGCTCCACGAAGGTAAAAACTTTATGAAAGTCGAACTGCCTTATTACCAATCACCCTTCATAAGGCTTAATTCCGTATTCATTAATCTTCCGTTCATCTATCCCCTAGAGCTTCTCCGCTTCGATGAGCATGTAGAGTGCAAGCAGAATTGCAAGTTTAGGAAAATGAGATGCACAGTAGCAAGCTACTTTAACTCGCTTTCTGAGAACGCTGTTTCCAGAATGATAGCTTCCATAGTGCATGTGCCAGAACCGACTGTAAGGCATTCAAAGCTGCAAAGCAGTGCTTGTATGGTTGATCACAGGCAAATACTGGATTCCTGTTGGAAGATTACGATGGTTGAAAACGTTCCGCTCCTGATGGCTTCATTGAACGTCTTTGATGGAAGTTTGTAAAGTCAAACCCTGTGCATGGACGGGTGTTCAAGAGTGCGTTGTGGTGTTAGTTGAACTGCGTGAAGAACTGAATCTACATAATTGATATATCTTTTCTAGTGAATTTTTGAATTTTGGCGCAAGTAATTTTGGGACACCCTGTAGAAAACAAAACAAGCGACACCATCAGAACACTGGAACCGAGGACCATAACTTCGAAAAACTTAAGTAAGGTATATTAACTTGTTTTTGATTGTTAACAGCTGCTTTTGACCGCAGTTCGCCTTGCGAGTGTTTTACGAGAATGATGGGTTGTGAACAAAACTTTCGCCCCAGGCGGGACACGAACCCGCATCTTTTGCTGTCCGAGCAAGTGCGCTACCGGTTACGCTGCCGGGGCACCATTTCATCCCAACTCAGCTTTTCATGGTGTCCCGCCTGGGGCGAAAGTTCTGTTCGCAACCCGGCATTCTCGTGAAGCATTCGTAAGACGAACTGCGGCCAAAAAACAGCATTAAAGTAAGCGATCACGCTGGCTTCCATGCTGGATTTGCCACCCTCGCATAATCAATTATCAATGAGGTGCGAACTTGATTATGTTCGGACGAGCGTAACCCCTTATAAGATATGATACCATAAGATAAGGGGATACGGCTTCTAAGAATAAGGGGCACTCTAGAATGAATGGACGATCACGATAGCGGTATCATATCTGGCACGCTGCCATTGCAACCCCTTCCACATCAATAAGTCTTTGTTTTTGCTAACTAAGCGGATTTTGGCGCCCTATCACTCCGTTGATAAGGCGCTACTACCACTGAAACTTCACATGTTGTAACATTGGGCAGAACCCCTATCCACTCCAGTACACAGCATTCCTTATCGTCCATATGAGAATTATCGTGAACATCTCCTTTAGCAATCAAAAACAAAGACTACATGATCCAAATCGAAAACAAGTCAAAATTCCTTGCTGAAGCTTTCAGCCTCGCGGTTCACTGCCGATATCGGCTAACCGACTTAACAAGTTATACAGCATACATGCTGAAACACAGCATACTGTCATACGCACCATGAACTACTGCGAATAGCACGTAAAAAAGAACAACATAAATCTCAAATGCTTCGGTTAGCTGCCAAAGCTATCGAATTTAGCTATAAATCTGGTATTCAATAGAGTTAATGATTTATGGGAAAACTTCATAGCTAAAGTTCAGGTCAGCATGGTGGTCTATTTGGGAGCATTGAGAGAATGAAGTGGTCGGGATCACAACAAGGGGACAAAGCTTTCGTGTGCCTTTGTTTTGTATTTCGAATCTTGCTCGTATTTCACATACACGTATTTCCCATGCAATATTTCTCATGCTATTTGTTGTTGTGGATCAGAATTTTTTCTGTCGTGATTTTCACATCTGAAAACTGGGGTTATAAGTTGAGGCCAAACACTATTACTAGAAATACTCATTTATAATAGAATACCATTCCAATGGTTGGTTTAATTCTAAAGCATAAAGCGAGAAACTAGACGTCAGAGCGATCGGATTCATTTACCTGTCACATTTGGGCTCATCGAAGCCCAAAAACAGGTAAGAAATGTAAAAGAAAGTCTGAGCGGAGTCATTTCAATCAACGTACCTAGCCCTTTCAGCGTAATTGCCATATTGCTAAATCGCAAAATCGCCATTTGCAGACATATGCATGTTCTCCTTTGAGCGTGATCGCCTAATAGCATAACTCGCGGGCTATGAAGAGGGTTTACGGCTACTTTGCTGGTCATGGACGCTCGCAGGATTGTTCACTGTGCCTATATCGACGACTTGCCCATGCAGATGCAGGTGTAGAAGGTGCGAATTTTCTCGGAAATCTTCAAATCGTCGCACTACCATCCACCGTGCAACACGTTTATAACAGCTGAATGGATGTTAGGCGGACTGGTATCACAAATCTTTCATATAGAGAGCGGTCATATGCATCGCCCTACTCTCAGAATAATGCTATCTCCACACTCTCAGAAACTTCTTCGAACTGCCGATCTCGTAGAATACAAGTTACCTGTTTCCATAGTTCACCTCTCCCCCAGCGAACATTGTCAACCCATGGCGCACACTGAACGAGAAGCCGACCGTAGTATGAACGTCTTGTGGGCTATGACAAGAAAAAACCCAGAACGCATCTGGTATCGAAAATTTTTAATTACACTGTCACGTACAATTATTTTGCTTGACATTCGGCGTGTGTTTGGAATCGCGATTCCCCAGAAGGAAAAGCAGATTTTGAATGCGGATTATCCGACAGCGAATTTCAAAACCTGCTACTGCTGTGGCTTATCAGTAACATGAGCCGCATGACAGAAACCGGCAATAATGCTTACAAATCGGAGCTGATGATTAGCAGGATCGATCTGGTTTTGCCACAGCAAACGGCCCGGCCTTGGAGGATAAGTCGGAGCCGAAGAAAATGGCGTTTAGGAGGCACTCCTTGCGCCACGCGTCTCTAGTGCTAAAGATATCTTGCGTGTTCAGGGTATGAAGTTCGTTAACACGCATTCGAATTAGCTTTGAGATAACGGCCGGTGAAGTGTCCTGAATATGCACATTCAATCCAATTCTTCGCATAGGCCAGTAGTCTACCTACTCTGGAGCTTCTTCTCAACGACATCCCATCTCCCTTTTGCCACCCATCCCATCCCCCTTAGGCATTGGCGAAGCACCTCGACGCCTCTATCCTCATCCTTCTTGTTAGAACCGTCCGTAAAACATAACGGAACAAATCCCCCTCGCCCGACGCCATTTTTACCGCCTATCTAGCAGAGTCCAATTTAAAGGCACGCTCCGGGATTAGGCATGCTCGCCTGTTCCATCCCCGAACGTGGTACATAAGCGTGCAAGCGTTGATGCTGTGCCCTTTTTGTGGCCTGGAAGTGGGCGAGAAAAGCGCCAGCAGTTCGCTTGACCCGCAATCCACACCCTCGTTCGCAAGCCCTGCCCTCCGCTGTCGTCTCCCACGAGACGTTGCGAGAATAGCGGGGCCCGCAGTTGCGGAGCGTTGGCATTGCGGCTCACTACCGTTGGCGCTGGAGCAAGTGGAGCTAGCCGTTCGCAGAACTCGTCCTAACGCTCTGCTCTCCCATCTCAGGCTGGAATGTGGCTGCAATAGAGGGGGACCTTGTTCGGGCTGTGACCGCCGGTTTCTTTTGCTTCCTTTTTCTCTTCCAGGCCACTCTTCCCCTACAGCTTCAGTACCGCTATTAGACACCCATTCCCCCCTTGCCTTTAAGGCATGAGAAGCATTACAAGACAAGAAGAAAGCGTACGCTGCTGAGGAAATGATCTGGCTGCTTTCCAACAGGCCAATATATGCACGAGGAAATTAAGCCACGTGACTCTATTAATTGAGAGCACTTCCAGGGATGCGCTCTTTGCCAGGCCGCAGGGAGTTTTTTAGGCATAGAAACTTCAAGAGTTCCAACTCGATGACGCTCTATCTGCAAACTGCAATCCATTTGACTGGTTTGCTCAAAAGAAAAGCATTGATACGCCTGGAACGTGCGCCAATGAACATGATTGTTGCAATGGGCCCGAAATTCAGCTTAAGTGTTCCGAAGCAGCAAGGCATCATAGACAGCAGCGGTCAAAAGTGTTCTCCAACTAGATTTTTCGTGCATCATTCACTTGTCCAATTCGCCTAAAATACTGATATGTTGTGCCGTCTGAAGCGTGCGAGTCCTTGATAAAGGATCAAAGGCATTCAAACAAACAACAAAGCCTCAGAGTAATGCATGAAAAACCGTTTTAGCGAATGCTTTTGACAGCTACACGGCTGAAGCTCCTTGGCACTTACAATTGAAGGTTTTTCAGCACTCTGTAAGCAGTTGAACATCAACTGTTGCTGTGCAATTTTCAATCACTCAAAAGAGTGTTCCAGGTTGTTAAGGGCGATGTCAGACTTTGCGAATCGAGCGATTCACTAGCGAATCGCTGGATACAAGAGTTGCGCCAGCGTATCGAACTTTGCATCAGCGAATAGAACTTTGTACCAGCGACTCAATAATGGCGGGACCCAACGTTTGAAGGAAGCCCCGCTATTTTCAAACAGCGCTACTGGACAGTAAACACAGTTTGAAATTGGCGGGGCTTTCTTTAAGCGTTGGGTTCCGCCACTATTAAGTCGCTGGTACATAGTTCGACCGGCACCATGGAAAATCTCACCGGCGGCGCGGACGCGTTCGCGTGTTGGTGACGTCACAGCGGCGGCGAGGGAGCGAAGGGGTCAGCTCTGTCACCAATGCTTGGGTGCATTAGGTACTCCGAGCATTTCTTACTTCACAGAGTAATAATAAGAAGTAAGTAGGAATCGAACTCGAAGGACAGGCTTGGTCTAATCAACTTCGACTTGATGTGTTCCTAAGGGTGTATACATGAAAGCCTCAACTTCCCCACATTTGAAAAATTCCATTTTTCAGTGCTAGGACAAGTCTTGTGCATAACACAATCATTTCGCGCGCAGAACAATTGATTGAAAAAGTCGGTATAGTGCCAGAAACCCAGCATTATTTGAGCGAAGTGACAGAGCGGCGCCGGCCACTGCTTGCCTGCCTGCTGCCTTCCTTCGAGTCTGCTCTATCTGTGACGTCATTTTGACGTCACCAGCACGCGGTCGCGTCCGCGCCGCCGGTGAGCTTTTCTCTCCCCCCAGTTCCACTCGCTGGCACAAAGTTCGATTCGTTGGTGCAAAGTTCGATTCGCTGGTGTGACGCTTATATCCCTAGCGAAGTCTGACATCGCCCAAAGGTCAAAGGTCGAAGAAAATAAACTCAAGTGTGCTGTGTGCGGGTCTCAGAGTGAAAATCGGCAGAGGAACTGGCAACGGCGCGTCGAGGATTCTCGCTCTCTCGCACCCGCGAGCAGTGTGCTGTCCGCGCGTACATCCACTCTCGACACTACTCTTGCACAGTGGAGAGCCATGGTCGAGAAATTCCTCGACCGCTGTTCACCTTGGCGGGTCTAGGGATTGGCGTGGCGCTAGCCGCACTCGAAAGAAGTTATTCACGCAGCTTCCATAAAGTGCTCTTCCGCCACAACAAGTCCTAGACGCGCCCAATCCGATGACGAGATATGGACTGTACGTAGTGGCGAGTCAGGTGGACTTCGTAAGGATGCGGACCAACGCGCAACTAGCACCAAAGGATACGCTCGGTGACCTAGTTTGGCTCTCCCCGCGGCGCTATCGGTGCGGCAGGATTGGCTGACCACCCGCTACAGGTCTCTAGCCGTTTAGCAGAGAGGCGAAGAGGGCAGAACCGATGAGAGTCGCATCAATGCGGAAACCCACTGGCAAGAAAGAGGTTCAATTTGTTGGGTTCTGAGCAGTTTCTCATGATTTTTCCTTCATCCCTGCACCAATGACTAGCTCTTGCAGTTAGTGGCAGGGTGAATATCGTGTCGAGACGTGGTCGCAGGAGTACGAGCCCCCCCCTTAAAATCGAAGTCTTGGCGCGATTCCTCCTATTTCGATTCTCTTCCACGAAGGGAGTGTAGTGGTAGTGCAGTGGTGAGTACGTCTGTCACATGCGAGACCGGGTTCAATTCCCGACCGGAGAGTTTTTGCAATCTCACAGAGTTGTCCATGCCAATGCGAGCGATTGGGGAGTTCATAGAAGAGCATCACAACGGCCTGTATCGACCAACGGCCGACCCGCGATAGCTGCTGCGCGGTTTGTCTCTGGGTCAAATT
>KZ345014.1:590823-600945 GCA_002352805.1 Teladorsagia circumcincta
AGAGTCAAATATATCCCAGAACTCCGCGAACTTGGCAGTGTCCCCGGCGAATACGGGGAGATCGAATGCTGGCAGACGAACTGCTTGATCGTGCTTGGCACGGTCAAACGACGTATTATTAGGATCGTTCGATCTTCGCTTGGGTCGTAAAGGACCCGAGGTTGGATGAACAGATCCTTGCAACGGAGTAACTTCCCTTCGACTCTCCTGCTCCTGGAAGAGTTCTTCCCGGCGCGATAGAGAGGTCGGCTAGGGGTGAACGCAATAGGCCTTACTTCCAATGATGCTCGAGGAGCTGGAGTAGACCACGCATTAACATTGTCTTGAAACAGCGACTGCATTGCGACCTCAAGCCGGGAAAGAAGATCGCTTACAGCATCTTCAGCGGCCTCTCCCCCACTGGTAGACCAGTGTGTTAGATAGTCGCCGACGAGTGCATGGCGCGATTCCTCTGACTCCTGCTCGAGAGCGTGCTGCATCGCTGCCTCTCGAGCTTGAGTAGCAAACTCGCACTCGCGAGACAATGTCCTGTGTGCAGTGTTGAGGGCCTTGCTACGGTCCTTAACTTGCTTACTTGCTATGCTCAGATCCTCATCAAGCTCCAGGTCTTCGAAAAGTGAAGGATGGGTGTTATTAACAGCTCGTTGAAGATGCTGAGCAGCACGAGTAAGTTCGTATTTTCTTACCTGTTCCATATTGGGATAGCACTTAAGGTCGATGTCGACTGGAATGAGAATATCGATCGACATGCTGTCTCAAGTGCCGTTCCCATGGAACACGTAGTACGGTAGTGTCTACCCACGTACTATTTCGCTGCGTTCCCATGAGCGCGCATGAGAAAGTGTACTTTCCCATGTCGGCGTGAATCGATTGCCGCGCGCGAGTCTGGGAAAGTGCCCGATGCGCCGCCATCGATCCGTTCGGCGTGGGAAAGTCACGCTCATCGGCTCATCGATCGCGGAAACGGAGTATGATCGAGGGATCAACGTAATATAACAGACGCAGAGAAAAATACGCACTAGGAGAAAGAGAAGGAGAAAAATCACGTAGTAAGAGAGCAGGTAAGGTAAAAGGTAAGAAGGTAAGAAGGTAAAAGGTAAGAAAGACTAAGACTAGGAGAACTACAGAAAGAACTATCAGAGGAAGAGGAAAAGGAAAGGAGAGCAAAAGGGAAAGATTCACTACAGAAAATAAAGAGGGAAAAAATTAACTACCGCACACTACATTACTGTGGGTATGCCATAGTTCCCAGGTAAACCTTTACCTACCTTTTTCCCAAGGAGTGGGTACGGGTTGATGGCTTACCTTTTAGAGGGCGCTGGGTACAGAAACAGTCCAAGTAAGCCTTTCGTGGAGATCCCCGGAATCCTCTCGAGCTACTCTTCTGGGGCAGCCTACCCACGGCGCCATGAAGTAGGTCCCGCGCACATGCATCTCGCGTCGTCCACGTCCCACCTTCCCCTCTTGAAGGCATGTACGGCTTTACCATCCGTCAGTGTGACGACGGCCCTCGCCCGCATGCTCCTTACAAAATGAACCACTAGGAGCTGGGTCCTTCCTGGCCCTCCCGCACCAGGGGGCTTCATCGGAAGAAACCCGCGGCGAGCGTGCTCGAGCGATCTCGTGGAGTCCCACTCCGGACCTCCCCAGGCATCCTGGTCTCAGGGAAGAGACCTTGGCCAATAGGTCCCCAGTTGGCAGGTTGCCACAGTCCTGCCGGACTACGAACCCAATCTCTTCCCCGCCAGTTCGCATCCCGGGTTAGGGCCGCTGTACTCAGCGTCCAAATCATAGCCCAAAAGTAGGGGAGGGTGCCTCCGGGAGTAGAATCCCTGGAGTCCCCATTTGGCTCCATCAGCCCTAGTGACACCCGATGGGTCAGGAGCGGCTCAATGGTGGCCGTCCCCGAACTTGTTCCCTGGTCTTGAATTTGAGAACAAGCGGGTCCAGTTCTCACGGCAAGATGCACCATGTCGCGAACAGTAGATGGGCCTGTTCTCGATCCGCATCGGTGGGCTCTGCCTAGCAACTCCTGACGCCTCGAACCCTCGGTCCGAGGTCTTTCCATCGGGCCCACGACACCTCTCCTGCGCATCCCGCAGGAGAGGCGGACCAACCCCTCGGGGACCATGGGGTTCCTAACGGGTCCCTACTGCCGCCCGCAGCTCTCAGATGAAACCTAGGGTGCCAAACCCTTGCTAACCATGGCGCGACCAACATACATAGTGAACACATAGAATTAGGGCAAAACCCACATGGACTTGAATACACCATGTTAACAACACATATTTATTGTACGCAATAACTCACCATCACCTGTGATCTCCCTTGGCCACCTCGCTTAAGGGCAGACCAGACCAGCTGGCTATACGTATTAGACCCCCATCCCGCTCGGGACCAATTTTTCCCAGGGCACCTTACGGTCGGCGTGTCCTCGCAGGGGCATGATGACAGGCTGCTCCCAGACGGGGAGCAGGGGTGGAACACTACCGGCTCTACAGCAGGCGCTCCACCAGCATGGACTACGGGGCGCCGTGCCCCTTCGCCTTAGCTGGCCTCCTCGCGTTGCCCAGTGAAAACCGACCTGCACCGGTTACCAGCCTTGAGGACAACGCATTACCTTTATTCCCGCAGGGGACCTCAGCTGCAAGGTATTGCAGATCTATTCCATAACTTACCTTCAGCCAGGAGACAGCATGGGCGCAACCGCTCAGCGCGGTGATGGTAGGCGAACTGCGGCTGGCACCGACCGTAGGGGGCGGAGCCAATGGCGCATGAGCGCATTGCGCGGCGCATTGCGCATTGGCATCCGAGCGCGAATGGGCCGGGGCGCACGGTGCGCCCACGGGGCCACCGTCGCATCCGCGACAATCAACCCATTGAAGGGAACCAAGGAGATCATGCTGGATGTTAAAGTTGTCGTATCCTCTAAAACTGGTAGAGTGGTAAGAATAAGTTTCATTAAAGTGAGCTTCTCATTGATGCTGGACTCTCACTTAAGCTATTTTGATTCCCTTAGGAGGGATTGTGTTCATTCTTACAATCCGTTTGTTACCCTTAAGTACTTCAGTGACAGCAACTGGCACGTTTTTTTAAGTTCTGTGCCATCTCACTACGCTGAAGCATCCTTTCAGGCAGTCCATAAGCCCACTGTGATGCCAGAGTGCCTTGGAAAGAACATCCGCGATCCGGCAATACTGGTTTGAACACGCGCGCGCCAAATTCTTTCAAAGACAGAGCGCCAGAGTGGTCCCACCACGAACCGGATTACGATAGAATCCAAACAGTGTCCTCATACGGATAGTGGCTTATAGAATAGGTTTTAGATTTAATCATGTGTGTAGGATGCCTTCTCATCATTTTTTATCATATTATTGATCCAGGTCGTAACGCTCGTTCAACAATCGTTCATGATCGCTCAATGGTGTTGAAAGAAGTGAGTGTTATTTGCCTTTTCGTACTTTCTTTTTTCAAAGTTGTTAGATGTGTTTTGATTTCAATTTTAAATAAGTGATTGACGTTGCTTTTTTGTTGAGGTAATCAAGTGTAGGCGGGATTTCATACAGTGAGGGAGCATTGCGATTTTAAGCGCTCAGCTCATTTAAACCCAAAATTTTCATTGCAACCGTTTGGGTCAAGCCTCAGAGCGGAGGGAACCCAGGGGCCGTGAGGAATCTTCGTCTCTTCAAGGGACTTCCTCTCCCTCCCTATGCTTGGTCCTAGCTGCTCATCAGGTGATTTATTTTATAAGCGTTTAGGTCATTCAGCACAAGGACAAAACGTCAAAAAACTACTGACGAAATTGCGTAGGACTAAAACTAACAGCAACTCACAACTTCAGTGTTTTCCTGGAGCTAAATTGAAATTAAAGCAAGCCGTGCATCGGGTAAGACCCTAAAGTCGACCGTTGTCACAATATTAGAATCCGTCTTGAATGTGCAAATAAAACGCAAAGGCGAACTAACAAAATATCAGCAAGCAACAACTTTACGGAATTGGAAGTGTTTGCTGAGGGGGAGTAGTTCTTCAAGGACTTCGAAGCGCTTGAAATATATGAGTCTTACATATCCGAGAGAGAGCAACAATAAACGAGCTCGTGTGGATTGTCTCGAGATGATAGCATCATTACTTATCGATAAGGGTCATCCCGGTGCCGGTCAATGCCCTCTTCTTCGCAGACTCGTGCGCCCTTCCCTTTCACAGACGAAGCGCCTGCAAATGTACCATAGCACCGCCCAATCGATAATTTCATTGATCATTACCAGCAGATCGTCGCTTTCGCTTCCATGTGTTGTGATTTTGTTGTGTGGCACGCTTCTTGTCATTGTATTAATATATTATTTAAGAGTATACTATATAATATATGACGTCCACTGTCTCTTCAAATGTGCATGTATAATTTAATCAGTATATGGATTGACGCGCATAAGTATAGTTTTTGTTCTAAAGTGTAGGCCGAAATAACGGTACATATTCGATACATATACAGCTCACGTAGTTCGTAAACGACGCCAATAATAGCCGTATTCTCTACTCGTAGTACGACACTATGGGTACACTTGCAACCCCGTACCATTATTTCATCGTTTGTTCTAATAATCACTTATTACCATAATCCGTTCATCATTGGCATCAACTGATCTTGCTACCGTTCCTTCACACGAATACTATGTGCTTCTGTCTGTGTGCCGGGGATGGCCTGCTAATATGGCCTTTCACGGGGCGTTCCATTAGCGCATGTTCCTTCTAATACCGTATTCGGTCAGCTGGGTATACGGTAGTGTCGCTCGTGTCGCGTGTTTGTAGTATTGCGTCTATACATCTCAAGCATTTCCATCTTCCCATTCTCTGTTGTTGTGTATTTGAGATACCTAGTGCTTTAGAATACTCCTGGCGCACGTACGCGTAGTCGTTGCTGTTCCGCGCAGGACCCACATTTCCTAAGATACTCTGTATTTAAGACGCCACTATGTGGACTTCTATTGTTTTCATCACATCACATTCGTACGTTCATTCATTCATTCATTTCATCCGATATCCCCTGTGAGTCTGTGCTATAATACGTACGTATGTATCTTGGACCTACTCGCGTCAATCAATAATTTAGTGTGCTACGTACACTTGAGTACGTTTAATAAGTGCGTTCATTCAATCAATCATTCATCATCTTTTGTTCTAATCATGATTTGATTGTGACTTTCTCGTCTTTTGTGTACATACGATGATATACATATTATATACATAAGGATATGATGGTCTAAATCACTCTGTTCATAATACAACAGTTGTTTTATGTGACCAAGGCCAATAAAATTACGCAAAACAACAAGTTTGCGTTGTGGAAGGGGTTCTCAGTTGATTACGAGGCTCGCATAAGCTTGCACAACAAGACAGTGAGCTACGGGGTTTTGAACGCTGAGTTCAAAACTGAATACATGGTTTGCTATTACCGTGGTTTGCAAGTGCAGTAGGAAACGGGTCATTACCCTTCGAAAAAATCCTCGACGGGGCGGGGGTCGTATATGTCACGGTGGGTAACAGGTCTTCATCGTGGGGATCACCAAATCAGTGCCACGGTGCTTCACTGCGCTTCGTAAACATAGGTCCACCCTAACTTTTTGCTGTTCCAATCTTGCTGTGCATTTGTGGAAAATGCGCTTCCGCCAATAGATTCCTCATAACGAAAACCTTGACGGTGAATTTCTGAAGAAATCTCGATCAGAATTATCGAAATATCTTCCGTTTTGCAAGTACAACTACACACTATTTGTCAAGAAATTTTACTACAACAAAAGGAACATTATAACTTCTCAATGATGGGATGTCTCTCCATTATTCGTAAGGATCTCACTGATGCGCGTTGGCATGCTCGCAACCAAGCCAGCAAGCAATGGGATACAAATTTGTTCAGCCGCTGATAATGGACAGATTTACTTATTCGATTGTAACATTTTGCTTTTGCTTCGCCGTAAATCTCCTTTAAAATGAAGGCTCAAGGATTCTTTATCGCATTTTATGCCGGACAATATGCGGACCACTTGAGAACAGCCACATTTTTCTCTGCAATCCAGTCTGTCGTGGAGCGGCTGACATGGATAGCCACGCTATCGTGCATAAAAATCAAGGAACGAGTGCAGGGTTGTAGAAGAAATGGTAAAAGTCGCTCTACAAGAACTCTGCGGTGCTCTACAGAATCCATTTGACAGGAAGCAAAATCGCGTTATTGCTGTTCGGCCGTGCAAAAGAGCTCCGTACCATAAGTGATTTTCCGCCGGAATTACGTCGCCTTGGTCGATTTGCGCAGATTCCTCCGGTACCCTCTTCTTCAGTCAGGTTCACATGAGCGAAATGTTTTTTACGTCGCTTTGGTCACTCGGAACATGAACTGAGAAAACAGAGGTAAAGATCGCGAAGTGTCGTAGTTGCCATGCCATTACCCAATCAGTTAAGGTGTTTTCTGGCTAGTTCGAGACCTGTGATCATCTGGCGCTCCGATGATCTGAGGATGCGCTTCTTCGATCTTCTGGTGATGTTTTCGCTCTACTGAGTTACTCTCTCTACACATGGCGGCTTTTCACAGGTAAAGCCTCATTTCAGCTCGGACCTTGTTCAGGCTCCTCGAAGAATTCGACAAAAAACGCTCAATTCTTCTTCCATCTCGATCAGGAAGCAGCTTTTGTTCGCTAGTCCACTCTTCTTTCCGCACTCATGAGAATTCCGCTTATATAATAGTTGCTTAGCCGCATGAGATCGGCGCCGATGTAGGTAGCAATTCTCCTCCACAAGTATCCGTTTTCAATAAGGCTCTGACTTGAGCTTGTTATTGGTAAGAGAGGCTAGTAGCACGGGCCTTGTTGAACTCGGTGTCGAGTAAGCCCGTTTATACCCACGCTTCCCGAATTCTCTCTACGGATAATTAGAAATGGGAACTTTTCATGAGTGGCCCTGCAACTATGAAACGGTGGAAATCTGTTTAAAAAAAAAGATATTAAGATTACTTCAGGTAGAAATTTCTTCAGAAAAACATCGTGATTTTCCGTCATCAGGAATCTATTGGTAATAGCACCATTTTTCAAAAATGGAATGGAAGTATGGAACAGCAAAAATTCAGGGTGGACCTATATTTATGAAAATATTCTTATTCAGTGTGGAATATATTCTTTGAAGTCAGTTGCGGGACTGCATTTTCAATCGCCCTGCGAAGGCTCCTTCTCTATCTGAGCCCACTCGCTCGTCTTATTACCTCATGGAGAATGGTACTGTTGTCAGGATTGCTTCGCTAAAAACGACAAAAGTGAATGAAATGCCCTGTGCAGAAGGTGTTTCTTACGTTGTAGGAGTTACGAAATGTGATACCGTTCCCGTCAACAGGTAATCATCACATGACACCTTTCAACTGATTCTGCAATTATGAGTGGAGGACAGATACATGGCCCACTGAGACGGAACCGGACAATGACGATTGCCCCTTTTTATCGTTCACGTTGAAAAAAATGGATACTGGGGACGTATCGGAAGTAGCCAACCAATCAACTAGCAATGGTGAAGGAGGAGACGACTTTTTATCAGTAGCCGAATCACCCTCAATAAATTCTGGACGCAATTATCTCATCAACCAGGGAATCTGGAAGAAGCTAGACAGATTGTTTGAGAGCGCAATTCTTCCGCTTTTCAAAGCCACCTTCATTTTTTAAGTACTCACACAAATAGAAAGATACTGACTTTTAGATAACAAAATTTCGCATGGAAATTCCAGCGTCCTCGACGCTGTCTCAACGCACTTCTGAAGAAACTATCTTTTTCAAATGGAAGCAGGGTCGACCCTACCGTTGGTACTTAAGAGATTTTTTGCGACCGCTCCTTTCAAAATTTCGCGATCCCCCACCACCACCACGAGACTCAGGAGGCTCCTCTAATACTGTCCACCCTTCTCCCCACCCAACACCACCGTCACCATCATGACTGTTTTACAGTGTTTGATTCTGAGAGCAGTCGACACGCCGAACTCCACCCACTTTCTACTCCAAACGTCGCGGGGGGGGAGTCTCTCATCACTGCTTGATTCCGAGAAACATAGCTCTATCTAACCCTAGCACGGTTATTTTTGTGAATTGGGGAAATGCTACCTTTTTGAAGAGAGCGTAGATTTATGGTTTGGAGCGGGGCTTCAGCTAGTTTGACCTTGGATAAGCCGCGCTGCAACTGCCGGTGAAAGGGGGGGCGCCGTACTGCTGCAACCGTGTCCTTGACACGATTTTCACCTTGGTAAGCAGATCATTTGTAGTGGATTGGCTATCACCTAAAACGTTTCCTTTCTCCGATCTGAGTTCGAGCGCGTCACAAAGAGAGTTGAGAGTTAGTTGCAATTAGGCTCTCTTCTTGAAACCCTTCCCCGAAAATCTGAGATTTCCGGTGGATAGGCCCAAGCCAGTGTCGCGCAAGAACACCTCCGCTCGCGCAGTCACTTTTGTCCAAACGTTAAGATCACTTCTGCGAAGATTGTGCAGAATTTTCACCCGTAACTCTCGCGGTAGTTGATTCCATGGAAAAGATACCTGTAACATCGAGGTTAGGGGTTTAAAAGGAGAAAACAAAGCGGTCCGGCCTGTGAAGTTATACAGGGTGTCGCATTTTGAGATTCAATTCTGTGGGTGTCTGCAGTGTTTTTCCCGGACTTGGCACAATTTCACTTCCCATAACCTCTTATAGATAACCCTGCCATATCTCACGGCTTACCGTTCGTTCTCCATCGCATGGCGCGCCCAAACCTGAACAGAGAACATCGCGGCTGGGTCGGACATCCGCAATGAACATCGCGCTACATTAGAATCATAAGCCCGCAGCCCACCGTGCACCGCTTCAGAGAAGACCAATGAAAGTGGACTGTGCTGCGGCCACGTAAGTGCCATCTTGGATTTCAGGAAAAAGCGAACGGCCACAATACACTGGTTGGTTTGAGAAGAGTGACCAGTACGCTAAGGTTTCCGAGCACAACCACGTGTAGTGTAATCAGTTAACAACTGCTGTGAATCCGTTATGAGCTACATAATGGCGACGGCTCAATCAGACAAGAAGAGCAGAGAAGAGACAAAATTGTGAAAAGCTGGTGCCAGGGGCCAAAAATGACGATTTAGTTGGAACCGTTTTTATCGTCAACGAAATTCTCGAGAGCAAAGCTACAATCTTCGAACTTTGAGGATGCTCGCGTGAGGTCCTGGGGACCGCACAAAGTGAAACGAATATTCTGTTTTTCTTCTGTGCCGTACAGGTTGTTATGGTGGAACCGTTTATTGGTCAACGTTTCGACAAATCGTCGTCTTCAGGACCTGAAAGTGGCTCGGAATTCTAGCACTGCAGCTCACCCGGTAGAGCACCTAATCATCCTGAGCTCCCAGAAATTCAAAAGAATACAAACCAAACAGTTCCAGCAAAAAGACCGACCTGCGTCTCCACCAGTCTCCAGTTAGCAGCCTCCTTCTCGTCAGTGAGCGGATAAAATGAGACACCATGGACTGTTAGCGTCCTTTGTGTCGTATGTGGTGATATCACAACCCACATAAAGGAATGAAGGGCAAGAATTCATTTGTTATGGCCACGCACTCATTTCGGTTATTCAATCCTGGATTTTTTCACGCGGATGTAGAACGCCTCTAACATCTTTCTAGCACCGATGTCGCTTTCGTAAGCTAGAATTTTGCATTTTATTTCGAAATCATTACCATGATGTCCTTCTTCTCGGTGCTTGCCAAGTGGAGTAAGCAGATTTCCGCGCCTTTTCCCTGCCATGTGTTCTTTAACGCGTACGCCTAACATCCTACCCGTCTCACCAACATAGATTTCGTCACAGGTCGAGCACTGAAGCTGGTATACTACTCCTCGTTGCGCACAGTCTCCCTGCCTTCCATATGGGCAAACGACACAGTTTTCGGTGGTGCACGTGCGGTCATAGAGACTATTGCGGATTAGCTGACGTTTGATATTGTCTCCTGGTATGTCAATCAAAATAACGTCATTAGCTAGATCCGCTCGTGCAATACACTGCCGTATTGCCATGCTAATACTATCCGATATGAAAGGCAGTTGGAGGTGCGCCATCTCTTGGCGACTCCTCGCGGAATGCCT
>KZ345015.1:40722-54785 GCA_002352805.1 Teladorsagia circumcincta
TTGTAGTACGTGTGCTGAAGGCAAAGCATTGCTGCAAGCATAAAAGGAACATCGACAAGTTGAGCAGTCGCTAGTGAAAGCATCGGACCTACTCGGTAACACCTACCCACACAACAGGGTCAACGGCCTTCTAGGAAGTCTTCGTTTATTTATCAACACAGAAAGCGGCTACTCCAAAGAGTAATATTGTTTCCTGTCTGCTAACTTTCCTCCAATATGAATGTGTTGTTGCTTTGCCACCTCTCGGTCTCATCACTTTTTTATAACCAATTTGTTTTGTTACCGTAACTTTTGCCCATCCTGTAGACTAACATACACCAGAACCATGCCAGCCTTAGCTGCTTTTTTCAATCTAAGCACGTTTACGACAGGCTGACTCGCATGCACGCATTGAATGATCTTTGATAAGTAAGTTTATTGAATTCGTTAATATTCAAATGCTGAGATTCACATCTAAACAGTTCTGTGACCTAGCCACCTCGACCTCTTCAGCTTTATTCGTAGAAGTAGATAGAAAATTACCTCGAACTTCTTTATATATCTGTAGATATATATCTATAGATGTCTCCGGCGGAGGGTGAATCCACTCCTTCTCGATCTTGCTTTCCCTTTTTCTATACGTCTCACGCAGAGTAGAAACAGAAGTGAATCAACTTGAGTAGACTATTATTTACTCACTAAAATTAGCCAAATTGCTTTCCTATTTCCACACGTGTCACGCGGAGTAGAAACATAAGTGAATCAACTTGAGTAGAAACTGATATTTACTCATTAAACTGACCCAAATCTTCCGAGAATAACTGTAGGATACAGGAGAAGTATATAGTGACTGTCACAAAAAGATATCTGCAGAAGTAACTCGTCTACGCACTGAATTACTTGGGAGGAATACAGTCTAATCTCCTACGCGAAAATCATGTGAACTTTCGATTATTGCTGTCGTGATCCGATTCTTCGCATACCAATGGTTTGGGGTAAGCAAACCAGCCCGTTCGTCGTTTTGCTGGGCCATATGCTGATTGTTGGAGAAGGGATGGGGTCGCCGATGGTCGACGGGATCCTCCAACCCGGTCCTTTGAACCGCCTCAATTTGATGCTTACCTCAGGACTAAGCCTTGGAGAGAGGACGGAGATCCGTCCTCTCTCCGAGGCTTAGTCTTGAGGTAAGCAAGTTAGTCCTCTTGGCGGAGCAGCTGACGAGCTGCACCAGTTCCGTCATCACCCTGCTACCGCACCGACCAAGTTTAAGTAGCCCGTCGATCTCCTGCATCACAACTCCTCCCCAACATTCAGCACGGCCCCAGCAGAAACGCCAAACGGGATGGTTTGCATACCTCATAAGGAGATGGTTTTACGCCTTCGTTTACCTCGTTGATAATTCGGTCGAAGCGTTCACTGTCCGTCATTTCTGCTTTCATTGGGACGGGTACCTTTGTAGTTTCTCTGTCTTCTTGCTAGTTCTTCCTTCATAGTACGAGCTAATCCTGCGGACTAGATGTTGTTCTGAGTTTGAAGTTCGACGATTTTGTTCTGTCTAACTCTACCGTACAGTAGGGGTTTCAGATGCTCGTCGAAACAACGTGTTAATCTGCCCCGAGCTGATGGCGCAGGAATGGCGAAGCTCTGGCAGAAGGAGGGCTCCAGCTTTATGTTGAGAATAACAACTTCCTGAGCTCTGAAGAGATACAGAGCCGATTATGAACGGGAACGGGAAAAACATAGATAGAAGGTTTCCGATACTGGAGGCGATCGGGCGGCCGACAGCAGCGTATAAAGAAAGTAAAAGCAAGGATTGAAGGCCGCATGGATGAAATGGAGGGAGTCACTGTAATCCTCTGCAATCGGAGGTGCTCTTCAAATCGATGGTGCATCGGCAGAGTAAGGCCTGCGATGCTCTACGGCAGCGAGTGCTTCCCTCTGAGCAAGAATCAGGAAAGGCAGCTGTACTTCGCTGACGAGGAATGCTCAAATGGTGAGTTCAGTTACTTGTGAAGAGGTGTAGTCCGCTATACTCGCCATGCGACGCTGAGCTCAAATTCGTTTCCGGTATCTGCGGAATGATTCTTTTAGAGAAGTTACGAGGGGTTTGTTCGCAGTGGAGCCCCATACGGTGTTTCAAAAGTATGTGGACACCTCAAATTGCACATTGAAAAGGTACATAAATGATTTATATGGATGGGTTATCGACTACGTGGATTGATTGAGGAGCGTTTCGTAGCACGAATCCTCTTAGTTGCCTTCTAAATGTGCAGTTTGGAGTGTCCACATGTTTTTGAAACGCACTGTATAAGGCGCCACTGTGAAAAAAATCCCTCGTAACTTCTTTCAAAGAATCGTTCCGCAGATGCAGAAAACGAATTTGAGCTCAGCGTCGCAAGGGGAGTACAGCGAACTACACCCCATCACAAATGACCGGACTGACCAATTGAGCATTCCGCGTGAGATGAGGTTGCTGAGATGGTCCTGCAGTTGGACACGACTAGACAGGTCAGGAACGAAGATGTCAGAGCGATCATGCAGACTGCTTCTGTCCAGCTAAAGGTGAGGGAGCAGCGCAGCGACTGCTCTGGTATGGGCACGTGCTAAGGAGGTCACAAGAGCACTCAATGAGGAAAGCGATGGACTCCAAAGCCACAACGCAGCGACCGCGAGGAGCTCAAAGGAGAGATGGAGGGAGCTTATCAAGAACGACATAGGTGAAGTCATGACCACAGCAGAGGTGAGGTGGACGGGACGAATTGGCGACGATTTCAGCTTGGAGCAGATTAACGCTTTGTTTCGACGAGCATCTGAAACCCCTACTGTACGGTAGAGTTAGACAGAACAAAATCGTCGAACTTCAAACTCAGATCAACATCTAGTCCGCAGGATTAGCTCGTACTATGAAGGAAGAACTAGCGGACCCTGCGACTGCGTGGGACTAATGCTGGGGAAGAAACAGGTTGTTGCCAAGGTCTGGGCAGTGCTACTTCAGAGTTTCCCCAGAAGGTGAATTTGCCCCATTACTCTCTCCGCCATTCAACTCAAACTGAGCTCCATATTTTGTCAAAATCTTCGGCCTCATTTTAAGGAAAGTGACGATTTAGTCTTCACTTGCCAATGGCAGTACATGTGGGTGTGACACCACCGCGAGCCCTCCATTTCGACAAGGATATTCAAAAGAAATACAAAGGCGGGAATGTGAGCATTTTCGAGGAGAATTTGTGATCTGTGAGGTACCAATAATGACACGGTCTCAACAAATTTGAACTGAGTTTTAGTGACCATTTTCTCTTGGTTTCCCGATTTTCCGCGACCATAGAGTTTAAGTGTGTAGTTGGTATATATAGTTTCAAGAGGTCTCTGCATTAGTTTTGCCAAAAAACAATCCCTCGATGGATAACATCCTCCAATCACGTCGACTGACTGCGTGCGGGACTGTATCGATCTGAATCCTGTGGTGGTACCGCAGAGCTTACCACATGCGTATAAACGGTTGAGAGAAAGAGAAGTGCTGGAAATCTGCTATATATTGAACCTTTCATTCAACACTTTTCAATTTCTTTACCGTTCCCCGATTATGGTAAAGTACTATGAATTAAATATTTCAGTCACCAGTTTAGCTCCGCACACTACCGCGTGCATGACACGATAGGCCCTGATGATAGTAGACAGCCTGTGAAGTGAGGGTCCCGCCGCTAAAACACCCAACCAAAGTTAGTTGCTTTGTGAAACGCGTTACCATACCTTCGATAGGCCTTGTTTTGTTGAAGCTCACTGCTTGATACGCGCGGTGGAGCGCGAAGCTCTACTGATGCTTGTAAACAACCGCCATGAATTGAAGGTCAGGATAATTTAGCGGTCGAATAATTAATAATTAATAATTAATAATTAATAATTAATTAATGCCAATGGTGTTGAAATTGAAATACCCAGTATTCATAACAGCATTCCATAGAATAACCAAATACATTCCTAGGAACTGCATGGAGTGTAGCGGTCAGGCAATGACAGCGCAAATAAAATAAAGTTGAAATGACTGGAATTAAACGACCTCCTTATGTAGAGTCTTGTTTCGATCTTATGCATTTCGCTGTTATCAACCCTTATCAGCAGTTATCACTTTTTGTCGTCCACCATATATGACAGCGTCCCACCTTCCACATCACTTGTTCTAAACGTTGCCTTACTGCTGCTGGGAAACGGGCTGTGAAACTTGTAAAATTTGCGTTGCAGCCCCTCTTATCAGTCCTTATCAACGGTTGTCAATTCTGGTCCCCCACCAAACATGTTCCCGTCCCATCCTCCACATCACTTGTTGGAATTGTCGCCTTACTGCTACTGGGACACGCGCTACGAATCTCGTGAATTTTGCGTTTCAGCCCCTCTTATCAGCCCTTATCAACGGTTATCAATTCTGGTCCCATCGATAGACATTTCTTTTACTATTACTACTACTTTAACTACTCGTAATTCAACACAGACCACAAGGTTTCAGCTTGTTACTTGAATTCAATGGTCGGAAAGAATCATCAAATTCCGAAGAAATTGATTACTAGAGCGTAAATTTCCGTTTGAGATTTGTTGGACCCCCGTCAATAATGGTACCAGAGTTATCACGAAATCACGCTCTCGTCAAAATGTTCACGTTTGCGGCTATCGGCATTTGCGGTTGTACAGGGGGGGGAGGTGCGAGACAAGAGTCCCCCAAATTCGCCGCACGAGCGAAAGTGGGTCACGCGCGTGGCGATTGTCGTCCTTCCGGTTTGAAACATAACAATCTGCCATGATTAGGAATCGTTTCTCTGACGATTGATACGAGGTTTTTTGTAGGAAACATGAAAGGAAAAGCGAAATCATCAACGACAATAAAAATGCGGAAAGGCCTACACGGAAGGAAAAAGCGTCCGGCGCTCATCTGGTAAGAGGGGGCATTGCGGTGCACAGTCTGCTAGCTTAGCTTACAGGGGAAGGATGGTAGGTCGAAGTGGCCATTTGAAATGGGATGCATATCATCTGAGAGATCTTCGAACGAAGATCCCAAATCTGCATTCCGTATCTGCTGAACGATCCTCTTAACAAAGCTGCAGAGCTTGTTGTGATACGGAGCAGACTAAAGTTCAGCAGGAATACGATACGCAAGCACAGCTGGGGTGTGGACCGCTGGCCTAGTGGATTCGATGCCGGTCTTATGTATGCAAGGCAAGGGTTTGGTTCCTTGATGCGGGAGAATTTTTGCACTTTTTCAGAAGTATGCTTTATGCGTTTGCGAAACGAATTCGCACGTTTAGAAAACCTTATCTGGACAAAGTCTGCTGTTTGATAGACTTGGACCCTTCGGGATAATTCTGTCGTGGGTTCTTCTACTCCTCCTTTCTCCGACACACCAAACAAATTACTTCGAAACTTACTGAAATTTGTAAACAGGGTTAGATGGCACGCTGAGGAAGAGCCTTATATTCGTTTGGCATGGAGCCCCTGTATTCTCCCTCTCCAGAGGAGCCATTGCATGGGTGACTGGCTTCAAAGAGGACTAAAGAACTAGCCCCATGACGCACTCACTAGGCGTTTTCGGGTCAAACTAGTGCGATGTTCGTATTCAGGAGCTCTAACTACGTCTGGAAATACATTTCCAGGGAAACTGGGATTTTCCTTTCGCTTTCCCATTTCGCAAGGTGCCGGGACCGGGTATGCTTGGGCAGCGGTCAGTGCCAGGAAGTTGTCATGCCGATGCAGCGTTGAAAATGGAGATTATCATGATGGGCGCCTTCTATAGTCCTTATACGTGAAGTTTCAACGAACAGAAGCTTCCTGCCCACGAAAGTTGTTCTCATGGGTGATGTAGAACGCCCCAGCTTCCAACGGGCTGTACCCATGGCTGCCCAGACTTTTCCGATGTAGAGTTCAGATTTTATATTTGGCCAGAAGGGGTAATTTGACTTCCTGAAGACTACGGTCACACTCTCTTGGCGAGAAAACGCTTCGTTCGTACGCTAGAGTGCCTTTGTGCCAAAGTCAGAATATTTAAGGTAAAATTCGTCGAATAACGGCAATCTGCCTCGTATAAACTTTCCACGAAAAAAGCAAAGAATAGTGAGCGAGCGGATCCGACCCACTTGCGTCGGTCATAAATCCGCCCCTTCAACCGTTAGGCCATTGCGGGGAGAAAAACCTTCGTAACTTTATTCACAGCAAGCATCGTTCAGCAGATTTGGAAGGCAGATTTGGAATCAACGTTTGAAGGCGCATCAGACGGCATACATCTCATCTGACCTCGACTTACCATCCTTCCCTTGTTAGGGAGTCCTTCAAAGTCACGAGCTGCTATCAGCTTTAGGTGAAAATCCAGTTAGAGGGGGCCACTCCATCATGCTCTCCAACACTCAAGATAAGAATGAGAACGCTGGTGACACGTAATCGACCCTTTCAAGTGTACTTCTGATAAGTACTGGTGTAGTGTGGGAGCAATTCAGAGGTGCTTCCACAATTTGGCCGACGATTCCAAGAAAGGGAAACGGAGAGTTTTGCCTTGGTCCAAGGGTGGAGGAACTCAAGCATGGATGAAGAGGTGCCGAAAATTGGGCAGGATGTTGGCAGAAGATGTGAAATGTAGGACACCAACCGGTCCCTATCAAAAGTGCGCTTCAAATGAGTCGTCCGAATATCATCTTATCCTTAGTCTTAGCTAGCTCAAAAGAGTGCTCTCTAGGACTAAGGATAAGATACTAAGGAGTGGCCCCCTCCAAATGGATTTTCATCCAGCTTTATTTATAGGTTATTTGTTTAAGATGTTTTGTTTTATGAATGTTTTTTGTGTTGGATGACATAAATGGACGCAATGTGGCTCGGAGGGGCCAGTCGCCGCCGCGGTGCGCGGCATATTTGCGTATCTCGGAAAATCCGTGAGCCAGGGGAGTGTAGGCAGTCTAGGGTGTGGGGAGTGAGGGCAGTCACTTGACATGCGTGAAAAGGTGGAATGTTTGAGTTTACACTATATCGCTGAGAGGAAGCGAACATGCACGGCGCCGCTGCGGCGACTCGCTCCCTCCGAGCCATATTGCGCCCATAATGTTTATGAAAACTGAAATCACTTATCAAACCCCCAGGACTAAGCCTAGGAGAAGGGAGGAAGACTCTCTGATGAAAACGGGGATTGCTTACGGATGCGGGGGTCTCTCTTTCTCATGAGGCTCACTAGTCCTGAGCGTCTACAATAGAAGAATACGTTCTCCACGGTTTCAAACGCGTTACGCTCCCAAATTGTCACACCCCCCCCCCTCCCCCTGCTGGATGAGCGCCAAACGGTGGTATTAAAGGCAAGCTCCGTGATAAAATGGGTGTGGAAGAGCGTCCAACTTAGCACCTGCTTCTCTCATCACTAAAAGGATCAGATGTCATGAAATCCCCGCAATGCAACCGCGGCTGCAACTGCGCCCGCGCTATTCTCACAGCATCACGTGGCAGCCGACTGCGGAAGGCGGGGCTTGCAAGCCAAGGTGTGGATTGTGGGTCGAGCGAGCTTCTACCCCTTTGTCGCGCATTTTTAGCCAGAAAGGGTACGGTACGCAATATAAACCCTGGTCCTTCTGTCTACTACTATCGGGAATGGAACATGTGGGCGTGCCTGATCCCAGAGCGTGCTTTCAATCGTTCAAGCAGGGGTCCTGATATGGCGATTTGCCATGTTCAAACTGCAAAGACACTGGTGACGGGGCGCGCGGTGACAGTTTTGACGCGGCGACCGCGGGGACTCTTGACCGTCTCCCGCACAAGGGAGCGGGGGGGGGGAAAGACATTCAGCCTATGTCACACTTCGGCACTTTTTTCAGAATATTGAGTCATCTGTCATCGTCGTCAAGCTCAAAGTGGCCTACAATGATTGTTTCAGCCTGAAGTTCTTGCATAATTTCCTGAATCGATTCGATGTGGGGCAAACACCCTCGGAACGTGCCTCTCAGAAAGTAATGGTACACAGTCCATCGAGGACTCATTGAGCTCGATCAGTGCATCTTGTTTCTGAGGAATTTTTCTGGTGCTGTCCACACAGATGGCAGCTATGAAGAATTTCTTTAGAATTAAGGTGTGATCTTCTATTCTGAGTGGGTGCACTCGCTTCGAATCGAGCGAATCGCGATTAATCCATTTCAGCTCGGAGACAAAATGGCTTTTTTATTGGCTCCTCCTGTATGTTTTCCACAAGCTGGATTAATGCGGCAGAGCAAATAGGGCAGATGTTTTTCGGAAGAGGCTTACCACTGCTGCACGATGGATGTGGTAGGACTTTCACCTGAACTTCGAGATTTAAAATCGCATCATTTTCGGAACGTGTGGTCTTAGGTGTCGTGTAGCAGACACACTTTTTGAAGTTCCAAGGATAGCTGTTGGAGTCCCGCCGTGAGCCTCTGCAGCTGATCTTGCTATATTCGAATGACTTCATGGCTGTGACAAGGGAGATGTCTCTAGTGATTTACTCGAGAACGCTCTAAATGAGACGGAGCACGACCTTGTGGTGAATTTCTCCACTTTTCACCCTCTTCCTTTCGTTCCAGCCCCTGGGAATTTGAGGTGTGATTCCATGCAACATGTGCTCCTCAACTGTTGAAGTGGCTGTGGTAAACCAGTGCGTACGTGTGTAGTAGAAAACAAATTGTAGACGGCACTCGTGTCGCACTCTTGTCATCGGTGGTCAGTTCATGGGGAAATCTTTAGCAAAAGTTCTACCCTTCTACGAAGAAGCGATAACCTCTGTGAACTGTGCATCTGAAGCAGCAAGGTGCAGCGAAACACAGCAGGTTACCACGTGTAGATTAGCTTCCACGAGAAAGCGCAGGCTCTTTTTATCCGACGCCGATGGCCTCCCCGAATGAGGGTTCTTCGACCGACTGTAATCTCCTTAGCAGAGAAGATCCATAGATTCTGATACCTTATGGCTGGCAAGAAAAGGTGATTTACCGCAATGAAGATGTCGCTTCCGGCTTCAATCAGTTTGTGACTCACCAGGGAAGGCATTTAACTCCCCGTGGAATTTCGAATCGAGACCTAGATATATCGATAGAGCCTGGGACACTAGTTAGAAATGCGGAAACCAAAATTGCAAAACGAATCTGCCAAGGAAGTTATGAGCAGTCAAAGTCGGCTGCGAATGAGAGCTTTTGGTTAAGGCTTGCCAATGTTGATGAAACAGTGTCTCCGTGGAGCAGTGGTAAGGGTCTCGCTCATCGTCGTACAGGTCATGGGTTCGGTTCCCACTGCAGCGCAGGTTTTTGCAAATGGTCTTCCGTATCCTGTAGAAACACCTGCTCTGGTTGACATATCGAAGTGAGCACCTTGTCAGAACGTGGAGACCGAGTGTTTGACGTGACACATAGGGTTGTCACTATGCCACTGACGAGTGGCAGACGTGGACGTGGCAGGTTAGCTCTATTCTTTCATTTGAACGCTGGCACTAGAGGAATCAATGCACGAAGCACTTCATTTTAATATACACAACAAACGTTCATGGTATTAGGATAGCTAGGTTAGGTGGTTACTTAATTTAGCGTCAAAAACTAAAACGGATGTTCTACAGGGTACGAAACACGATTTGCAAAATGTTGAAGTGCAGTGGGAATCGAACTCATGACGTGATGACGATGAGCGAGACCCTTACCACTGCTCCACGGCGACACAGTTACGTTAACACTAGCGAGCTTTATCGACAAGCCGTCATTCGCAGCCAACTTTGACTGCTTATAACTTCCTTGGCAGAATCGTTTTGCAATTTTGTTTTCCGTATTTTTAACTAATGTTCCACGCTCTATCGATATGTCTAGGTCTCGATTCAAAGTCCCACGGGGAGTTCAATGTCTTTCGTCGTCAGTAGAGCTGTTTGAGTCAGAGCGCGAAAAACATGGCGCTTCTCCGCTCATGAGTTACTGCATGATGTGTCCTCTCCAAAACCTACGTGGACACAATTAGAATTTGCTGAAGGAGTTTGTGGCATGAGATCCAACAAGCATGCACGAACTTTCCAGACAACCTAATATTTGAAGCCCTGAGGAAGGACTTAGGACCGAAACGTCGTCACATAAAGTATCTTCCAGAAGTTTTTTTGGTTTTGAAGGAGAGGAAGTCAGCTCCAAATCAAACGAACTAAGACCACAGCTCGATCAGCGGGATATTTGATCCTTCTCACATAGGACTCGAAACAAACTGGAGTCACGGTAAACAAGGCTCGGCGGAATAGGCGAGGTGCAGCTCAAGGCGACCTCTTTATTGGCCAGATTTTTGGGTGGTTTTTTATTCTTTTCTGACATGATTTGACGGACATTCGAGACACTAGCACATAGATCGAATGTATAGGGCATGGCGCTGTAAAGCTAGAGCTGTTCTGCACAGGAAAAGCTTTTTCTCTCTTTTTTTTGAACCCAGATCTCGTGCAAGCTGTTCGCCCGACTTTCTAGAGAAAGGGTAACAGCCACTCTATCGCGAATCAGTCGGGAACTTAGACACTTATTGAGCCGGAACAGCAACCGGAACATACAGTCATTTGTGACTTTCCAAAGAGTAGTGAAGACAAAGGTAAGGAGTGTGCGCAGAGAACTAATAGCTGATCACTTTGTGTCTTTTGTAAGCATTTCCTAAACAATATTTCTGGACACTGCGTTATTTCATGTATGTACGTTATATTTATTCGCTTTATTACTATTTTCTATATTATATTCACTAGAGAGCTGGCTTTCACACAGTTTACTTTGCAGGGAATACGCTTTCGAAATTACCGCAATGAGCGGGAGCAGAGTGACTGAAAGCTTGGGCACGAGATTCTTTTTTTCGAACACCTTTCGGTGGTGACTTTCTGCACTATTGTAATAGAGGATGAAGAAAATCTTTAAGCAGTTTCACAAGAGACAAGTCTGCAAAGTCTTGGGTAGTCACACTTCTGCAGAGAAAAATTTTTCTTGAAACGCTTGGAGGAAGATTTACAATATTCTCTGCATTTTCTAGGAGATAGACGGTGCCGTCTCCTTCTTCTCCCAAGCGTCAGCCACGCGCAGTCGCAGAGCCGCTGCTTTGTTTATTCGACGCTGCTTTGCTCTATCCATTGCATCTCCTGGTGTGGCCGTAACGCCACTCAGGTACTTCTTCATCGCGTCTCTCCACCACTTCTTTGGGCCTCCTTGCAGTGGCTTGTCTTGCACTACGAAGTCCATCGCTGTCTTTATCGCATAATCCTGTGGCCCCTTAGCACATGGGCTGCAGTCTGCTCGACGTGTTGTCATATTAACCCATTCACGACAATGTCAGCCACCGGTGGGTTAACAAAGCCACTCTTGGCGCCGTGCTTGATCCACTTCCTCTCTCATGAGCACCAGTGTTATCAAAATCACCCAATATTCGCCCAATATTGCCCTAAATCCCATAACTTCTGTACTTCTCGTCGTACGTATTCAATCGCACTTCTAGCGGCAGCACCCCTCGGAGAATATTTGAAAAGACGGAGTTGTTTAGAAGAAATAAGTCCTCTAAGTGTTTGTATCGAACCTCCGAAGTGAAAACCTACACTATCTCATATACTTCGCGAGGCCGATTAGAAATTTCGTCAGCCTTTGTTACTTATCGTGAGAAAAAAAACCTTTTCGTAGCTGTTTTGTGCTCAGCTATGTATGCTGCTGTTGAAATAAACTGATAGTGGCTTGTTTTGACCATCGAAAGATATCTGCTTCAGCAAAGCTTTATGTATGAGCTCTCTTTGGAAGAGAACTAAAACATACAAAAATTTGTGAAGTTCATTTCCAAATCCAACTCAAATCAGGTTGCGTTTTATTAAAGAAGCACGCCATTTCTAGTAGTTTCTCATCCGTAGTGCACCTGCAGAAGCATCCAAAATGCGCATATACAGGCAATTTTCCGATCTGAATGAAAAAAGTTAGTGTTAGCCTTAAGAAGTGTTAAACTCTACATAACAGACCGAGCGACCAGACTGGTGAAAACCCTAATTCATTACTCCCCGCAAGCGAAAGAATTGGAACGGCGCAAAAATTTTGACTTAAGATGGGTCCGTCGCAATGAGCGACAGAACCTGATTGATACTGATCACCCACAAACTCGCAGCTTGTAGTAATTGTGTCCAAATCTGAGATTTACGTCATGAGACATTTGCGACGAGGAACAGATAATACTATCAATTCATTACTGGAATTGCCACTGCAAAGTCTGCTTTTCACCTTCGCTCTACCTCCCTAAATTTGCACAATTTCATGGATATAGGGTTTCGGAGGGCGCAGGCCCTCCTGAGGCTCCTTCTACATAGTATTATATCACCAACCCATTATTAGTTTATGAGGAACAGAAAAATTTGGCTGTGAAACTGAACATTTGCTACAAACACATCCATGAGCTTAATTTCTGGAATGTTTAGTATTCGTCTTTTTAAGAAAAAACCAAACGGACCCATATCGTGGTGCTCGGCAGGGTCAACCCTACCGTTGTTACTCTTCGGAGATTTTCTTACGACCCCTCCCCCTTTTTGAGCGATTTGGTAACCCCCGTCATTTAATACTGTGTAATACAATACTGAATCGCGCCCATTGTCGTCCTGACGATGGAGCGCGTTTGCTGACCGTGAGCAGGTGACGAACGGGAGTTCTGGAATCTGGACGAACTTTTCTTCGTGAATTTCAGGTAGCCCTCTAGGAGGTGGTTCTTGATCATGCTCATCCGTCATTATTAAACTTAATGTTTTCTCTAGCTACTCAAAATAAATAAGTCATTAAACAAAAAATAAAATTCCACCACAATTATTACCCTCCAATTTCTAGGGCTATAACTTCCTTCATTTTCAGGCTTGTGCACCGGTTTTGTTTGATTTGAAAAATACAATTGTCCCCTACCAATCGTAGCTAAATTTCCATGAAAAGTTAATTTATCAGAAATTTAGCACCTTGTTACTTTTTTCTGGTCAAACGCGAGCTTTCAACCTTCATACGATCATAACTTCTCTCAAAATCAGCCATTTGGAAAGCTGAACAAGACTTGAGAAACCACAGGATTCAAGCTTTCTAAAGACTACCAAAACGTTCCTGAGAAATCAGCGGTTTAAAAATTAGTCCAGTTGTGACTTTTTCGGGGTGTATGTGTCTTTATTCTTCTAAAACCGCGACTTTTTCAAGTTCAAACGATCATAACCTTGTTCAAAGTTATTCATTTGGGGAACTGAGCACGGCATGACAAACGAAAGGATTCAAGCTTTCTAGCAACCACCGAAACGTTCCAGAAAAATAACTTCACGTATCGTTGTTTTCTTCGTAGAGGCATTACCTCGTACTCTTACGAAGAGCGGCTTCGCATACTCGGGGCAGATACACTGGAATTCCGAAGAAAACTGTTTGATTTTTCCTTGATGTACAAATTGACTACCGACGAAATTTTATGCGGCTCTCTGTCCTTTTCGAAATACCGTTAAGCATTGCTACATCAAGAGGCCATCCGTACAGAATAAGACCTGATGAACCAAACTCCAGTACCTACGCCGGGTCATTTTTGGTCAGGGTGACTCCTCTTTGGAATAACCTAAAACCCGAATTTTTCAAGTGGAAGCGCTCCTGCACTTTGAGAATCACCTTGCAGTCTTTATAAAGCAAACAATTAGACAAGATGGGGCTGCCTAGCCATTCCAAAGAGAAGGGCACTGTCAAAACAAAGCACTGTAGTACTCGCCGTTCGAAATCGAAAATCCACGCGAATCACGCGATTCCGCGTGAATTGCGTGAATTAGCTATAACTCGGTTCAAAATTGAGATTTTCGAAATCTAAAAACAGCATTGAAATCAGCTCGTTGAGTTCTATATGAAGCTGCCCTAGATTGCCCTAGAGGCACTATCTTGGATTGCGCCATGCACTCGACTATCATCTCAGAAGCTCATTTCATGCTGTTGCCTGCATGTAGTGTGTATCTAATCCCGCTAATAAGAACTGGCCGATACGCAGAAAGATGTGTCTCAAAAGTCGCCCTAGAATGCGCCGGGCACTCTACCCTGGCCACTACACTGAATGAGATTTTTTTCCAAATCTTAGATTTCTACAACAATTTGAAATACTGAATG
>KZ345015.1:93077-107740 GCA_002352805.1 Teladorsagia circumcincta
TCGCCCACTTTGGTCGGGTCTCGCCCCCCGGTGGCAGTTGACCTCTTCTCCTCCACCCACCTCTATCCATCCTTTTCCGGCCCTCTGGGACTTCTCCGACCCGAGTTATGAAGGCATGTAGAAAACGCTGTTCAATTCAGAGCACGCTCCACCCATTTTGGGCGGGCATCAGCCCACGTCACGCATGCTGGGAGCACCTTATACATTGGTCACCTACACTGACTTTTTTCTGACTTAAAGACTTACCACAAACCGAGTTATAATTTTTTTCATAAAGTACTGCCGTTTTGGAGAATGTCTCGCCCACCGGGGTGGGCCTCCCTAATTCGATGTGACTTACCAATGCACACCTTCACCCACTTTTTGGCCCAGTTTCGAGGTCGTTTTGTCACTGAAATTGAAATATTGGTCGTTATTACAGTTCATTTCGACGCACGCCACGCCAAATGTGGGCGAGGCTCCGCCTGTGCTGTGTTTTGTACTTCGCGAGACCTTGCCCACCCAACACCCTACACTTGGCCCCGCCTCTCCAGGCGGATCCGAAGGAGCTAGGAAATTTGATGGCAGACACACAGACGACAGACAGACCACAGACGAAGCGCTTTATAGTTAGTAGGATGGCCTGTGAATCCTTTTCTTCGGCGTAGACAGCTCTTAATTAAAGGATCCACTTGATGAGGATTTCCGCAAACAGTTCTGTATACTACTCACCGAAGCCTGATGCAAATTCGTCACGCGAGCCTTCCCTACATGTCACGCTTTTAACTTCTTTTGATTTTTACGCCGAAACAAACTGGCCATGTATCACAATTGACACGTTAACGACAGCGCAGAATTTTTTTCGCAGTGTATTGTGCGTGCAAAGCTGTAATGTGCCTGTTCACACTTTCTGTTAGGATAAATGGCCAGAAAATGAAAGTGATCAAATCACTGACGAACGACGAGCGGGAATACCCTTCATGTCAGTGGCCGTGGAACGTGTCAAGGGAAGGTCACGGAGATACAGAATCAGGCTCACTTTATTCGAGAATCATACAGGAGTGGCTAAAAAAGAGCCACGTTTCTTATGACACACATCATCAAACATATTGAAAGTGCCGCAGAGGGTGCCGCCGCTTGTGAAACTTGCTGGCAAAACATTCCCACAATATCGCCCACAGGCTGAAATAGGCCCTCCACTGCACCACCGTCCTTAGAAAAAGGCGTCAATTGTCATTCGGTCTCAATTGTCGAGCTCATGCAGGCTTACAGTAATTTCCTCAGAATGAAGCTGCTGCATAATTTCTTGAATCGATTCAGTAGTGGATATTTTTAGAGGAGCGAAATGGTCCACGATCCGTCAAAAAACTCATTGAGCTTGAATGGTGTAGCATGTTCTCGTAGTGAGTCTATTCTGATGCCGCCGGAGTGAAAGGCTATTATGCATTTTTTGATAGACTGGAACTTGCTCTTACGCTTTCAGTCCAGATCACTTGATCTAATTTCACAGAGTGCATGTTATTCCCTTCGATGTGGAGAAAGGTGACTTTATTATTGCCCTCCCTATTCGTATCCTACTGCGCAGTCTCGTATTCGTCTTTATTCCATTTGCACCATTCCATGAGCATCTTCATCTATCCCAACGTAGACTCCTTGGACAGACAATAGGCAATCACCGGAAGGACTTCGATGAGTTTCGTAATTCAATTTTTCCACTTCATCGCTCTCTGACATCAAGCTCTCAGGGTGCCGTGACGACGGTCTGAGGACGAATAGATGCACAGTACAATGCACTCAAAAACAATTTCCGGTGTGACAACGTTGAATTATTCAATTCATCAGAATCCGTCCGTCTGGCTGACGACTGGCCACGTTCGCATGCTACTACACGTAGAGGCTTGTTTTCAGAGAACATAGAAAACATGGAAAGAGGCAGTTTCTGGCGAGGAGAGTGTTTCAGGCCATGGAGCGCTTTTCCAAAATGGTTTCCCGCATGTTTATTTTTTTATTTAGCTACTGTTTACAATTGAAGTACAGGAACATATTATATAATAATTGAAGTACAGAATGACAATAGTAGACAATAGCAATAGCAATTGAAAATTAGCGATGAAATAAAATATATGGAAGATTAATAACATGGGATGAAAGATGTAAGAAACAAAGACATAAAGTGTTGAAGGATTGAACGCTTAGGACCTATTCCAAAGGTCACGGTGTGGAGAGGAAGGTGGGATCGGTGGAGCTATGCGGAGGGAAGGGCAGTGGCCAGCTGACACTGCAAGCCGTTAGCTGAGATGTGACTCCCGATACCAACGGAGTAGGTCCTCCATCCCTCCGGGGTCCGCATGACTGCAGCGGGTAGCAGTGGCTGAGGAGTCAAGGAGCTTACACAGGGTGGCTGAAAAAAGTAGGACGCGAATTTGACCGCCTGCTGGCACTTTGCCGTCGAGTATTTTCAGAATGTTTTGAAACTATTCGAAAGCTATGGAATTATGTCAGAAGCACCACAAGTTGTTTGGTCCAAAGTTCATCTGAACCCTCGCCATGAAGGTTTTTCTGCATCTACCCATTTCTGAAAGGCTGCCCAATGAAAATTGCAATTTCAGACGGTGCTCACAAGGTTCAAGCACAGGTCTCCGGGATTGAAAAAATGTGGTGGTCCAAAAACTGTGCACTCTAGAGGATTGATGCAGTCACTCAGAAGAGGATGGCTCACAACGGTGAAGTCAGGTTCTATGCTCGTTTCTATTGGAGCACCCCAAAGGATTCATCTGATCAAATGCAAAAAGTTTCTGCGCGAGCTCGAGGTGTGCCGCATCTCTCTTACGGATTGGGTTAATGAGGAAATTTGCAAACTAAACTTCTTTGCAACAGCCAAAGTCGGACGCAGTTGTTGTCAAAAAGTGAGAGCAAGTCTCCGAGATAGCGTTTAGCTCACAACAGACTTTCTCTCGAAGGTATGGTAGTTTGTGACGGAGTAACATCCGAAAGTGCAGCTCCATTGCAGCTTATTTTCCACAGATGTTAAAAACTAACTCGAAGGCCTTGCAAAAGACTTTAATGAGGTGCGGTATGCTGTTCTGGAATTACGGGCATTCTGCTCAACGATCGTTTGCTCTTCAGTGAACCTGAACTCTCTAATACGCGTCCAAATCCACCAATGCTATCCTGAGCGCTCACTCCCCGGGCCACTAGAGCAGGGAACTGTGACCTTCTTCTTCTCAAGCCCTTGACCCGATGAACTCCTCTATGTGAGGATGTTGTAGAGGAAGAACCCATAAGGCTTTACCAGCTCGGTGGGTGCTCTGAAGTTAGCCCTTCAGAAGAGGGGGACGACAACGCCGTTGGCTACCTGCGGCGCAGTGCTGATTTTGTCGTTGGACGCCAGAAGGCCTTTCTCAAAACAGAGTGGTCAAATTCAAAGCACCTTCTGCATAAGTAGTCTAATAGCTTAACTCTATCTTTTTGTGAAGTCGGTTTTCTGATCGAGTCTCTTTCTTGGCTATTACACACAAAAACATGGCGTCCTATACTTTTCAGCCACCCTGTACATCTATCAATGCCGAGAGCGGAACAACACATACGCACGCTTACTATGTTGTTAATGCTCATGGGGGAGACATAAATCTATGGTCTATTTTTCCTGAACGCTTTTGGGGACCTCAAAACAATGCTGAAAAAAATGGTCCAAAGTCCAATCACCCGTAGTGAAAAAATTTTGCAATCCATGTTGGAGCCTCCAAATTGTAGTCAAATAACGAAGATGACATGTTAATTGATACTGGTGCCATTTATACACAACTTGGAGGCGCCAACAAAAATTGCAAAAATTATTCACCAAGGAGGGTCGAAATTTAGACCAACTTTTCTCCACAATTCTGATACCTAGAGGCGTTCAGTAAAAACGGACTATGGTTGCTCCTCGCGTAAGTTTCTACGTGGAAGGGCAGGAAACAATTTTGGAAAGGCGCTCCATATCCTGAAAGACCACCCTTGTGAGACCTCCTGAAAACCGTCTGGTGTGAATCTATTGTCTAGATGAAGACTGTCCATCGAACAAATGCAGTTGCTGACTAGGGAAAAATTCCAGTTCGACGTATCCATATGCAATGATGCTTTTCGAGATGATCTCACATCCGCTCCCTAATCTGCCAATCGATTATTGAACGTAGTCATCAGACAAAGTAGAGCAAAGGTAGTGGGCCTGGCTGACGAGTAGGAGGTCGTGGGATCGATTTCTTGACTGGATTCCCTGGCGCGTTAACGTCAAGATGGCAGAAGAAAAAAATCCCACTTCAACGCTTGCCCTATAATTACCGGCGCTCTAGGGGCATTGATGTAAGTGGGCCATTCATATAATTCGGGACTAAGGGAAAAGGTTTCTGGGAGAGGATGCGAGCAACCACTGTACTCCGTGGTGTTTATTCCTAACATTGGGCTCACTATTGGTCCTACAGTGCGTATCATAACTATACACGCACCCTCGAAATTGTTATAATCGAAGTTCTCTGTTGAAAATGTGTGCTTCATGAGAAGCAGCATGCCGAAAAACCTTCGGCCAGCAGCTCACATATAAATCAGAGAAAATTAAATTAATCCTCTACAGTTGGTTACTATTTCAGCTGTAACAAAAGTATAGACGCTCCATGTGAATTTTATTCAAACAGGCAATTTTACAAAAGATGTGGCCCAATAATACAGCATCGTCTATTACGGAATGTTTCTCACCAACCACACCGTGCAATCCCACCAGACTCACTTTTATTCAAAGTGGAGCACTTTCGGATTTACGCCGTGCACCCTACAGTTCTGGGAACCTCTAACAAATTTGTCGTTCATCTCAGGATGTGCGATGCGCTCACGTCACACGAAGTCCCGCGAGCATATTTAAGGATCTAGCACGCTAAAGGAGCTGCTTCAACCGAACTAAGGCCGAATTGGACGGTTAGTCTCGATTTCCGTTATAAGGGTCATCGATGTCCAGACTGGTTTGCTGACCCCCCTTTCTAAACAAAAGGTCTTAAGGTCGATTCAGTGTGATGGCATCATCTGCAATGTGGTAATTCATCAACCCTTTCACCGCTCTAGCAATGATGTACAGCTCTGGTTCACTGGAAGAACCATAGGAGCGAAAATGTCAATTTGTGTAACCTTATGAACGTCCTGTAGCTAACTTTCTCCTATGAATGGCATCGTACGGCGAGAATACGTCCAACATGGTCCGCAAAACACGCACAGATACCGCTGGAGTGGTCCCTGCAATAAGCCGAAGCAGGCACGATTTGGGTGGATGTAAAGCCACCCATGCTGGAATTTGATGGATGGGGAGAGACTCCCTCCCCATTGCACTCTATACGGGTCCAGAAGAAGGTCCACTACTACAAGGTTGGATATAAATACGATGACAAAGTAATTAGGGCACAGTTCGAACAAGAAGGGTCTAAACGGAATCCCAAGTAAAGAAACGTATGACCATATCATTCCAAACAAATGTTAGCGATTATTATCAAAAGTGGCCGCATATGAACTTGGCAGTTTTCTTCGAACGTACCTTGCAGAAATTGAACCTTGCCCGCATAACATCACTCAAATCTTCATTTCATACCCTTCAAAGATTAGGTGTGGGCGAGCCATTCAAATTGCGTTGTTTCGTGCACCTCTTGAGTTTCAATACCGACCACAAAAATTAATCCGCCACGTTCGAACAGAAGATTCTGGCCGGCCAATCTTTGTGCAGCGCAAATGCACTCCGCAGGCTTTCACAAGATTTAACACATGAGGTGGCTTACCGTCTTGCTAGGGACTTCAATCGTTGTGCGTGGTGAAGGTGACGAAAGCTTTTTTCAGAATGCTCTCTTGGATAGCATTTCGCTTAAGACTTAACTCTTACAAGACGAAAACTAACAGAGGTGAAGAAACCACAGATTAATTCGTCGCTGACCTTGAAAGGTATTTTTGATTTGTGTTGTCCCTGCTCTGCTAATTTCTTCGAAACTCCTAGTAACTTACTTTGAGTTTACTCGATTGAGCACATGATCGTCCATGGAAAATGCCAATTGTTTCGATGGTGACATAGGGGCTCCCTTCGCGGCTCGAGCCCAAAGCCTTCGATATTTTTAGCTCTGCGCTCCCCCTTCCTCTTTAAGGGAGCTTGTCGTTTTCGGTATCTGTAAGTATGGCAGGTAGGTATGGTATTTATATCCCAAGATTCCTATGCAACACCTTTTTCATCTTTGCCTCGATACTCTCGAATCGAATGGAATTATGTGGCCAATTTTATCAAGGTCCTCACTGGACCACGGTGAATATGGGTTTCGACAATATTCTCAGAAGCTCTGGATTCCGCAACCGATTGATTCCTGAGAAAGACCGTTATGCATACTGCAATTGGGAGTTGTATGCCAGTCTGGCGATGCACCCTTAGGAGACGGCAGATCTTGGAAAAAGTCTACCCAGCAGCGCGTGAGACTGCAAATCCAGTTGTTTTGGATCAAATGCGGCTATTCATTGAATAAAACTTCTGCACCCATGTAATCAGAGAATTATATATAAAGACAAAGGCGAACCTGATAGCCTAGCCATGAGCACTGCTCAATGTTCAGCAAGTGCATGTGCTGTAGCTCAATCTTGTCACCATAATTATGCCCCACCCTGTATCCGTCATGGTTGGCTCAGGAGACCTAGCACTAAAACGCCAATACAGTGAAACTTGCCACTCTACAAACGTTTTCTTAAAAAGGAGTCTCTGAGCTCGAAATGCCAACCACTTTGAATTCGCTAGCATGGGAGGCTTAAAAACAACGAAACATGGAAACTGTGCCCTAAATGTTGCACCTCAAACAACAGTTGTCAGTTCCACTGCAGTTGGTGCATAAAAAGGGTAGAACAGATATTCATCAGCACCACCCTACAACCGCAACCATCTGAGGACATCTACGCGAATGAGCACTTGATCTAGAACAGCGAAAATGAACTAAGAAAGCCTTTCAGGTTTTGCGCCGCTCTTTGAAAACGGATTCTTAAATGATGTAGCAGGATGCTATGAAACACATATGTATGGTCCATTTTTGCTGATCGGCCACCCCTATTACCCAGAGGTTACAAATGCTCGTTCGCTGCACCTTTTTGGCATAAATTTCTGGAACGGTAGTAAAGCCTCCTAAACGGCCAGTCTATAGTTGAGCAGTCGGTCACGTTGACCTCACCTTCGTCCCCCCCCTAAAAAGCGTTGAGAAGGCGGGGAACTCGCACTGACGTGCCGCAGAGGGCTCGGTCTAGGCCACAGCTCAAGTGGCAGACGTATAAGGGTGGCAACTTGCCAACACGGTGAACCAGCAATGAAATGAGAGAGTGTATGGGGATTGAAGGGACCATAGACGGCGACTAAAATGTACCCCTGACTCGGAATGCTCAATTGGTCAGTCCGGCCATTTGTAATGAGGTGTAGATCGCTGTACTCGTCTTGCGACGCTGAGCTCAAATCCGTTTTCGGTATCTGCGGAACGATTCTTTGAAAGAAGTTACGAGGGATTATTCTCACAGTGGCGCCCAATACAGTGCGTTTCAAAAGTATGTGGACACTCAAATTGAACATTTAAAAGGTAACTAAGAGGCTTCGTGCTACGAAACCCTCCTCAATCGATTCCTCGTAGTCGATAACCCATCCATATAGATCTGAACCTTTTCAATGTGCAATTTGAGGTGTCCACACACTTTTGAAACGCACTGTTTAGAGCGCCACTGTGAAAAAACCCCTCGTAACTTCTTTCAGAGAATCGTTCCGCAGATACCGAAAACGGATTTGAGCTCAGCCTCGCATGGCGAGTATAGCGGACTACACCTCATCACAGATGGCCGGACTGACCAATTGAGCATTCCTTGTGAGTTCATTTTAGTCGCCGTCTATGGTCTCTTCAATCTCCTTTCACTTTCTCCTTTCTCCGCCGCTTCGCCGTCTTGGCAAGGTGCCTGGCCGTCTTTCCGCCATGCCATAGAGAGTAGTGATGGCAAGAGTGGTACTGGAGCTATCGATGATATTGATAACTTTCTACCTAAAAAGTGATCTGCTTTCCCTTGCTGTGTTTCTCGAATTGATCATGCCATAGCTCCCTCCTTGATCAGGGGAGCGTTGCACTTCTGCACGATCATTTAGGCCATAATCCCCTTACTCCAAAGCGTTGATTGGTGCAGTGGGTGCGTTCCGTATAACATTGGGTTGGTCATGGGATCAATTCTCCGTGGTGCTTGGATTTTGCAACCCTCATAGGTTATTGCATTGGTTTCTACAATTCTTTACATGCGAACTGGGAACGCTTTGTGGTGCAGTGGCAAGGTCGCGCTCATGCAGCGTTGCATCGCATGTTTCAGGTACATGGGTGACGCAAGTTTTGCTAGGAATGTAGTAAAATTCACCGTCGAGACAAGGGTTATCTCGACGTCTCTATTCATTATTATCCGCTCGTCAATATTCGCTGTTAACGGCCGATATTCACCAACTTTGACTCCCAGTCTATGGCACTTTACTACCGTCCCTGGGTAAAGAACAGGTGTCACTGAAGAAGCCCACAGAGCGGCGAAGGAAGAGACGCAGATGCGGAAATGAACGAGTTGCGGTGCGTGCTGTGCGATATAAGACGTAGTATGGTATACTCTATTTAACCTGACGCTATGAATTGGTTCTTTACGGGTGTCGCCCTAGAGGCCTACCGCGCGGCGAAGGAAGAGACGCAGGTTTGGTCGTAATTCTGCACTCATGTCCTGGTGCAGCCGCTATTTTGCGACATCATACAAGCGCCAAACGAAAAGGTAGTACTTCGTTATCATGAAGAATCCCACCAGAAATCTACCTTTCGCCTGGTTCGGCGGGCCGCTGGTGAAAGGGAGTAACTCAATCATTATGCATGTGCCCCTGAATAATGCGGAAAACCGTTATGGAAAAAGCGGGCATTTACAGAAGAGTTAGCCAAAGTGCTGGTGCGTGACGATAAAAGGAACGAAATGAATGAAATATTTCGAAAACAGAGTTCAAACGGATCCGATGAAAACACAATGCAATTGATTTCAATCGAGTGCACCACTACGCAGGAATAAAAGATTTTGGTGGTAATGAATTCTGTCAGAAACGAAATGTTATTAATTCTGTCGTTGATGTCATCACTCGCGGTGACTCGTGGTGTGACTTCTGTGTGTCAACAATGTAAGTTCGGCTATTGTTACCGGCACGCAAAGTCGATTACCCAGGCTGAGGTGCTGCAATCAATTTCATGAAGCGACCTCCAAACACGATGGAAAATATCTTTTTTAGACAATGGACAATGCGGAACCTCAAATTTTCAAATCAAATTTTTCTTCCGCTACTTCTGGAAAAAGCTTGAACTTAAGCCGGTGAGTTCCTTCCTGAATACATACCTTTGCTATCCATGGAGAGCATTACCGACTCCAGTGCACAACTGACGGACTCCAAGCAAATCTTATAATTTGTAGTAGTTTAGTAATGGTCGGTAAGTGATAGTGATAGCTTTGACCAGTGGCAATTGATAGAATCGTGTCCCATATATGATTCGCCAAGTATATCTCTGCGGGCCTGTTGTACGTCTGTTTGTCATGAAATACCTCGCAATCGCTGCAGCAGTGGAGCATTGTATTCAGTTATCTAGAGAGAAATAGGAGAGAAACATATTTGGTTGGGTGACAGGAGGTGATAACGCTTGGTAAGGATTGGTAAGGGGCGGTAGCAAGCATACCTTATGTAACTCACAACGCGTGTCCCAGTTGCAGTGAAACGTTGCCCTTAGAGCATGTTGTGACAATTTCCGAATGTAGTGTCCAAGATTGTATAAATCTTGGCATAGTGCAGAATATTAGAGTGTAGTTGCTGAGCTTCCAACCAAGATTGACAAACACTTTTATTAGGCCGACGTTTCGATGCTTTCACTTTCTTCGGAGCCTGGTAAAGACAAGAGTCATTTAGGAAACTACCCGTCCCAACACTATTTCAACCTACAAGAATCATTCAACAGGGCGTTAACTACTGAGGCGATGACATGGAAGAAAATTAGCACGAGCCTTTGGAGATGTTGATCAGAGAGGTCCACCTGCCACCGGAAGTAACGCGGCTTGAATAGATAAGCTCTGAAGGTTATTTGATTTAGCGACCTCCGAAGGGTAGTTTTTATACCTTAAGAGCTAACCTATTTAAGCGCGTTACTTTCAGCTTGGGGTGGCAGGTGGACCTCTCTGGTCAGCATCTTCAAAGGTTCGTTCTAATTTTCCTCCATGACATCGCCTTAGTAGTTTACACCCTGTTGAATAATTCTTTTAGGTTGAAATAGTGTTTGGACGGGTAGTTTACTGGATGGCTTTCGTCTTTTCCAGGCCCTGAAGAAGCTGAAAGCACTGAAACGTCGTCCTAACAAATATTTGTCAAGCTTGGTTGGATGCCCAGCAACTGCACTCTAAACTTCCGAATCGTAAGAATAAATCTTTAATTTTCAGAGCTGGAATCAGGATCTGGCTTCCAGGATGAGGACTGGGTCCAAAGCACCGAATGGCTACTGGGGAGCCAAATACGGAAAGTTTGTTTGTACGGTCGTAGTTTAACAGTTGAGCCTGTAAATTTCTCGTGTAAACACGACATCGAATTCTGCAGTGGAAATTTCCAAATAACACTATCGCTCATACGCATTTGATCAACCGCTTTTGCTAGTTTATAAATTAGAGGACTGTTAAGGAGATTTACGGATCCAAAACGCCAGACACTGAAGCAAAAAATGGGATCAGTCATGGATATGTTCCAATCCGTCTGGAAGTATGTGAGTTTTTTAAGATAATTCGCTTGATGGATTTCATACGGAGGGTGGAAAGCCATTGATCTCCAGTGTAACTTCTGAACAAACAACATCTTGTCCTTAGAACTAACTTCATACCAAAAAGCGATTGTATAGCTGGAACGAACGAAGAGAAGTGATATGATACTCAAGTGAAGGAAAAGGGAAAAATCGCCACAAACGCTGAAACGACGGCGATATCGCAGCGCTTGGGAGAATCCGATGCTAGCAAAGAAGGAAAACTAATTAAACCATTCCTAGTCAGGTAGAATGCCTGTCAGAGATCCTAGGCAATTATGAAACCAAATATTTTAAAAACTGCAATATCCGCTAACCATCCAGAATAACAACAGTTGACAAGACAAATACTTCAAACCAGAGCAGCTTTTGTTAGATTAAGATACTTTTTCATACCTTTTCACTTTTACTTTCGTTAATTACCTGAATTACCCCCCTACGAGGAAAAGATATCATATGAAGCGACCATTCGAATAAATCCTATCCCCGCAGAAGTGTTTTCGACCACTGATCTCAAAGCCATCTTCCAAATTTGGGAGCGATCTCCAGATAGAGTTGCAGAGGTGTTCCAAATAAAACCACTGTAAGAGAAATGCACTGATAGAGATTGGTAGTGCGGCTAGGCCGAGAGCTAGTTTTGCTGGCTTGTAGTGGTGAGACCATGGATGAGATCTCGCTGGACACGAAGAGTTTGCTTTTCGTTATTATGTTTCTTTCAGGGACAAGAAACTGTTATATGTAGTAGTGAAATTCACACTGCTGTGTTGTTTTGATGGGTTTGCTTCGATAAGTCATTCTCCTCAAGTACCGCCAGTCATTTTGCAAATGTGGGGGTGTTTCTAGATCACGGAAGGTAAAGTTTTCTTAGATTATGAATTAAGCTGATGTGATTTGCTTGATCAGCAAGCAGATTATACTATTTTCTAAAGGCCAAATTTCGGAAAACTAACATCTGAAACTAAAACTCATTCACTAACAAACACTTTCGAAATGGTGACCGACCATCAGTCGTTGATGTTGCCCGTAGCCATTGCCGAGGTAATCAAACCAGCTCGTTTGGCGTTTGTGCTGGAGCCGTATACTGAATGTCGGGAGGGAATGGGGACCCCGAGATCGACGAACGACTTGAACTCCGTAAGTACGGTGGAGAGTGATGACCGAAGTAGTGCAACTACGTCAACTCTCCGCCAGAAAGGCTGGTTTGCTTACCGCAGGACTAATCCTTGGATAGAGGACGAGCCCGCATTCTCTCACAAATCCGTCCTCTCTCCAAGACTTAGTCCTGAGGTAAGCATCAAATTGAGGCGGCTCGAAGGACCGTGTTGAAGTAGTCCGTCGGTCGGGGATCCCATGCCCTCCTAACATTCAGCATACGGCCCCAGCAGAAATGTGAAACGAGCTGGTTTGCTTACCTCGCCATTGCCCTATAGCTATCCTACCATAGACGACAGCTAGTGTGTACTTAAAAAAACGGTAGGTCTCCGAATAACGCCTAAATAACTTAAATACATATTCCTTTTCACTAGTATGATTGGAAGTTCTATTCTATCTGATGATCAACCTCGACAGTGAGTTGGTGGACAGATATAACTGTCTACATTTTCGACATTAGTTCGAAATTTTTTAGATTGAAACTCGTCGAAAAAAATACTTTCACGCGCTGATACGAATTTGCACGAAAGTGCTTAACGGGTGCGTCACACGTGCCAGGGCAGTCATTTGCGAATGGCGCGCAGAGTACTCGCACCTATTCGCCTGCTCTTTCCACTTGTAATATCGCTGATGACTTGACATGGATAAGAGTCATTTTAGCAGCGTACTCGACAAAGCATAAGTGAGAACTCGCTAAAAATTTGGTCGCTTGTAGGCCCGGCTCGCTGCTAGTCTGCTATGCTTCATAAATGCACTCAGAGAAGAGATTCACAGATTCGGAGGACAGATTCGAGATCGGTGTCCAGAAACTCATCCAGTGGCATTCACAAAGGAACCTGGTTCTGTCCCTTGTTATTCTAATTAGAAAAATAAATGGTTCATCCGCCTTGGGGCGCTTTTGAAAACCACTGCCTTTTCTGCCCAAATTTTTTTAGCAAGCCCGTGCAGAATAACACCGAGGCAGGATGTTAACTGCCTGCAATTGTATTCTAGCAGCTAATGCTCTGATTCTACTTCGCCGGTCATCATTTTATTCAGGCAATTAGTAACATCATGCTCGGTGTCAATTGTCATTTTCTCGCGGCCGTCTTGTCTTGTCGGGACTCGTGGGTATCCTGCACGGAAATCGTGGAACTCCGTCTTCACCAAAAATCAGTAGCCTGAGCCTGAAAATCAGTATTCTGCATGATGAGATGACAAAAAGAAAGGAAAGATGGTTTCCATCCTGCCATAAAAATCAGAGTAAAAAACTTGAAGAATCGGTACAGGAATGAAGTCGAATATCTTTCATAATATCGAAGAACTATTCCAGTGAAATTGGGATTCAGTAGTTCACTGTTGCGCCGCTGCGTCGAATGTCTCGCGCTAGCGCCAAATTTATGATCACTTTGGAGGGCGTCTAAGAGAGAGGGTAAGCGCGTGAGTGTTACAAGAGAGTCTCTGCAAGCGGTCGCTGTTCGCAGTCTGGCGCCATACTAAGGACGACGCAAAATTGGTCGCTCAGTTTCGGTATAGTATGGGATTTGAGCTTCTTTAGATGAACAACAACTTATACTCCACATTTTGATTATGAATGGATTTTTTGTCAGTTTTTTTTCAGATTTGGCAAATGCCTGATGGAGCAGAAATTGGATGCTTCTGCAAGTGCTTGCCTGATGAGACCATCGTAGAAATTGGGTGCTTCTTCCAAGATTGATGAGTTGTGCTCCGCCATAAAAATACCTTCGCTAATTGTTTGCAATTTTCAATCATTCAAGAAGAGCTTGATAATGCGTTTCAAGCAGATATTTTTCTGTGGCCAGCAAATAGAGAAATAAAAAGCAAATGTCAAGCCAGGAGACAGCAGCATACGTTGAGTGCTAATCAACCACAAAAAAACTTTATCACAATAGCCGATTGGTTTACGATTTTTCACATCGATTCGCGGGGTCTTCCTCAAGAGGGCCATCGCGCAGCGAAGGAAGAGACGCAGGCGCGGCAAAGGACGAGCCGCAGCGCGCGCTGGGCGATGTGAGTGTTGTGCACACTATTTAACCTGACGTCTATCCGCTACAGTATGCGCTGCGACTCGTCCTTTGCCGCGTCTGCGTCTCTCCCTTCGCCTCGCGATGGGCCTCTTATTGTTAGGGGATACCCGACCCGCAGCAGTTAAGACTGTGTACGAGCTTGAAACAAACGAAAATTGAAAGGATCCATTCCATGATAAAGGCTTGGCCTTCTGAAGGGTTTCGCTCATTAATCATTATGATCGTAGCAAGGGTTCTCTACTGTATAAGATCCCACCTTGTAGTTTACAACGTGTTGACCTCACATCATGGTTAAATTATATAAAACCTACATTCTACCCAAATTGAAATATGGTTCTATTTATGGAGTCCCTTCTCGAAAAAACATGTGTACCGTTTAGAGCGAGTTCAAAAAATGTTCACGAGAATTGTGTTTTATCGATCCTTCCCCAATCCTAATTACCCTCAGGCTCTCCCACCCTACAAAGACAGGCTTGACAAACTGGGTATGAAAAGTTTGAAGTATAGGTGGATAATTAGTGACTTAGTTTTTGGTTTTCGAATCATCAAGGGTGAAATCAAATTGCAGGCCAGCAAATACTGGATATTCAGGCCATACCGAAGGAGTGGGAATGGGTATTCTATTCACTATAAGAGACTGGAAAGATGTTAGTTTTCC
>KZ345015.1:118293-142759 GCA_002352805.1 Teladorsagia circumcincta
TTTCACAAGAATGCTGGGTTATGAACAAAACTTCTACCCCAGGCGGGACTAGAACCCGCACCTCTCGCTTTCCATTTCTTTCCGAATCATTCGAAGAACGGCGAACTGCGGCCAAAAACAGCAGTTAACAATCAAAAACAAGTGTGAACAGGGTCAGAGGATACTGGGAGCTTATCTCAACCCTCATTCTCCCTCATTTTAACCCTAGATTCTTCCGCACCATCGAATCGACGCGCAGAGAATCCCAGAGCTCTTGACAATCGGCTCTTCTGTGTGAGTCGAGTATGAGAGAGCGTGCTTTATAGTGACGTCACCCTGACCGAGGTTGGCTTTGGTCATGTCAGGATCAGAACAACCAACCCTTTCGAGGAAGACGTCGAATAGCGTTCGAGGCAGTTTCGCAGTGCTCTGAGCGGATGTATGTACGGCAGCCCCCGACTGAAGGCAAACCTCCCGATTAGGTGAGTGAAATGTTACGAGTAAGTTGCAAAGAAGTAGGGGCCGTAGATGACGTAATACAAGACGTCGCTGAGGCAGAAGATTCCTCGAAATCGACGTTATTAGGCTCTCAGCGGAGGCCAGTCCCCCTTCTGCTAGCAGGTCCGCCCACTTGTGCTACCACTCATTACCCTTCGCTCCCCACCGTGTTCTCTCTTCTCCGAGTCTTTTTTCTCTCTTCGGCGCCCATTATCTCTCATCTCGCCTCTGTCTCTGGCACATCCCTACACGGCGCCCTCCACATCGCAGAAGGAAGAGCCTATACATTTCTGCTCTATAATGGTTTCTTTTTCTCTTTTCTCATCTGGCGATTCACTTCACATTTCTAGTACTTTCATCCATTAGTACTTCCATTTGAGCAAAATTGTGTTACCAACCTGTTCGCGTAGTAAGCCTTTTAGCTCGTCAGTAATTAGCTCGGCTTAATCGTCTAATGACTTATTGAGGAACATCTTTCAGTAATATTTTAGCACAAGAATTCCACCTACCCTGACTTCGTGCTGCCATGACCTTATTGCGGTTCAAGATACAGGGCAACCCTTTTACCCCATTCTCCTCCCTTCCCGAATGTCTGAGTTATGTGCTCTGTACTTACTATGTATTTCTCTGATATAGCTCGCTAACAAGCAAGCCGAATGACAACAAAAAACCAACCTTTATTTGCGAATGAGGTAAATCCGGCAGCACTAACGGCCGTCCTCGGTCTGGCTGGCTCATCTCTAGCTGCGAACGATCTTCTTCCGGTTCGGCTCTGAATTCTAAATGAAGATCACGTGGTGTGCGAGGCCATTTTTTAAGAGGGGGTTCATTTCCTTGATTGGAATTTCCAGCCTTAACACGTTGACGACCGTGTGGTATGATGTCATACCACACACTACCGGCCGTGTGGGACCGTGTGACATGATGTCATACACAGTCCTTTTTAAGATGGTTTTCAAACATTTCAGGAAACTTATTTATGTTATGTGTACGCCATGCCTAGACATTGTTACGAAAGACGTGGTCCCCAGAAAGAAGCTTTGGTAAATGTGCTATCGAGTTTCTGGAGAAAATGTGTGAATAATGATCAGTAGCCGCACTTTTTGTGCTTATGCCGAAAGCAATCGGTAAGAAAGAATTTGTTATAGCAATTTGCTACAATGGGTGACGACACATTTGGTATCAGAAGAACTATATGCGCCCTCCTCCAGTTCTGCGTAGTTTCGTCACTTCAGTGTGTCTGTGAATGTTTTCCCCTGAATCCCTTCCTTCTTTCCCTCATATCTTTAAGTCGTGAGTGGTTTTTCGGAATGTAGGCCCAATTGCAATTCAACAATTGTTTTACAAGCTCGAGGAAGAGGGAATAAAAAGTGACACTAGGAGGGCAACCTCCTACTCGCACATTAGATTTGGCCCTTTTAACATGCTCCCAAACGGCAGAACTCACTAAAATGACCGAAATCGCAAAATCTGATAAATACCACTCAAAAAGGATAAGAAATGAACAGTTCTCCAAAAAAATGGTGTCCTCGTAGGACCGTGTGACATGATGCCATACCACATTCGCGCGGGCAAAATAATGCGCGCGGTCCCACACGCCGGACAGCGAAAATGAGCGCGGTCGTCAACGTGTTAAAACTTCGGGATAGATGAGTAGAAATTAATAAGAACTTTTGAAGTATGCTAACTCTCAATATGGCACAGAAATGCAAAAAATGTTCTGAAGACTGCCTTTTTGGAAGAAAGCGTTGTGTGCCTTACCCGGCCGGCATACAGGGCTGTGCAGCTGTTTTAAAGGGTAGTTTTTGGATCAATTGCTTAGAGGAGGCAAAATTCGGTGCTATCGCAAGATATGATATCACACTGTAGGACTAAGGAGGGACAGGAACATCGGGGAAGATGAAAATTGCTCACGCATCCTGGATTCTCTCCTACTCGCTTAAGGCTTATCCTTGTTTCTAAAAAGGAGATGTTTTACTTGGTGGTTTGCATTATCACTACAGTTCCCCCTGCATCTTGCGACTGCGCTCAGAATTTTCATCGAAGAACCGGCTCAAAAATCTGTTGAAGAGCTTGAAAGCATTCAACAAGGGTGGAACTTACTGGTCGACGTCCATGGCTTGATCTGGCCACTGCTTGTTGAAAGGAATCTTGAGCGAGATGCTGTAACATTAAATTTTTCCAGTGATCAGCAAGTTAATTCGACCGCTATCTGAGTATCATATGCACGATCATGGTCATCGAAATCTCTATAGAGATTGTCTTCTGTTGCTGAAATGGCGGCCATTGCACAGAGGGATTAGTTCGAACGGCGCCGCTTGAGATGAATTGCTGCTCAACCGCATTGCCACGGAGACCCATCATAACCGCGAGCATCGGTAATAATGCTAAATCCATTCATAAACAGATTCTAAACTTTTTCTAGGAGTTTCAGCAGCTCTCCACGCAAGATTTTCTAAGGCGGACTAGAGGTTGGGGAAGCCGCAACACCCGTGTGTGTGGGTTCGGATCCCTAACAGGTTCTTCCTCCTCTGACAACCCCGGAAAAGGTTGCCTGGGAGATCGATGTACATTGTGTTGAATAATAGATGGTCATAAAACCCATGCGAAGCTTTCAGAATGCCTTTACAGCAGATTTTGAAGACGGAGTAGACGTCACAGACGCTCCACCACACCTCCATTGCGCTTGGGTTCGGATCGCCAGCAGGCTTTCCCTTCTGCGTCTGGTTCGGAAAGGCCTATTGTGGTGTGGGGGGGGGGAGGGAGAGGAAATATTGGCTCGAGTACTAAACATCCTTTAAGAAGTTTCAAAAACGAATTCATGCAGGAACTCCTGTGGCCTCGGGCAAAGTCAAAGCTTCAAAATTGTGCTCAGGATCAAGGAATATGTATTCCAAGACATTCTCCTTTATTCCTATTCATTTCATTCCACATTTCAGACAGAAATGATGCAGTGGTAAGTGGCGCCACTACCGCAACTCTGCCTAGGATCAAAATCCTCTACACTCACGGGACAAAACTGCCTGCCCGAACCTAACAACAAGACCTTGAACTGTTCCTCGCGTTTGGCTCCCACAAGGCCGCTGCTCGTGGCAGCCAAGAGTGACAGTGAATTGGATGGGAAAATCACCTGCCATGAGAATCGCAGTCATTATTCTAAGTCCCATTTGAAACCCATATGGAAATTAAGAATTTAATAACCTCATACGTCCGATATGAAACAGCTACCTTTGGGAAGAAAAATATTGCATTATAGCTCAATGGAATTACCCTTACCCTAACACATGTTCAGATGGCGCAGTGCCAAAACGCGCTGTCATGCCTACATTACTCCGAACCGTGGTGATACCTCTAAAAATTGATATTGATATGTTCGGTCTTGGTGCTTCTGATGTCATCTGGTGCCAAATGAGCGACGGTGGCCGACTAGCGTATGACGCCTAATCCCCTCGTTCCTAAATCACCTTGCACCACAACGACGTTTCGTAACACATCGTCATTGTCGCAGCTCATTTTCAGCTTAATCACAATATTGCACTCACTTTGTTGTGTGATGTGTCTTTAAGTCCGAATAACGACATGGGCGTCCGCTGAACCTAAGTGTGAACGCGTACTCCTTGAAGTTTTCGTTATCATCTCTGTGTGTAGGCAGTTCGCTCATGTCGTTGTGGGGGGGGGGGACATTATGAGTGAGCCAATAACTGTGCTTGTGACTAAACCTTAGGGTGGAGAAGGGATTCTGAGGATGTGACAGTTTGCGTTCTCATGTCGTATCTGCACTCTCCTGGTGTCCCAGTTTCACCTATCGTCAGCTCTATTGTGAATGTGCCCACCCCCCCCCCCCCCTTAAAGCAACAGTCTCAGAACGAATATCGAGAAGTTAAGCGGTCAGTAACGAGGTTGTAGGCAGGGTCAATCCTACCGTTGTTACTCTTTGGAAATTTTCTACGACCCCCCCCTTTCTGGGCGATTTGAGACGACCCCCTGTAAGTAATACCTGTACGCGATATTGATTGCGTTTTGAATGTGCTGAATCGCGCCCAATGGCTTCCTAGCGATAGAGCGCGTTTGCCGACCTTGAACAGGCGGCATAAGGGGATTCTGAAATCTGGACGAACTTTTATTCGGTAAATTTCAGGTAGCTCCGAGGAGAGCGGTGGATTTCGGGTCAGCGACGCTTATCCTTCATGATTGAACCTAATTCGTTCTCAAACTATTCAAAATAAATAACTTATTAAGCAGAAGATAAAAATCCACTATAATTTTTACACTCCTATTTCCAGGGCCATAACTTCCTTCGCATCCGAGCTTTTGCCCCGAGCTGATTTGATTTAAAAAATTCAAATTATCCTCTCTCTAATCGTGGTTTAATTTTCATCATAAGTTAACTTATTAAAAATTTTGCACGTTGTTACTTTTTTCTGGTCAAACTCGACTTTTTTACCTTCAAACGATCATAACTTTGTTCAATGTCATTCATTCGGGAAGTTGAACACGGTATAACAAACTAGAGGCTTCATGCTTTCTAACGAACTTTGAAACGTCCCTGAAAAATCAGCGGTTCAAAAATTAGTTCCGTTGTTACTTTTTTCGAGGGGTATTCTTCAAGCCATTTCAAGCGCGGTTTTTCTTAGGTTTCACTGGCCGTAACTTCTTGGAAGACCAATTTCATGTTTGACTTAGGATGTGCTAGAATGTATCGAGCATGCGCTTGCACTACATTCTTCCCTTGGAGCGCGCCACGCCTCTGCTGCCGTTCTGTTTCGCTGGTTCATTTAAAAGCTCATTTAAAACGAAGCGTGGTTTATAGGTGTTCCAGTATTAGTCATCTTGCGTAAACGTAAGTGTTGGCTACTGATTCCACTGCCGGCCACCAAGAGAGTACGACCCCCCCCCAAGTCCACCCAAGTACGACCCCCCCCCTCGTTGTTACTCGTAACAACGTAAGGTTGACCTTGGTTGTAGGTAAGGAGTCGACTGGTAGTAAAGAAAAAACCAAGGAACTCGCCAGCGGAGCCTTTAAACAGGTTTCACCTGTGCACGAGTTGTCTGAACAGCTTGCAATGACGAAATGGGGATATGGATTAGCCATCACACAAGATGGCGAATGGGCGTTCCCTAAGATATCTGCGAAGCCCCTGTGAACGGCGTCTTCCTGGCTTCTTTGCGGCTTCCTATGGTGAGTTTTTCGGTTAGTGACACTTCCTGTGGTCTTGATTAGGGCTAGCGCATCATTTTCTCCCCATAGCATGGAATTTTCAGAACCCTGCTGACACTGTTGCTTTGACAAACGAGGGCTTCTTTTTGGACCGCAATGAAATAGCAGTAGAATCGGGTAAATAATGAATCAGCGCAGTTCCAAAAAGGTTTTTGGATTTGTTCCAATAAGCGGATATGTTGCAACAAGTCGGGCTGTCTACAAGAATCCCTGCTTTTGCAGGGAGGAAGCTCCGAGAGCGAGTAGAAACAAAAACAAGTGGTTCACGCACGTGCGAAAATTAGAATTTCAGTACGCAGCACGAAGTATTGCACACATGCCCCCTCTTATTGGGATAGACCCGATTTCTTTCACAGTACAATTACTCTTGTGCCCTTCAATTTTTCTATACGATAGAAACAATCATGTGGATCGAGTGCTTGTATAAAAGTCAAATGAACTTCAGGGTTGCTCTGAAAGCGTTCAAACTATCGTCAGAGGCCCAGCAAGCCCCAACTAGGGGATGGGTCCCTTCACCTGCGTCGGGTACAAACCCCTAAGCGTGGCCGTTTCCCGTGATAGCGTCATAGGAACCCTCAAAAAATGATGGATTGCGACGAAATCAGGGATTTCTCTCCGCGCTTGCAGGTTTGTCCCGAGCTAGGGATTTTGTCCCCGAGCCTGGGGTTTGTCCCCGATGCGGGTGAGGGAACCCATCTCCTACTTGGGGCTTGCTGCAAACGACCCCAAATTTCTTCCCCAGCACTTTCATGATTTCTAACAGAGAAATCGGCGCAATGTGGCTCCGAAGGGCAGTCTGTAACATTGCATCAGAATCACGGAATCGCTCAGTTTTAGACTTCTTAGCCTTAAAATTTAGAGGAGAAGAGGGAATCAGAGGTGCGTAAGCAACCCTCGCCTCGTTCTCTCCCGAATTCCTTCCGCTTCGTTAGGCTTCGTCCTAGCGGTCTAGTGCCAGAGTGCCCCCCCCCCTCCGAGGTAGGTACATTGCTCCAATGAATCTACTAAAACGTTCCAGCCAGGCTGAGTTTTGACCAAGTTTTGTCCCATGCATCGCTTGGCCATCGCTGCAACAATGCACTTGTGGGTCCCGAATGGAATGCGCTGGCTCTAATGTCGGGCACCTTGCCAACTTTTGGATCGTTGTTTATTTTTCGGCCTTGGTTGTTTGCTTCGGATTTCTTATCAATCCGGTGTTTGTTTACTGACGTTCTGTTTACATTTGAATTATACTGCTCCCTAGCTGGATGAATTTCGTGTGTTTTCTACAATAAACCAAAATGGTGTTTGTTTTTAGGAGGTACTTGTATCCTTTGTGTTCTTTTTCAGTTTAAATAGGCTGTTTTTAGTTGCTAAGATTATCCGCAACAAATGCTTAAGATTTTTGACTTGTTTTCTTGGCACTGCTTCAAAAGCTTTTCCTTAAATCTTCCTAGTAACTATGTTGAGTGACTGCGATGCACGAAGTTGGCATTGTCTTTTTCTTACAGGAATTCGGGCAATCGCAATTTTTTTGAAATCCTTCAGCAATTATTATATTTCGATGTTGATCGTCATAGAGCAATCCTGTCTCTTTTAGGGTTTTCAACTTGGACAAAGTGAATGAATTCTCTTTATAAATTAGTGGCTTCTTAAGTTCTACCTTATGAAGACCTGTTCATTTCTTGGAAGCCCGATGTATTCTAAGGAGGCAAATCTGTGAGAACGTCAAGAAACAAAGGAATGTGGCAAGCAGCAGCAATCTTTTTGTGTTGGAAAAGGTTCAGGAAATAAGAAAGAATGGGAGAGAATTGGGATTTGATTCCGGAGAATTGAATGTCAATGGTATTTTGCCTTATGTTCTTGGGTAGGCATCATTGCGACATTGATCGTTTTTTAATCAATTCTCTCACCGTCCTCCTTCTCAAATGTCTCCATTTATGGAACACAGTTCGTTATTGCGTTAGAGCTTCTGCTGCTACTAACCATAAGTGATTTGGGGGGGGGTTGGGGACCACGCCGCGGCGCGGCGTCTCTCAATCTGATGGTACTAGCCTAGGAATGAGTAGTTAAGCTGTGGGCATTGTGATTTATGTTTCTATGATTTTGTAAGTCCAATTTTGGCACTTTTGATCCTCTTTCCAGGCTCAGGCTTAGTGCTATCACGCTTAGCCGCAGCGATGAAGCGCCGCTGCGTGATCCCCTAACTGACCCTCTCTGCATATTAGGATTGGGGAAGGTTCGCGCCATCGAGATTTTCGGTTTTTGTGCTCCAGCGTTCTTCAAATATTCACATTCTGCATCAATTTTCGGCACTTGTGAAGTGATATCCTCGTGATGTTCTCTGTTCTTCTCTGCATCATATTAACACTGGGTTTCGCTAGAGGACCCACTTACACTCAACTACATACCTTCCAATTGCGCTGTAATAGACTTCTTTTTTCATTCTTTTTTTGCTTCTTCTCGGTTTCTTTGTTCGCTTCTTGTTAGTTTCTTCCTCGGCTTCTCAGCACCAAGCGTACATAATAACAAGTAACCACCGATCTTTGCTGTTGAATAGTTTCCAGGGTTCAAACTGAAGTATTGGTGTGGGACTTTAAAGTTTTGGAAATTCCTTGAAATCAAAGTAGAAGGGCAGCCACGTGTTATATGAATTGATGGGACTAATGAAAGCTGAATGGTCGCAAAAGTAAAGGAAAATGTTAAGGAGAGCTCAAAAGCGGTGTGCATACCCGGCGATGCCCGTGGGCTGCATTGTGTTAAGTAGCTAAACTGTGTTAAGAAGGTTGAATTTAGCCCTTTCAATGCATCTTTCTCTCGTTCTCATGATCGTATGGCGCCTGAGCTTCGTCAAATGTAGATTTACCACTGATTTTTTTCATGGTAGGGTAAAGGAAAAGCTGCTTCAAACAATCTCAATATAAGGTCGCATAATGATTGCTGGATGATCTGCGGAAACGTTGTACTTCCGATGAGCTGCCACGGGCCGTCATTTATGTTTGTGCTCTACCCACAGTTTTTATAGCTTGATCAATCATGGTCACTCTGAAGTTGCTATTCGTTATCCATCACTTTTCAGTTCTTTCGTCGGTTTTTCTCTCCCATTCTGACTGATTCTCTCGCTGGTCGAGTCCGTGTAATTCGCTTAGTTCCTGGTCATGCGCGTTTATGGAGCGGTTCTGTGTTATTTTATGTCCATTTATATCCCTTTTTATTGGGTATAATGCCACAAGCGGTACTTGGTCATTTTTCTCGTTTTGATGTTTTATTCCAGTTTTCCGTCTTCTTAACGAGAACCATTCATTTTTGTTCAGCATTCTATTCATAACTCGGCGCGCTCACGCCAAATCTAATCCTAGCACTCGACGAAAGAAGCCTTTCTAGAAAGGACATTCCGCTGTGTTGGTTTCAAGAAACCACTAGTTTGAGATATTACTTGAGCGTGCAACTCTTTTTGCAGTTGGCCATTGTTACTAGAGATAGGTCGATGTTTACATCCTACTACTTTTTTCATTTTCTAGTTTCCCTCTGGCCTATCTTCTCTTCCTCACCATTTTTCTTTTTCCGTTTTTCTTTCTTTTTATTCATTAGTAATTCTCTTATGTGCTCCGTTTCCTATTCCATTATATCTGTTGTGACATGTTCGCTAATGAATGAATCACATGAAAATAAAATGCCTCATCGTTATTCAGTATTCATGTGCATTGATGTCCTGTGGGCGCACCTCACATCTATAGTACTAATGGTTCCAATCTTGGAGGGGGCTTAGTTAGGGCGGGAAAGGAGTTGTTCGGGAGGATATGAGCTATCCTTGTTCTTCCTGACGTTTCTTCCCTTCCGTAGGCTTGATCCTAGTGTCACTATTCAGTGATTTTTAAACGCTCTTCTTATATTCTCCCCCTCCCCTTCTCCAAGGCCATGACTTGATAGTACACAAAGTGACGGTGATAGAGACGAAGTTCAAAAGATTCAACATTACCTGTGCTTTGAAATGCTCTTGATGCTGTGTGATACTAATTCTGCAATTGCGATATGGGCGGCCACGGCTTCAGAATGAATGTATCTCTCCACCACCCTCAGAGATATTCTGACGGCAAGAGCTTGTGGAGGGAGTATATGATATCCATAGTGTTTCGTAGTGTGAGCTCTTGATGAAGTTGTATTTATCGTGCCAGGCAATTTTTCCTAGTATTGAGCTATTCCAGCGAGTAAGTATAGTGTAGACTTGCTTGAGGCAAGATAAAGGGTCAGCACAAGAGTGCAGCTTAATTTTTCTTATAGTAGATTTTCTAACTCAAGCTTCACTGTCGCTTAAATATGCTTTTCGAGGCAGCTAAATTCAGTTTCAGATTTTCTTTTCTGTTTCTTTTTTCTTTTTATCCTCTTTTTTTTGTACGTTGTATCCGTGCGATGGAAAAATAACAAATTAGTGCTCATTATTAATTCCGGGATTCCATTTAGAATCGTACTGGCGTTAGCATACATACTCTGCGACTCCCAAGCTCCAGTCGATGTACAATTGGAATTTTATCCTCCTAAATAAGGGTGTTCTGGGGTCGTTTGGTATACTTCCCCGAACAGGAGAGGGATCCCACCCTGATAAGGTATAGTGCCTCTGAGCTCTCGGCTGATAGTTAAGCAAATCTGGTAGGGAAAAAGGATTCATGGCGTGGGTAGGGTAACACCTAGGAATTTATCCACCATGCATCCCTTGGCCTCGCTTACACTTTATAGCTAGCGGAATAGTATGGATGTGAAATTGTATGTGTTTTCAAAAGTAGGGCTCTATGAATAAATCGGTTCAGTTCGACTGGCTTTTTTTGCCGTCTGCTCCTGAGAACCTAAGCCGGTCGTGGGGAGTCAGTAATCACCGTTCGAACCAAATCATGGGATTATCTTTTTGTACTTTAGCGACGAAGGCAGCTCTTTTCAAAGATCATAAAACGTTTTCTTTCTTGAGATTTTATTCTCCAGATAAGGGTTTCACTAGTTATAGTATATTTCGTACAATGTGCCCGTACATGGGAACCTTGCGTAGTGTAACATCAGTGGAACTGTTGGAGGTGGACGAACTTCTTCTGTTTCCGAAGAGAAAACTGAAATTCGATAGCAAACGAAGCTTTTTACGAGTTGTCAAATTGTTGTTTATTGCCTCACAGACTGAATCATTTTGTATTGCCGTTTGCTAGAAACAAAATAGTTTTTGTTGTTCTCTTCTTACCAATTGTAATTTTTGTCTTACACTTGTTAACTGCTGATATATTTCTCGCTGTTCCGCGTTGAAATCGGACTGCCGTTGCATGCATATCTCGGTTTAAGGAAATGATGAGTATGATTAGTGATGATATAGTGAGGGAGGATTTGAAGGCACCGGTCACGATAATTCAATGACGATGTAGCATATCAGTATCTAAGCTGAATGGTGCGGCAGAGAAGAGAAATCAAAAAGGATAGGCCCGAATTCCGGAAAGTGGAACTATTTCCCACTTGATGCAAGTTTGGGCGAGCTTGTGGCTGAAATGGACCCTTTCTGGGAGAGCATAACTGCTATATTGAAGCTAAGTTTATCAGTGAGAGGAAACGGCAGGTTTAGATGGGTTCCTCTGCATTTTTCCTTGGATAGGCGGTTTTGAGTCCTGAGCTGTTTTCGAGACCATCCTCAGCACCCAATCACGATCCAACCGGATTATCGCAACCGCTGGCTTTGATAGCCATGTTCGTGTTTTCCTTGCACTCTGTTTGCTTTTTTTGAAAAGTAGGAAGTATACTGATAGTTCAAGACAGAAGTATAAGGAAACGAGAGAGGGTAATGGTTCATTTCTTCTCTATCTTGAACGAAACACCATTTTTCTTGAACCTCAATGCCGATTAATTAGAAAGGGTTGACAAAAAGAAGATTGGTGAACGATGTGGGGAAGTTTGTAAGGTCCGAAGACTAGAGTGTGACCCGTCGCTTTTGTAATGAGAAGCTTTCACTATGCTTTTACGTAAGTAAACATCTGCGCGCCACATGGTTACGTAACCGGGTCTGTTGCGCGGTTACCTAAGCTCTTATGAGGCTCTTGATGACGGCCGTTTGGCTGTCCGTCCTTCCATTCGTCCGTCCTCGTGTGTGTGTGGCGATCGATGTGGGTGTGTCGGACCCACATAACAAGGTCATCTCGATCTAATTTCATTCGATTTTACGTAACTCTCTTGGTCTCACCGAGAAACTGATCCCTATCATTTATTTTATCGATTCATTGTGAAAGTTTTAATTTCTACAATGGCTAGCAAATGGGTGACTTCGTGATTGCGAGGGTGAAAGAATCATGAAGAGGGCCAACGAACCACCTGAGACTTGTCTCTTAGTAGTCTGTGTGTCTCTCTCGCATAGATTTTTTCTCTAGAAATTCGTTCTCGATATTTGTTTATTTCTTGTTGTCTGCAAAAGTGTTTCAGTTATAGTGTAGCATGTGATTTCTTTTTCTTCATTTGATTTTATATTTAATTTATTACTATTTATTGTACGCAAGGCGCGCCGAATCGGATCATCGACCAGTCGAGCTTTTTTTGAGCATTTTTTCAAATTTATTTTCAAAATCTATTTTTTTAATGAATTGGAAAAATCGATGAGAAGGCTGTCAGCAAATTTGAGGACGCTAACTGTCAATTGTCTTGAGAAAAAAACCTTGGTAAACGAAATGACTAGAAAGGTTCATTCCGCTCCTTCCTCGGACGGACCTTATTATTTCGTCATTTCCCAAGCGCTCCTCAGTCAGTTGAGATCGGCGAAATAGAGGCACCGGCAAAAGACGAAAAAACCTAAGCTTGTGCCCAGTAATCATTCCATTTTATAACTTGTTTTGTTTTTCGTAACCAACACTTTGAGGAATATGTTTTGCAAAGTGTATTTTTGTATATTTTGTAATCTTTTTGCATATATTATGATATGCATCTTTGAGATTTCTCATAAGTTAAATTTTTCATGATACATTTCCTGACTTATTTGCATTCAACTTGAAGCAATACATGTTTTCAAGTGTCGAGCTGGATCTACATTAACTAATCTTGAATCAGATGCGACCTTCATCTTCTATGCTTTTCTACTTTTCAAACGCCTTGCGAAAAAAAGAATTGCTGAGCTTTACTTAGTAGAAGAATACTGTGATAATTTGATGACGCTCTTGTTTCTGACGTCTGCCTTATGCAGCGGTCAAATAAATAAGTAAATAAATGAATGAAAATAAATACAACCCAAAAGCCAGGCCTGCTATTAGTTTCTGTGGCTATTTTTTATGACCGTGGCCTTTGCTTTCAGTGGTTCGTTTTGCCCATTTTTTATGACTTCATTCACTTGGAAGAAACAATTCTTGCAAGTTTAGAAAATTTATTCGAAGGTGTGATACCGTATTTTGTTTCTTCGTGTTGTATTGGAATTTTTACTCCATGTTTTTGATCAAATCCCTCTTTCTTATCCCTCTGAGGATCCCAACCTTGAAGCTGTTGATCTGATTCCAGGAATAGATCCATTTTCGCCTTATTTGTAGCAATCCCGCCTCCAAATCTTATTTTTACCACTTTGGCAACTGTCCAGGCTGCATCTCGGCTGCAGTCTGATATATACGTGAAATAACACCTTTTTCTCATTTATTCAATAAGTCCCTTTCAATCTCACGATGGTCTTGAGGCGCTAAGAACGTGAAACCTTCAAGGGCTTCAAGGAGATACCGCTATGAGCTTTTCCTTCTAGTGGGACTGCTTTTCAATCAGGAATATTGAAATTTCTCCCCCTTTCGCTCTCGTGCGACCTGGCATAATTACAGCGTGGTGACAGTAATTATATAGTCATCAATAAAACTGGTAACCCTATCGATACACGGTCCTAGTCAGCATCTACTTTTAAGCAATGCTCGTTATACTTGTTATAAATGTTCGGAGAAGAATTTTCTCAGGCAGTTTTGTTTGTTCGTTAAATTAATCCGGATTCTTGTTGGCTTAGTTGGCTAGCGGTATTTCTTTTTGGAGCGTGGAACATGTTGTTTAGTGATGAATATCCGAACAGGTCTTGCGTCGACTATCCGGTTCTGTTAATTATTCATGATCTCGTGTGGTTACCCCAAACCGCGCGAGTATCGTGCATCCATCTCATGCACTGTGTTGACGTTCGCGTCGCTGGGGTGTGGGTGAGTGTGTGTTTAACTTTGAGTCGATTGCTCACTTCGTCCAATGTTTGCCCTCATAATTGTTCTTTATCCGCTCGATCCGAAGGACCTGCTAGAAATCTGTTCTCAATAGATCGATCGTTTTATTTCAGAGCTATTCAATTGTTTATTCATTTTTACTCGTTCAGTGGTCTCGCACCGAGCAATTTTCAAAATATTTATATTCGTTATATATTTTTATGTATTTATTTATGCAAAATTGTGTGATAAGACAACGAAAACACTTGGAAGAATTTACGGGAAGAGCAATTTTCTCGCTACAACAACTCTCCTCAATCATTGAAGTCATGTCTTTTAGCATTTTGTAATTCTAAAGTTTAAGAGATTGAAGATATTCGCAAGAAAGAATCTCAGCTTATCCTCAGGACTTCCTGAAGAGGAAAGATAATGTCCGAGGAAAGTCCTTCCAGCAAACACCTGACCATTCCGTCAATATGCAATACATGGTAGCACCTTGAGCTTGAAGCTTGCACCGAGAACTGACACAAGAAGAACGATGTATTAAACTATCGCCTATTCAAAGCGAGGGATTACGATAATATTGGGTTGGTTCTTAGTGTTGTGGAAATGCTGAATAATGCCGCAGTGGCGGAAAAAGCGAAGAAATCCGTCTAGAGCGCGTAAAATAGGACCCCTTTCTTAGCCCCTTGATCTGTGGTAATGGAGGAGTTAGCAACCAATTAAGAAGTCCTTTGCACATGTTAAACCGAAAGCCGCCATCATTCCAGCAGAGTCCATGCTTTGATAATCGAGTGCGCATCCCATAACTGCCCCATTCCATGGGAAAAGTGGAATACTTCATCCAAATAGTAAGAACAACATGCTGCTAGCAGCTTACTGATGGGCGGAGCACAGGTGGTGGAGATGGAGCTTTGGCAGTATTGGCAGCCCCAGGGCGCTGATCTAGCAAGCTCTTGGCTACGAATGGACCACATTTCACTTCCTTAGGCCTGTGACTGCTGCTCCCACTAATGCATGTGCTTCCATGCTTGCACACAATTTATCGTAATCCTCACTTTAAGTTAACAGATACAAAAAACCTTCTTATCGCCACAAGTATTTTGTCTTTGATTTTCAAATAAAAAAGACGAATACATAGGCAAGCCCTGTTGCTTGTAGCTGATGGATTATTTTTTCCTTTTGCTTTGAATTCGTTTTTATTACTTTCTATGTCCTCTAACCCATATTCTTGTACTTTTTACCTATTCTTTAACTCCTATTCCATTCGCTCAGTTGTTTTACTCCTAATCTTATGGTCAAGGCGTTTTTCACTATTTTGCTATGAATACAGGAACTTTTCTTTTTTCCTTCATTCAAAGATCAGTTAGACTACTAGTACTGTGAGTCACGGTCATAGTAGCATATTCCTACGAGTAAATTTTTTTTGTTGGATCACAAATGCTTATGAATAACAATTTAGACATTATTTTACACTTTTCTGTGTGTAACTGACACCTAAACACAACAAAAAGAGGTGTTTTTTTGCGGAGAACAGATGTTTGAACGACATGCTGAAGCAAAATTTGATTTTTGGAACATCTGATGTCTTGCGGTTCTTTGTCCCATTTTCTGTTTCCGAATTCCAAACAGAACGAGAGCTCCAGTCTAATTTTTTCGTCACCAGCGATATCCAAATGTCGCTCTTCAGTGAGTGGTCAGCTCAGATCTCAGATCAAAATTTTCTCATTACATTCCTCGTACAAGTACCCCGTTCTTGACCTCTAATGTCTTCTGGTGGGAATTTCCCGCGCTCTGCTGTGCCTAGCAGGGATTGCGGTGAAAGCCCTCGAAATTTCCCAGCTCATGTTTGCTTATGTGCTAGTATTATTCAATTTTGCTATCTGAAATTATTTTTCCTCAGTTGATTCCCTTATTTTTGCTGTTTGTTTTGAATATTGGTAGTTTCGCTTTTCTTTGCTTAGAAGTATACTTTGCAGAGCTTCATTTTTTATCTGCTGTTTTTTTTTATATGTCACATCTCTTATAATTCGCATTAAGTCACTGATGACCAGAGAAACCGCACTTACAGAAGCTCTGCGTCGCCATTTTTTTGGTGCCCTCTTATTGAAACGACAAAACCTTTAGCTCTCTAGTGCTGTATAATTATCCCTAAATATGTTGGTGAGGGTCAAACCACTAGTTCGATTGGATGAGTTATCATTCAGTGTTTGTAGCAATTTCCCATCCAAACATCGTGACGACTCCGAATAGTAGTCGAATGAGTGGCGTATAGCAAGATATATTGTGACAGATTTGTTCTTTCAGAACTGAGCTTTAAAGGCACTGACACGGTGGCTGGAGGGCGGAACGGTTTTGATGACGTCATTGAGCGTGATTAGTAGAGTTGAGACGTGGTCAACTTCCGACGCTGGGGAGCTTGGGCCACCAATGGCATTCAATGGCATCATCAAACCGCTCTATACTCCAGCAGTCGTGCTCACCGCCACTAAGGTAGCTACTAGGTTGGCACACAGTATTGAAGCGTTCTATTTGTACATCCGAATCCAGTCGGTGCATTTCCGGATAATTATAGAATTTGGAATACATTTTCTGCTTTTCAATACCAAATTGCATTAGTTTGACATTGTAGTTATGTGCAGAACAGTGTTCAGAATGGTGAGATGTCAGCGTTCATGACACCTTCACTACTTCAATTTCATCAGACAGAAGGTGCCAAAGCGGCAACACTTCAGAATTCGTCGTTTTCATCGAAGCTACCTCCAACCAATCACCTTCTTCACTTCGTTTCAAACCATTTCACGTTATAGAATTCGTATAATGAGGGCTTCGAGCAGGGGCTTTGTATCTACTTTATACTATACCAAATCCATTGATTTCTGTGGAGTGAAATCATTGCCGTAAATATTAAAGATGAGAACATCGCTGATTAGTACTAGGTTCTTTTTATGTAGGTGTTGAACGTTTGTGTCGAATAGAAGCGCTGAGATATTGTGGACTAACCTAAGAATAGTTTTTGACCCCAAGGCTCTCCCCTCCACCAGAATGAAGTTGGATGGTAGATAAACTATAGAGGAAATTAGAGGCAAGATAGCGCTACTCATTTCCGCGTTCGCCGATCGATTTGGGGGATTCTTCGTAAAGCCCCAAAGATAACTTGCATCGAAAATTCTACTGACGAGGTCGTTGAGCGTTCTTAACGACCCTTTCATCCGTTCAAGCGTTTCGAAGCAATGGCTATATATTAACCAAGATCGGAATGAAAGTGTGATCTATCGTTTTGGGATCTGATTGTGAGGAGAGTATAAATTAATGGGATATGGGTCCTCTATTTTCCTTTCAGCCATTGAAGACTGAAGTGCATGTTACAAGTATTCGACAATTCCACTGAAGAAGGGTAGCTGAGGAAGTCAGATGGAAGGTTCTCTGGTTCCGATGATGGTGGCGCCTCTTCAGTGGATGTGAATGTATGTCAGCCCTCTCATTGTCTGTGCTAGGATCAAGTTTACCCTGGGTAACTACGTCTTCTGCCATGTAATCTGCCCCTACTCTCTACTCAGGCTTTATCTTTGAGGGTGCAGCGGGAGGTCAATGTTGAAAGTACAACTGCAGATTGTGGTACCACCACCACTGACTGCCAAAAAGAATAAGGGTGGTTTGTTTCTTCTCGCTCTTGGCAACCCACTTTATTCCATGAGCTACCTCTGTAATTGACTAAAGAGTGAACATTGGAACCTCAAAAGTTGCATTCTCACGCTTGACCGTGACCCCACAGTTCAGCGCCTTCAGAGAGGTGCTTAGCACTAGCCTTGCCTTTCTACAACTCTTCGGCGCCAATCGTCCGATCAGAAAAACGCCGCCCGTTTGTACAACGTCGAAAAGTTGCGCATCATCACATCGGCTTAGTGGGTGTCCATTAAATGATTTGTGGGCGCTGATGTCCAGAGGCTTTGTCCACTCTTCAGCCGTACAACCGCTGCCAGGCCAAATCCCCGGCAACCCCGGAGACAGCGAAATTTGACGTCAGTGAGGGTTTTGACACGTACCTACTTCATGCAAGGCATTTGTTATTTCACTACTGTTTTTCCTATCATTCAGGTCAACATAATTCGTCGTTAAAATTGCTTCATAGGAAATTCTTGGCTGTATTCAGTAAGAAAATGTGCATTCATCCTCCTTTTCTCTTACTATTATTGTGTCAGAGGCGAAAAATGTAGGGAATGTTCTGAGAATTTCTATAAATAGTAGGGGATTGAAAAGTTCAAGTGTAGTAAGGGTAAGTTGTCCATGTACAGCGTTTCCCTATGAAGTCTTTTTCAGACCTTTTTCCACGTTAAGTAGATGGATATTCAGAATCATGAATTCATTCATGATTCTGAATATCCATCTACTGATTGAATTGAATTTCATGAATTCGAGTGGTATAATTTTCCTGAGCTTTCATCTCTTCTGTCGGCCATCTTTACGTCTGAGTTTTTCATAATGAGCCTACAAAGAGCCTGTCCTGAATTTCGTATCCTCGGTAACGTCTGGTGAGCAATGGGTTAATTTTCAATGCAATACCCATCTTCCTCTCCTGCGATTCATATTTCCTCAGCATTCTGTACGAGATGCTCATCTAAAAGGTTTGCTGGACTATTTTTTTTCTTCCATGAATTTACTTTTCATCATAAGCGACTTTTGAAACGGTACCAGTGCCTTTGTATTGCTGTCCTGGGCAACAGTACCCAACCTAAATGAATGACTTCGCCACATCTAACAATGAGCGAAATATCGAGATGGAGGCTAGATAGTCTGTTTCAGAAACTAGAGGCACGTCGAGTGCAGACCACACACTGCAAGTGACGACGGCCTTCAAGCAGATCTGATGACTAGTAATTCATAATGATAGCTGATAGTTGGTAAACGAGAGTTGTAATCAGTAACAATTGATAGAATATAATTACAACAGGCTAATCATTTCACAGGCAGAAAACATTTACATTTTGTGGAGGGCGTCGTCACATGTGGTGTGTCTGCACTCAACAAACTTCTGTTTTCCTGAGGTAGAGGGTAAATATACCAAGTACGCTCACTTCTATATGTGGAACGGTTGCAAGTTTGAAACTTCTGGTACGACCTCTCAATCTCTGTACTCAAATTTAGTAGTCTTTTTGTCATCGCTTGAAGGCAAACTCCGCTATTGAGCTCTATGATTAGACACAATGAAGGAGCATAAGTGTTAGCGGGGCGCTAACTATCCGAGTTTAGCGTCTTTGTGCCGATCATTGGCCTCTCTACGGTGTGCCTCTCTACGGTGTCACGTCATGAGTAGGCCTACGGTATTCGAAAATCCGGGTCCTTTGCTGATTCTAAGCACTGGCTAATTAAATTTGCGAAGTATGTTTTATATGATGCACAAAAAAACTTATGCTCACTAAAAAAATGATCCAGACTAGTATATTTTTATGGGACATGCAATATAAGAGAACTCAGTTTGTGCACCATTTCAAGCGCAGTTCCCTTCTTCCTGACACGCTCTCTGTCTCCTGTTTCGACATTCTGAAATTCCGGCAAAACAACTACATAAGTGTTGACAGAAGTTGACGACAACAATTCTTTGTCCAATTGGTTCCTTCGCACTCTCTCCCTTCCTGCCTTCCCCTTATCTTTTTTCCTCATCTCACCCCTTCTATCATCTTTTTTTTGTTTTTATTTTTGTTATCCTCTTGGCCCTATTGACCCTTTTGGGAAAGTGAGCTGACCTCTTCTCGAAATTTACAGTCGAGTAGATTTGGCTAAAAAGTTGCCCTCGGTGATTTTGTGTCTAGGGCAGGAACCGGCGCGAGGTAAGCTTTGTCCATCAAGTTCGCTGAAAACTTGTCCTTAGGGGTAGCCTGATTAGGGGAACACGAATATTGTATTCGTTCGTTAAGAAACTATTGTTGCTTGCCTCATAACTCTCGGCGTCAAACAAATGTGGAACCTTTTTGGCGCCAGACGCTTTCGCGCCTAACAGATGTGATGTTCGTTTCCTACGGGCTCAAATGCCTCTATGGGCATCACTTTTAGCCAAGCACACCTTCATCATCAAATTTAGAGAAAAAGCAAGTTCAATTTCGCAGGAGGGACCTTAAAAGGTAGAGGGTGTCCTTTGTTTTTATTTCTATGGCATGAAGTTTTTCGAAGCTGTTGGCATTCTCTCGGAGCAAAATTTGTTTATCTAACAAGGAAGCAGCATGTGGTGCCATTTTTTGGAGCAGATACAATGACAATATTTTGCTTCTGTTTTCCTCGTGCTATTCGGCCATCCTCGCTGGCTATGGATTTTCTGCAAACCAGGGGTTATAATAATTTCCGCATTTTATTTATTGTGTTTGCTTTTAGAAGAGTCAGTGAAGAATTTTCTGTGCTTTGTGTAGTTGAAGGTGAAATCGTTCAAGTATTACCACAGTCAGGTCACAACTTTAGCAAGCGGTTTTTATGAGGAGAACATGTTGTGCTTTTTTTGAAGCTGAAACAGAAGGTGATCGATGGTCCTTTTTACATAGGGAAAGCGTGTTTGCAGAGCAGTCACGTGTAATAGAAGGTTTAAATTTGTTCAATGGTTACTTGATGTGTTTGTAAGACCTCTTTTCGAATCGATGGTAGTCTACGATGTTGGCCCTCTTGTTGGCTGATTGCACTTTGCACAGGTAGTTTTGGTCTCTTGGGACGATGCCACGGAGTTCTTTTGATCGGCTACCCCACCGACTTTTAATTGCTCGTTTTCTCCACCTCTTAAACAGTCCTTTTTGTAAGATAATTAGTCTGCGTGTTCTTCAGTTTAAGTGAGGCCTACCATCGCTGTTACTCCCTTTTAAATGGTCTCCTGAGAGTACTGGGGAGACAGGCGGATTAGGGTGGAAAATTGTTAGGTACCAAGTTCGAAGCTTACACTTTGGCACTGCATTCGATTTTTGGCCCAGAACTTAATTTCTGCAGCTTATAATATCAGCTGAAATTGAGTTCCAGAGCCCCGTACTTTGGAGATGGCTTCCGTTACGGTAGCATCACTACCTTTTTCTTCTGGCTACGAGCGCGGTGAGCGATGAATTTTGTTTGAAGACTAAGTGGGCGATGTTAGACGACGGTGTCGGCTAGGGAGTAGTAGACCTTATTCATTCACTACGCTTGAGTGCGTGAGTGTCACCGATGTGGGGTTTGAAGAACCCAACCCCGCTTCAGCTAACCTCACCCCACCTCAACCGTAACACACTCACTCATCAAGCTCATATGTGTGGAGTAATGCCATGTCGTAGACCCTATAGGATATGTGCTCACTAGTTGTCGACTGTATATGGTGAAAAATAGGTGGATTGATCTTTGGGTCAAGTTCCTCAATAAAGCGTTTCACTCATTCTCGGGGTCTTCGGGTGATGGGTCCTGCTGGTCCCAATTTTACCAGCGAAATGGTTGACACTGGCTTTCATTCATTTCTGCTTTCCTTGTCATTTCATTGATGCGCTCTCAGAAAATGTATTAGTCTTTCCGCATTCGGTATTTTTTCCTTCAACCCTTTTTCTTATATGTGCCGATTATGAAAAGCAATAGTCAAATAAATTAATACTCTTTCCAATAAAAAGGGTAAGCGTTTCACTATTTTATTTTCATTTCTCTCGAGTCTTACTTAAGTATGTATTTACACTATCCCGCTTTTACAGAAGCCCCATGTAAATGATAGTTTGAGATCCAGGTTATGATCACGACATGTTTCAGCATAGACACTGCTCCTCACCACATTGTGCACAATTTGGCTAAAAATCCAAATGTGGGGATTATTCAGTGCTCTGAACACATGTAGAGCGGATGCCAACTGCTGTTGCGCCAAAAATTAACATCGCGGTCATGATCCAAGAACTGAAGCGCTCCTTCGCCCAGAAATTTTTTTGGCAATTTGGCATGTTTTCATATTTCGGGGCATCAGTGGGGATAGAGCTTTTTGGTTTTTTTTTGACGGAACTGATCGCTAGAATACTAAAATAAGCGTTCCATGATAGGATCGGAAGTCGAAAAAGGGAACTACCTAGTAGATAAGCAGGCGGGCTCTCTAAGGGTGCGAGACGCTACGCGTTTGGCAGTGAGGATTACACCCGGCGATTAGCATGGCCCTCCCCGCGGCGTAATCGGAGCGGCACGCCCACCGAGTGGTTAGCCACTCGCTGCAGCTCTTGGACAGTTCAGCAGGGAAAGCGTCAGCGTTGAAGAGGGCAGGTTGCGATGAAAGTCTCATCAATGCGGAAATCAACGACCAAAGAAGAACAGTGGACGTCTTCTTGATTTCTAGTGGGTTGCCTTCTCATTGTAAACTCAGCCTTTGATGAAAGTTTCGAAACGCTGCGGTTTCCGATGTTCGTGTCATGGGAGGGTTATCTGTACACTTTCCATATGAAATTCGATCATCATCCATAGAGGAAGCTCTGTTGAGCAGCTTTTGAATAGGGCTTCACTTGTATACAATAGCTTTTTATGAATACACTTAGATACCTGACTCTCCTTCCCGTTTGGCCAATATTTTGAGTGTGCTGTCTAGCGCAAGTGAAAGTTTGGCTGAATGCTGTGAGTGTTTCGAGAATTTGTCGGTATTTTTTTTTCATCTTAAAACGCGTGGCAGAGATGTTTTTTAGGCCTAACAAGTAAGTTGCGTTCGTATTGGTAAATTGTATGTGTTCGGTGAATTTTCACCGTTTCACAAAGATCTTACTTTGAGGGTGGAATCGTGAGGGATTGCTGGCTCAGGTTTTCTACGGGGTATCTGATGATACACTTAAATTATTGGGTTGTCCGGAAAGTTCGTGCCGTTTTTGTAGCTCACTTTTGAACGCTTCATTTCTGGGTTACTTTCGAGGAACTGCTAACACTTTATATATGTTTAAAAAGCACGTTCCTCGCTATCCAAATCTACTCTTCCTTCAACCTGAATCACCTTTCCATTTCTTCTTTGAAGTCTTGAATCCAGCATACTCAACAGCCTGCTTTGCGCTAGTTTCTTGTTTCCCCTTAATCTTGCTTGGAAATGTGCGTAAGCAAGTTGCGATATCAACTATGTATTTGGTTCAGAGTTCTCAAAAAATACGCTGTGCAGTCGCAATTCAAAATGTCTTTCTCGCGATGTTGAGAGCTTCGAAGGAAACTACTGATATTGGAGACTGATAAAGATCAGCTGAGGGTTCTGATCAAACTTATCTACAAGAAACTGTTGAAGAGGCTGCTTTTAAATAATTCGTAACCGACATAAGATTTCCAAACATAGCGGTGAGGGTAAAAAGCTCAAAGAAGTCGAAAATCGGGTGTCAGCGGCTCTTTTCCCCACTGTTGCACAACGCCGTCTCGGACTTCCAAGTTGAACTAGCTGAGCTATGAAATTGTGCTTCAAGCATGTTACACGCTAAACCTATTGCCTACCAACTATTACGTATCCAACCATCTAGAAGGTCTTGTAAGAAAGATTGAGCAGAAACCCAACATGGTGGTGAAGCGACCTCCGCCGACTTCTTAGCTCACAGAAGTCCAGCATTTTCTATACGCGGATCATTTAGACACGTTTCTTGCAGGCAAAGGTATGATGAATGTAATACTTTTTATTTCGAGCAAAGCCGCTTGGTTTGAACTGAGATATGCGCTTTTGAATTTTAGAGGCAAAATCGGCACGAACTTCCCGACAACCCAATATATCTTGAATCTTCTTTGGAAAGGCTGCTGGTGCAAGGTCAGAAGATGCTCTAGTATGAATCTGGTTTTCCTAACTGAATGAAATAGGTGTTGCTAGATTGACAAGAGAAAACCTTGGTCTCACAGTTATTAGTTTAGAGAATTTGAGAAATTTCTGTCAGTTTTGAAAGAGGGTTTTTTGGGTAAGTCAACTCACAACCCCTAATCACTGGTCCGAACAAATCACTGGTTGGTCGCCTGGCCGAAATGAGCTACTGCTTACTCATGCTCTTGTTAGCAGTATTTAGCTTCTTAATTACATTTGGGAGTTCCCTATTAGTGCTCCTACAGGCGTCGTTGTCAAAAACAAATGTGGAGGGATGAATGGAAATCGAGGAGAAAAACTATAGAATGAAATGCGCCTGCGCTGGGTAGGGTAGGTAGTTTACTTAAAGAATTGACTTTTTTCGTGCCAGATGGTAGAAATGGTAGAGAGGTGTTTGTAAACATTTCGCTCATTGATAAAGTAGAAACACTTCGGTTTGATCAGTTTCATCAGAACGCGCCATGCATTCCATTTTCATTCTAAATGTGGAAGGCTTTCGAATATTGCATACGCAATGAATTGTAAGGCTAAATCAATCTTTGTACGGTGCCTTTCTCTCAATGAGTTTACTGCCAGGTAGTTGATTCAGAAAAAGATAGGCATGGCTAAATCTTACGAAATTGCTCTCATCTTGCTTTGGTGCTACTCGAGTCTAGGTCTTGGTATCTTTGCTCTTGGTCTTCTTTTTTTGCGAGAAATTTCGACTGTGTAGGGTTTTCAGGTTAACATTCTGGGTATTTGAACGTTAATTTTTCATCATTTAAATACAAGTACACTGCTTTGCAAAAGTATTAGGTTGTCCTAAAAGTCTTTGGCCATCTTCATCAGTATGTTGTGAAATCTCAGGGATGCATT
>KZ345015.1:143593-158018 GCA_002352805.1 Teladorsagia circumcincta
ACTTTTTTTTCGAGTTGCCGGACGTCGGCTACGAAATGTTCACCATGCCGTGAAAGATACTCTGAAGGTCCACCGCAAGGCGTAGGGCTCTTGCCGCATCGCTTCCACTAACGCGTTTTCTGGGCTTTAGAATGAAGAATGGCCAAACATGCTTTCAGTCAAAGTCGATTTTCTCAGCCAAGTCGCTGCAGAATCACTCGGCAGAAATACACTGAAGAGGCCATTGACTAAGGTTCACATGCACATTACAACTGATGTTCAAAATGCATCCCTGAGATTTCACAACATACTGATGAAAATGGCCAAAGACTTTTAGGACAACCTAATATAAATCCACCTGAAAAATTCTCAAAATTCTGCATGAAAAGATGTCCCTGAGAAAGCTGTTGGAAGAAATACGTGCCAAATGTAAATACGATTCTGATATAAGCACCAGCTTCCATTTCGAAGACACGGAAATTTTTTATTTTTATTTCTTAGAAAAGAGCCACTCTGCCGATTTTGCAAAAATATAAATCCACCCCATGTTTCCCGGTTGAACTTCATCCTCATCTGGTGAAACTGTCAGGTTGTTACCAATCCCTCTTTTCTAGGTGATCACGGAAGCAACACCGCTACCGGACTCAGAAAAAAGGCGAGATCTTTGGAAAAGTGAGGAGATTAGCCATGCAGTCAAACCGCACGTGATTTTAGCCCCGTTCATGTGGCTGTTAGGCATTTCCTCAAGAATCCTGCAGCATATGGAGTCCAGAAGAGAACTGAACTTTTTTCTTCGCGTTGCGATTGCGGTCAGCGTCGCGCTATAGGGAAAGCAGCCGATTCTTCCAAGGGGCGCTCAAGAATCCAAGCTTCAAAAAAATTTAGTTCCTCGAAAGACACCGTTTGGTGTGTCATACAACAACTCTGAGACCACTGTTTGACGGAAAATGAGTATGACACAGTTGAAGACACGAGATACTCGGCATAATCAAACTAAATTTTCCCAAAATCAGTGGTCGAACTGGTCGGAGCGAGGCATTTGGTCGCACAGTGCTTTTTCCTGTCTGTCTTCACTTTTCTTACCGGTTTTCTTTTCCAACATGAGCGTTTCTCTCTGATAAACACATCTGCAGAAAAAAAAAACGGATACAAGGCAGAAAGAAAGCAAAAAGTAGCGGATAGAAAGCCGAACATAATGCAGATGGCACAGCATGCACACATTATGGAAGAGATGACTTGATTTTTGCGATAATTTCGTGTCTTTATATGTGCCCTACCTATTGTCAGCCGGACAGTGGTCTCAGATTTCCTGTAGCACACGTCAAACTTTGTATTTCAAGACATTGAGGTTTTTTTTTGATGATTGGATTTTTGAGCGCCTCTCGGAAAAATCGGCTGCTTTTCCTGTTGCGCGACGGTGACCGCAATCGCAACGCAAAGAAAAAGCTTCAGTTCTGTTCTGTACTCCATATGCTACAGAATTCTTGACGAAATGCTCAACAGCCGCATGAACGGGGCTCAAATCACGCGCGGTTTGACTGCATGGCGGATCTTCTCATTTTTTCAAACATTTCGCCTTTTTTTTCTGAGTCCGGCAGCGGTGTTGCTTCCGTTATCGCCTGAAAAAGAGGGATTGATAACAACCTGACAGTTTCACCGTATGAGAAAGAAGTTCAACTGAGAAACATGGGGTGGATTTATATTTTTGCAAAATCGGCAAAGTGGCTCTTTTTCTAAAAAATAAAAAATTTCCATGTCTTCGAAATGAAAGCTGGTGCCTACATCAGAATCGTATTTACATTTGGCACGTATTTCTTCCTACGGCTTTCTCAGGGACATCTTTTCATGCAGATTTTTGAGAAATTTTTAGGTGGATTACACTTTTGCAAAGCAGTGTAGAAGATTACTCAATTCAAGTTTCCTAGATCTTACCTAGTGTGAGACTTAACGATCTGATCGTTTTGTGTCAGACTATCGCTATATGTCATGTCGTTGCTCTAGCGAGAAGCTAGGCATATCGGAACCTTTTCCTATTCAATGATTATACGCATGACATCACTGTCAACTTTGGGCCCGTTGTGTTTGTCGAGTTGAATTGAAGATGGCGGCGGCAGCAGTGGCCGACGATGACAGCGATTCCCTCACGCGAAGACTCCTTTATGCGTTTTGACCGTGAATTCTTCCCACACTCACACATATGCGTCGTCTCACGGCGAATTTCTAACAAATCGTACTTTCACTCTCGTCTAGCGGCTAGTCCAAACTAAAAGAGCGGCCAACACGCTTTCAGGGTTAGCTCGAAGTTTCTGTCCTACTTTGAGTTTGTAATTTCATGGTTTCGTACATTCTGCTTCATATCCTCCCCAGTAATTTATCGCTTGAAGTGTTTTTAGTCTGTTCCATGAGCCGCATGTGCATTGCGACATTCCGCTGTGGGAATTTCACATTCATTTCTGATGCTGCTCAATAGCGAACAGCAGGACTTCAAGCTCAGCTTTCTCTCGATCGTTTTTCTTATGGGGAACGCGGATTGGTCTGTTGAGCTTGTTTGGAGTATCGTTAATGACTTAGTCGGACTATATCATATTGTTGTTCGCTAAGGTTCCTTGGCTTAGGCTGTGTTTTATTCTTTTTCTTTTCTTGGTCGGCTTTGAAGTCGAAGAGTTTATCAATGGCACTGTACATATGGTTGATCTATCAATTTTTCTTACTGTTTTGATTATGCCAAAAAATTTATTTTAACTAGAAAAGCATTTTTTTTTCCATGGGAATGACCAATTTCACGTACTATTAGCGGTCAGGGTAGGGACGATATTAGACTTTGCGAGTCGAGCGATTCGCTGGCGTCCGCGGGTACCAGCCAATAGAGCTGTCCGCTGGCCGCGACGCGTCCGCAGACGCCTGCGATCCGCTCGATCCGCAAAGTGTGACATCGGACTAAGTTACGTTCTGTACTGTGTAATATATCACTTTTACTAGGTCGAGGTAGCGTAATGGCAAGTGACGCCAATTACCACACTTCAGGCCTAAGAGTCGAATCTCAATAGAATCTACCCATGATCAAGCTATCTATCTATAACTATGGGGTCGTTGAATGAGTACAATTGGTCCGGGGGCTAAGAACTAGGACTGTACATTCGCTGGCTACATCAGTTTACTCCAAAGGCCAGATCGATTCGAATGCGCTTACGATTCTGATTGAAAGTAGAATGCGTGGCGTTTCACAAAAGGAGCTGATGAACCCGAATTTTAGGTCATTTGATTCTTCCATGAATTTTATCACTTTATGTAGTACTGCCCATATAACAACTCTTTCACTCCATCGTCTTTACTTTTCCTTCTCTGTCTTTTCTGCCACATTTTCTAGGTTAGAAATTTCCATGAGATGTGGGAAATTGGTGAGGAACGCAGTGTGTTGATGAATGTACATATTCCGAACAGTCAAATGACAAATGGCTAATTGTGGTGAAATGATTTGGAAATTCGCTGTACGGATTTTTTTGTCTCCGGCTAGCAGATGTTCATGGAATGCAGCTGAAAATGAAGGGAACGTTGAGTCATTCTGCATTGGCCGAAAAGCCGAATGCAGTTTTGATGTTGAAATGCTTTTGGTTTCAAAATGTAGGCTTTTCGTGAGAAACATTCTCCATGTTCTTACCGAGGTGCTTTTTTGAAAAGCAGTTTTTTTTTTATTATTGTGATAGCTGTAGAATTTAGATGTTAATTTTATTTTATTTTCATTTTTTTGACGTGTTTTTCTGTCGGCACGTTAGCTTCAGCTCGCAGGGCTAGCATACAGTGCGCAAAGGAGTTTTCTAGTGAGGATCGCTTCGATTTTCTTTCTGCTCTGGAGTCAAGAGGACCCGCGCTTGCTCTGCGTTGGGCCGACGTCAGACTTACGCGAATTGAGCGATTCGCGCAATTCGCGAAGTCTGACATCGTTCTTAGCCTGGTTGGATGAAAAAGGCGCGCATGTGCACGACAGGTTGGAAGAGTTTTGAAGAAAGACTGGAAATTTTGTTGGGGCTTCATTTTATACAGGGTGGGCAAAAATTACGGTAACAAGAGGTTGCCGCAGTCAATTGCCAATTTTAAACACCAGGAGCTTTTGATAAATATTCTATGTATTTATTCTGATGACTAAGTGTTTCATCTTTGATTTTGTCATATGAGATATAACAACTACGGAATAGACAATTCTTTTCTTTTCCGAAAAACAATCCCTACTTTGCTCCGCGGAACTGCTTCATTGTGTTACATAGCATGACCATTCAGAGACTCTATGGAACTTCTGTCGGACACCATCGCGGAGTACAATAGGCTGTCTACCTAAAGCAATAGGTCCGAATCTGAGGGGATGGCATCTGCGACTTTACTAGTAATCTCTCGAAGATAGGTGCGAGGGAGCGCCGGAAGCCAGCTCGTTCAATCCGTCGTTTGGTCGCTGCAACTTCTACCGAACGCAACTTCATGCAACGATCTGCGTCCACATGTCTTACCGAAATTGTTTGCTAGCATAAAAATACCCAACTCCTAACTGATGCGGGGAAATTGAAAAGAAAACAAAGATACTAAAAGAATATGTCTCGATTCCATAATGAGCATCATTTGTCGATCGTCTTGCCTGATGAGAAGATATTCCGCTGTCGAAATATCCTTGAATAGGAGGAGCAACCAGACTAGTGTTAATGAAAAGCCAGCCAGCCATCAAATGATGTTCTTCGCAGAAATATTAAGAGCAGGGATCAAGATTCGGAGGCACCTCGGACAACTGCTGCCCAACGTATAAAGCTGGATAGTAAAAATTAGCTCGACTCTTCTCTGTCCCGGTTGAAGTTTCAGACTAAAGAGGCCTCCGATAGAAAACAAAAGGTACTAGAGCTGGATTGGGCGCCCACCCGGATTGTCCAAAAATTGATGCGAACAGAATATCGTGGATTCCATTATATTAGAGAATCAGGGACGTAGCTCTCCCAACTCAAGTCCTTTGAAATGCTCTGTATTGAGTGTGCTGAAGGCAAAGCATTGCCGCAAGCATAAGAGGAACATCGACAAGTTGAGCAGTCGTCAGTAAAAGCCTCGGACCTACTCGGTAACACCTACCTACACAACAGGGTCGACGACCTTCTTGGAAGTCTTCGTTTATTTATCAACACAGAAAGCGGCTACTCCAAGGAGTAATATTGTTTCCTGTCTGATAATCTTCCACCAATATGTGCGTGCTGTTGCTTTGTCACTTCTCGGTCCTATCACTTTTTTATAACCAGTTTGTGTTGTTACCGTAATTTTTGCCCACCCTGTACAATCGATTTTGTGGTAAGACATTTTGTTGACTGCAGTACGCAGACCTACATGCATTATGTCAAATTGTCAATTCATTCCAATTTCGGGGTTTTGTCAAATTATCAATTCATTCAAATTTCGGGGTTTATGTGCCACGTAAAGGCATTTATCTAGGCGGTAATACGAAAAATGGGTGGAGTGGGACCAGCATGACGCGCATGCGCGTCACCTCTCACAAATCGGCATCGTTTGGATCGATTTTTTGGTATTCTTTCATGGTGATGAGAAGCCGTCTACATTATCGGATCCAGGAAATATTACATTTTTTAACAGCCGCGGAATTATTGAAGGGGTAGCACTTGTACTGAAATATTAAAAAAAAATGTAGAGTAACACGACAACGGGCCTCGTCACTGTGTCGATATCTATGTATGTTCATCTAGCAGAATCTCCTCAAATCGTTCCTGGCTCTCGAAATGCTTAACTCTTAATTCTTGTGCGCGCTTGATGCAGTATAGAATATTCAGCTAAGATTTATAATTTTGAACTTTTTGTTATACGATTGTGTTTTGCGAACGATCTCGCTCACCCTGGTTTTGTAATGGCTCATGTCATCTTTCACCTTGATTTGTTTAACTATTCACATCTTCATCTAAATGCCTCCTCAAAGTTCTCGAAGACTTCATGGTAATATGAACTTGCCAGTTCCGCAAGTTTTAATGACGGCACTCTGAGTTGCTTTGGTCCACTACTTTGCCCTCTAGTGTTCACCCGACCGAAATATTCCCTCAAGGGGCTCAAACATAGATGGTATTTGCAGAAAATGTTTTTCATCACCGAGGGAGAGATTCTTTGGGCAAGGCTTTCGCAAATCTGATATGATGCCTGGCATCAATAAAAAAGTGAAATGTGAGCCCAGCCGGAGTCTTTCCATGCACTCTATTTCATCTTTTCCATGTCTGGCTTAAATCACCCATATAATGGCGCCTGAGGTTTGCATCTTCTGATCGTCATAAGGTTTTAGACTCGACTAGGAGGGCAGAGGCCCTTGGTTCCGACTTTAATTACCGTTGCTAGTCCTCGTTTGAGGCAGATACAGTAGCGGTCAAAAGTGTATGCCGAAACAGTTTTTCATGTATTTCATCTTCTTCTTGAAAACATTGAAAAGGTAACCGGGAAAATTTCCCTCCCAATATCTCGAATCTCCAAGATTCGAGGCTTGAAAAACTTCGAGGAGCTTAGCACGTAAAATTTGAAGCGAATCTTTGGAGTGGGAAAGAGTGGTGCGCGAGAAACCGTTTTGGCGAACACTTCTGACCGCTACTGTACACGTCTAAACACCTACTTTTCCAACAATATTCTGTGCGTGGCGCGAGTTTAATGCAATGATTGCTCCATCCATTACTACTTAATAGAGCTTTATTTGTTCAGCAGATGCGACCGGTTTTAGTAAAAATATCATACGGTACGATCTGATTATTCGGGGATCGCCCGTTTCTCATAGGCGCTTTTCATAGGGGAATTTTCACTGGCAATCATCCCTTGAAAGAGCAGAAATCTTTGATGTGGTGAGAAGGAGTCTCGGATTCTCAAAAATTAATGCTTTGCTTGAAATCGAGCCTTTTTAGGGTGGTCGTATTTTACTGATCTCTTATTAGGCGTGATTAATGTTAGTGGCTTGAAGGGGCCGATGAGATCAGAATGTCAGGACGAATTAGTGTCGCATTGCAGGTGCGTTGACATAACGACAACTGTCAGTGTGAAGTTTCTGAGAGAAAAAAGGTGTTTCATCAATCAAGAATATCAGGTTCTTCAGCCTCTGTGGTCCCGATAGCAAGATTAATCTTTGCGTTCTGAAAATACACTAGGTTAGAACATCCTACCTGGTTTTTTATAGGTTGAAAATAGGTCGGCGGTCGTAGTTTTGGGCCTTGGTAGTAGTTTGGTAGTCTGTTCTCCAATCCGCGTTCCATTTTGAAGACTTGATCGAGCTAGAAATATTCATTTTTGCCGAGGGAGAGAAACTGGATTTTTCTTTCCGAAATTTCTCGGAATTTTTAGAAAAAAAAATAGATTATCCGAAAAACCGTTTCATCGTCTTTCAATGAAAATGCCAATTTCACTCCTCAAAGTTCGGAAATGCGACCACTATTGGAAATTCTCCAAGAGATGGTTGACCCTGAGAGGTGCACTGCTGTGGTTCTTATGGTCTCCTAATGTGGCTTTCCCTTTCGACGATAGCGCATGAATATAACATTCTGTTTCCCTCCAATCCCATTATTCGGCGAAGAGAGGCGTTTCAACCCTCGTCGTAATTTGACCAATGTCTTCGGAGTGTCTTGGACGAACCAGGCTCAACTTTCTCTCTAGGGACCATGCTAACTGGTGGAATGCCCGCGGAGGGTAGCTGAAGGCTAAACGGAATCCGATATGATATATCTTCGAGACGCGTCTATAACAGTTGAAGTTTTGACGGCTTGAAAGCTACTGCTGCTGAAAGAGAATTTTGAGCGATGTTCTAGCTATACATCGGAAAGAAAAACAAGAGGGCTTGGAAAAGGCTGGAATCTTGACTTGCCTTCCCTTCGTTGCAAGAGTTGCCCTTTCCTAAAAGGCTTGCATATCAAAGAATTGATTACTAAAAGGATTCATCCATTTACACGCAGTGCCAGAGCCCAGAAAGTAAGTTTCACATAAGATCGTAATAGTTGAGTTCTGTCTATACTAGGCTTGTTTTTAGTACTTGATTGTCTCGCATTTAAAGACTTCCTGTGAAGGTTTCTTACTGATTAATATTTGGTGAAAGTGTGTTTCGATATACTCATGATTCTGAGTCGGTGATAGTGATTTCCTCCAATCCCATTACTCGGTATCGAAGGCACGGCGTATCTCAAAGAGTTCGGCAACAGCAAACATTTGGTCATTTTATTTCCTGATGTAGCGCTATTGATGGTGATGAGATATCTGGACATATCTCGGTCCTTTGCCTTTAGCCCCCAAGGTGCGGTAATAAGTGCCTAATGGCACAACCCGAGCAGAAGTCGTGAACGATTTTTTTTTTCGGTCTGTAGGATAGAGCCCTAGAGCACAATCACAAATGTGGCATTCTCGTACACAGAAGCTGCCCGATAAGAGCGCTAGAGCCTTGCGAAGTAAGCTGTTGAAGCTGCAATTTTTTCTTCTTCTATCAGGCTGATGTCTGCCGCCCTCTCATTTGTTGCGCTCTCTCGCTTCATACTCTCCTCTCCACGCTTAGTCTCTCATTGCCTCAGCTTAGCCCATTATGAAGGAGAATGAGCCCTCAACCTGGGCGTTCCGATGGATTCTTTTCCTTTTATCTCCGCTGCTGGCCCATTCGCCTCAGCATTTTCGCATTTGTGTGCAAGCCACACTGTTTTCATCCTGGGGCATGCCTGTAAAGGGACTGAGCCTGAGTGAGGCTCTCTAAGTGACGAAACCCTAGTTAAGTTAATAAGGTTAGCTTGCAGATTAGAGAAGGCGCTCCGAAGAGGAATCCGTTGCCCTGAGGCAGAGTTTTTGCAGCAACCCGAAATTCTCAGCTGAAATGGATATCGCCAGCGGAAAGTGGAGAGTTTTTTATAGCTTGTGCCTCGTCAAAGTAACTTTTTCTGTGCTTCTAATCTCAAAGAGGCCTCAGTTGGCCGATATATCCTAAAACGAATCGCCGACTGCACTATATCCGTCGGCGGCGGCGCAAATGGCAAGTTTTTGCCATGGCATAAGATTTTCTGGAGAATTCGCTGGTGCTAAGAGATTCTAGAAGCAATGGAATAGCTAACGAAAGTCTCAAATACGGACTTGATGTTAGTGATCGGATCGAATTGGGAAGGTTTTGTTCAATTTCGGGACATTTTCTGAATTAGACAGAGAAGGCTTTCCAGAGGAAATATGGTAGCGCAACAGAGTGACTTAAGGTCTCCGTTCTCGTAAACAAAACCTATATTCAATTCCACAGTGGAAGGCAGCCACCATTCCATTCCTATGGGGTGTTCATTCGTTTTGGTGAGGCAAAACAAATCAGCTGGAGGTGGTGTAGTGAACACTGGAGTTACTCGCCATGCTCACGATCTGGGACTCATATTCAGATCCCTGCTGGATGTCCACTCAGGTCAACTCAGTCTTCCTTGCTTCTTTGATCGGTCATTGGGTAAATTGATGCCAGACCCGTTCGAGGCGATAAGCCACTGAGCTTTACGTTTACTTTGGCCTCCACAAGCCATTTGATTAAACCGCATTTAAATGCTACTACGGTTTTGAATATTAGTAGAATGCATGGCGCATTTTGAAAGTGTATCGATGAAGGCGGATTGCTTCATTTACTTTCATCTTTAACAGATATTCCAACAATGGCAAACTTGAAAAAGTTTATAACATATGAAACATGTCTTTTCCGATGTTTTTGAACTTACCAAGACAAATTGTTTGATCAGACAGTTAACAAATAATTGTTGTCGAAGCTGCTTCTCGAGCAGTCTGCACTTTCACTCGTAAGACTTTGCTTTGAAGCGAGAGGCCGTACAAAATAAGAGTATTCGAACCACTGTGTGCTTCGAATTTTCACAACTTCTCAAAGTTATGAGTAAATACCGGTCACCAATCGGCTCTACAATTCACACTTCATTGTCTGAGGTGTAGGACGGTCAGTGAAGAGAACTAGAAGTAGATCCCCTTTTTGGGATACACCACGCACTCAATTCCCATTTGAAGTTACAGTAGTGGCAGTGGAGCGAGTAGCCCTACACATTTACTCAGAAAAAAGGGGAAGGAAAGAGAATCAACTAATGTGCAGGATGTGTTTTCATCCTCTGGTACCAGACTAAGCTCTGAGAAACGGAAGGCTTCGTTGACCTGGGCGCAGGATCCAATCTAGGACCTTCATGCTACAGAACCTGCAAAAAAGCTTAATTTTTCCACAAATAATAAAGTTTATGAAAGCGGTTTTTCTGAGGAGAAGTGGTTCAACTTATTTGTAGTACTTACCACCCCTCGATCAAAGTTAGGGAAGGCCTGTAGTGGTGAGAACGAAAGTTATTCTGTCATTATCTGCAGCCGATGATTATACTTCAGTGGTCATTAATGAGAGGAGTAGGGTTCATCGGAGTGTCATTATGCGCTCTTGTTCGCTTTCATACGGCCATAATCCGACAACGATGCACGGGCGCAAAAGGATGCGGGGAGTGGGACGAGTAGTGGCGGGGTCGGCCGTCAGAGGGGGAGTGGGGTTGAACACACGGTGATCATTATCTATTCGGCATCACCACATGACGCTTGATTCCTACTAATTTCCGTCGTTTTTCTTGGCGTCCTTGATGGGGAAACGGCTGGCTTTGAAGCGTTGTGTTTGTTCCTAAATCGGTCCCACCCATCCCCTTCTTCTTTTCGCTCCGCAGCAACTGCTGGCCTTCAATGCGCCCATATTTCACCACCTATGAGTGTTTCAGGGAAAGTTGTTTCTGGATCGAAAAACCGAAAATTTTCCCAGTTTACACTCTGATTTTTTCCTCAAGAACGTGTGAAGGTGAAAAAGTCATGCGAAGCAATGGTTTTAGTGGAACCTAACAGTAAAGTACGGTCCACTTGGTGAATAATAATTCTAGGTTCCTCAATATTCATGCAATGATTTTCCTTAATTTAATCACTGGTTTTGTGTCAAGTAGTTATTATCATTCTTTTATTCGAATGTCTTACCTTCTCCTATACGTGTGCGAGCATTTTCAGCTTGCGGAGCTTCAAAAGAATAAGTGCTTGAATTTTTTGATTTAGTTTCGAATTAAATGTTCATGATATTTTCAAACAAGTTCAGGAGAAGGTCTGAAATAGTCTAGGCCTCTCAAGAAAAGAAGGTTTCAGCGAGGCGACTCTTAAGGTTTTTAGCGGATCTCATTGATCTCACTGATAAATATCTATGGTGATCATTGAGGTAACTTCGCATTCAGCAGTTTTGATATCTTATTAATTTTATTTTGTGATTCATTTTATTTTAATATTCGTATTTTTTCCGTCTTTTAATATAGCAATTTCAGTATTGTCATTCTTCTTGCCAATTAGCTGTCGAGGACTTTTTTCATTGGTAAAATTATCTTGCCAGGTCATTCGAAAAGGTTTCATGACATCGTTAGGCAATTAGAAGGACATTCACGAACGACAGTAACGCTACTTTTGGCAAGGTCTCGAGAGTAGCGCACATATGTTCGGGGAAGGTAATTGGTAACCGAGGGTCAGATTGATTTATTTTTCTATTTTTAGAGATTCAGTGTTTCTTGTTGTGATTTTTATTCTGACCGTCTTTCTCATATATTTGACTTTATTTTGTTTTCTGATTATTTATTTATGACTTTTTATTTTATTCTGTCTCTTAACTGAAAAGTTGCATTTAAGAAGTCTTGCTCAAAATCGTCCTGTAGCAGGATTTCCTGAATTCGAGCATAGTTTGAACTCCTGATGAACTGGTTATTGTTTCCTTATTTCTTTTGCAGCTCAAAGTTCTTACCTGTTCAGTATAGTGCCTAATTTTCCATGACAGAATAGCTTTTGTGCAGTTGACTGACTTTTTTATTTTTTAATTCTTTTTCTCTCTGACTACTATAATAGTCACTTTAGCTTTCGTATCGCCACAAGCCAGCATTCTTACATGAAAAGCCGCCTCGTTTAAATGAATGCACTTCTGATCGTTTTTCAGTTGTAAGTACTCACTGGCAGTTGTGGTCATGTCGTGCCCAACGTTTTCTGAACTTGTTTCTCTTAACGATCTGCTGGTCTTCCTTACAGCCACGCGTACTCTTCTGTACAAAGCGTCGTTTGTATGCAGCTGCTATTGCGTTTCAGTGTGACCTCACACATCTTCAGTTCACAAGAACAGTGTCTTCGCTTTCCTTTGCGCGCAATTGGATTCTAATGAGTGAACTGGCCAAGATTTTTTACTTCGCCTTTTTTGTTTCTGCCTCAATCCTTTTCCCGTGGAATTCAATTTCTTACGAGCCTAAAAATGTCATTAGGTCAACTTGGCCAATTGAAATGAATTGTACATTTCTATGCGCGCTCTGAGCCGCTGAGCTCACATATGCTCTCATTATCTGCTAGCGATTCTCTGAATTTAGTTATGAAGCTAAAAAATGCAGCGCTAGTGGTCTGAGCACTAACACACTTGAGGGGGGCTAGTCGTGCCATGCAGCATGTCGGCGTCCTCTTGTAAACTAGTAGTGTAAACTCGCATAGTCCAGCTTTTCACGCATGGCAAGTAACTCACCTCACCCCCCCCCCTCTGAATTGGATCGTTTTCCCTGACTCACGGATTGTCTGTTTTGCAGCGAAGGTCGTGAACTTGTCGCGCGGCTCGGCTACGACTGGTCCCCTTCAGTTGCGTTAGCACAGTGGTGGGCTCACACGCCAAGGGTCATGGGATCAAATCTTTAGCGAGTTTGCTCTCCTGGCGCTATTGCAAAATAAGGGGGCATCCCTCATGATGAAGCCTTGGAAGAGGCAGTAACTTCAAGGAACGTGAAAATTGCTCACGCACCCTGGAGTCTTTCCTCCCCCGCCCAAGGCTTGGTCTCTATTTCACCAGGGGATGTTTTACACGTTTCTAAATGCGTTGCCACCACAATGCCCCCTTATCTTACGACTGCGCCCTCTTTTGCTTTTCACGGAAAGATGTGCAAAGAGACTTTAAGGGCTCAAACTGCTGATGGGCATAACAAATCCTGCTAGAGAGCCTCATGTACCCAGTTACCCTGACCCGTCATTAGTAAGCGTATATAGGAGTTGGAGGGGCTTCCCTATCATTTTTCCTACCTTTGCTTGCAATTGGTACACTTCGTTTGATCAAATCGTCAAGAAGTGATTGTATTTCTTCATCACTGTATCCTCTTTTTTTTCTTTCTTTTCGTTTTCATAACTCTTTCTCAATTTTTAAACGCTTTCTTAGTTAAGAATATGTCGACTCGAAAATCCTGCTGTGTTCGTTCTTTCGCGTACTTTGTTGATTTTGTTCGCATTTTTCTGCCTTTATCCGTTCAGTTCTGTTAATATTCATTCTCAGTTATGTTTGCATATGTGTTCATCGAGGATTCGTGTCTCCGTCCTCTTGTTTTAATTTTCGGCAGTAGGCGTGGCTTATCTGGCAGCTTTCCAGATGCATGGCTCGCAGCCGCCATCAGCTCCTGATGAAGTATTGGTTGCGCCTGTTTCCGACGAGCTAGATGAAGTACGTTTTTTGCTTTTGTCCAGAATTTTTACACTTTTTGGGTTAAGGGGGCAGCGGCTTGCCGACTGCCTTAGCCCCTCTTTTTCTTAGCATTATGTGCCTCATTTATTTTCCTATTCTGAATGGAGCACGAGGAGGGGCTCAGGGGGACCGAAATCTGCTTAGTATCTATGGTATCGATCTGATAGCTTAGACCTTCCTCGGAAGTTATTGATTATTTGTGCTCAACTTCTGTGTTCTTGGAGTTCAAGAGCCTTTATAGAACCTTTTTCACAATTTTTTCTCTGGGGTTGGCTTTTTGAGTAGTCCATCTTCTAAATATTAGCAGAGCCTATCGGACAACTGTTCTGGACTGGGGCACGCTGAGATTACACACTATCACAGGAAAACGCTTTCCGTTTTTCAATATTTCACGCCTTTCTATTGAATGTCTTACGAGAGCTTCTTATTGCACTCCTTTTCGCGATCTTGCTTTTCAATTACTGCTCTGCTGCTGAAAATGTGACTGACTGGAAAAGAAATTTTGCGGTTAATTTCAGAAAACGATTAAAAAATGTGTTGAATTAGTTTTTTTTTTTCAAACTTCGTTCTTTGTTCAGTGATTTCAGGGCTAATCCCAATCCTTCTTTTTGTATCTTGAGGATTTTCCATTTTCTTGTTTTAAATTTTCCTACTATTGTCAAAAGTTCAGTGTTAGGTGTAGCTCACGGTCTTATCCATTGTGTGAAATCTCATTGTTCTGAGAGAGGGGTAGGGTATGGGTGGGGGTAGGATAGGGGTGGGGATAGGGTGGAGGTAGGAGTAAAGCTTGGGTTCTTGATACTATCAGCCAGTGGATGAATGGTGTCATTTCTTAGCTTGAGGCTAGGGTCAACAGTCCTTCTTGCTTACTTATACGGAAGAGTTGCATTTCGTGACTTTGGTGAGGGTGGGGGGGGG
>KZ345015.1:166825-177608 GCA_002352805.1 Teladorsagia circumcincta
AACGACAAATCCACCAAAGCTATCCTGAGCGCTCCATCCCCGGGCCACTGGAGCAGGAAAATGTGACCTTCTTCTTCTGAAGCCCTTAACCCCATGAAGTCCTCTATGTGAGGATGTTGTAGAGGAAAAACTCATAAGGCTACACCAGCTCGGTGGGTGCTCTGAAGTTAGCGCTTCAGCAGAGGTGAGACGTCAACGCCGTTGCCTACCTGCGGCGCAGTGCTGATTTTGTCGTTGGACGCCAGAAGGCCTTTCTCAAAACAGAGTGGTCAAATTCAAAGCACCTTCTGCATAAGTAGTCAAATAGCTTAAGTCTATCTTTTTGTGAAGTCGGTTTTCTGATCGAGTCTCTTGCTTGGCTATTACACACAAAAACATGGCGTCCTATACTTTTCAGCCACCCTGTATATGTAGTAGTATGTCTATTTCTATCCGAGTATTTTGTTGATTATGGAGTTTCTGATACCACATGACACACCTCAGCTCTACCCAAAATGTTCTGCAAAGCCGCCATAGAAGTGAGGGTTGACATAGAAGTGGGGTTGACATTTTATAACACTCATGGAACTATGGCGAAAAGCTAGCGATAAATTTCAATTACCCACAGTCATATTTCTTTGTTATTTGACAAGCCCATTACTCCCCGCTGTTTGTCGTTATCACTCGCCATCACTTTTTGAGGCATACATGAAAGCTGCTGGAGGGTGTCGCTGCAGGGTCGGCTCTAGAATGCACTTGCTCATCTCGTACTTCACACTGTGGGTCTCAGTTCTTTGTGCCACCAACGCGCCCATCGCGTATTTTTTCTTCAGTCAGAATCGATCTTCACCGGTTTTCCAGGCTGCTACCTCCGCCGAAGAATATCATCTACTTATTTATTCATGTGCTCATTTGGTTGATTATGTATCAGTGCTCAATGTCTGAGTACCATGAGTACCATGAGAACTTTCAAATGTTGAAGTATTGCTTAATTACTCACAGGATTTAAAAAGAACTAGTATTTCAATCGAGTCTGCAGGTGTTCAGTTAACGAGGAATAGGTCTGTAGTTCGCGGTAGCTGTTGTTAAGCTGTTGATGTTGAGGCAGAGTTGATCAACTGTTCGTAGTTCCCGACGAGGTTTTCAGAAGGGATTGTCATTCTGGAAGAGATGGAAAATAATCATTCCGAAGCAGTAGGATCTTTAAGATTAAAGAGAAGTTTGAACGTGCAGGCTATACACGGAGGCCTGAGCGGCGACCGCAAGGGGAACCGTCCTAGAGGGGTGAGGGGGTGGGCAGGTGTGTTACTTTGACATTGGCTCAATGCAATAGTGCTCGGAGATTGCTTTTAGATGAAACTCTGCCTTTCCTCTTTTTCCTCTCTTTCTTTGTTTCCCTTTTTTTGCTTGGCGATCTCCCTCAAAATCATTTGTGTATTGTGATTTTAGCGAAGATTCCTTTTTCATATTTAAGGTCGACCTAGAGGGCCCATTTTCCGTTGTAATTTCCTATTCTATTATACTTACTCTATTCTCGAAAACAAGGAGAGCGTCGAGTACAGACCGCACGCTACAAATGACGACGGCAAGGAAAACAGCCACGTTTGTCGTCGTCACTTGTGGTCTGTCGTCTGCACTCGACGCTCTTCTCGTTTTCCGATAGAGCATATGTGCATTGAAAGAGCAAGTGCGGAGCTCGGGGTTGGCAGAGGTGTTGAAATAGCGCCATACATTTGGCTTGCATTTGGTATGGAGAAGCACTAAAACACATATCTGGTCTGTATAATTTTCCACATGGGCCGGCTGTTATGTAGTAAAGGTGACATCGATAATTTCCAATAAAAATATGTAGTTGATGGAATAGTCCGTTTCGGCTCTTTCTCAGCATCCCAGGCTTGTCTAATTCGGTGAACATAGTTTCATTTCTTTCGAATCATGGGAAATACTTACTGCGTAAATATCCGAAATGGAAAAAATCAGTGCAAGGTGGGAGATGCCCTAATTAATTGATGGAGCACCAGCCACGAGGAAGTATCGCCTAGCTTTTTTCCTATGTTGAAAGTAAGTGGGGGTGTAAACGATTTGGTGTGCTGCTAATGGTACTGGTTGTTACAAATGAATTGATAGAGGAAATGTGTTTTTTGTCAGTCTTTAGACCAGCTGCGGTTCCCTTAGATGTCATGTTTGAATGTATAGTCACTTTTGGTTAGGCAAAGTGAAGTCCTTCTTAAGAATACGCCAATTTCTTCTTTGTTCTTTCTTGTGCGAAAGGTTCCTAAAATTTTCCAGAATTACCGAAACAGAATATTCTGTGGAATGATGAAATTAAATAAATCGGCTTCCATTTCCTACTGCCGTGGTCCTATTTTTGCTTGCTTTTCTGGCATTCCTTCTCCTTCGCAATGGTAACTGAAGCGACGCCATGTGACTCTCGGTGAACCTCGGCATATTAGTGCTTGAATGGTATAACTTTGTTGAACTGCACATGAGGTTGATGCTGGCAGTTTATTGGCTATCTTTTCGACGAGTTTGCCTTCTTAGTTCCTTCAAGGGTCGGAATGCAGTCCACCCGAAGTACTGCTCAGTGCTTGTCGTTGACTGCTCCAGTGGATCTGGTAAAGGCTCTGGAGAAGGCAGACGTTAGCCATTAAACTGTCGGTAACTGAAGTGCTCAACTGATTCGCACTATTTCTTCGTATGGGGATTAATAATTTCATTTTTTTCTGTTGGATTCAGTCTTTTCGGATGTGGAGATCTGTAACTTGAATCCGAGATTTCTGAAATCTTTCGTCCTATTTCAACACAAATCTCAATGTCTGGTTTCTTGTAAACTTTTTTTCTTCTCTTCGATGTGTGTTGAACTCTCGTGAAAGTAGTGGCCAAACTCGCTAACAATGAGCAGCTTATGATGATAAGATGTTTCGGAGTGATGATGAGTCAAAGAGCTTCTGGTCAGTTCAATTTCTCCCCTCCTTTGTTTCTCAAGCAGAATATGCTTATAATCTTTTCATGGGACTTGGTAAATAGTATCGCTCATTATTTCGAATCTGATTTTGCCGGATCGGTTATGTATTCCGTTCCCTCTTCTTCCGATTTATTGAAGCAAGAATAATGTGGGAGAATAAATTTTCTCAAGAAACAACCCCAGATCAAATTGGTGGGATAACAGAGGTCAACAATGAAATTGTGGATGCCGAGTTGGCAGATAATGAAAAAGAAAGAAAAACCGTCGATGAGCCTCCAAGTGAGGAATCCTTTTGAGAAAAGGGCGTGTCCAGGCGAGATGGCTGAACTAACACACGCGTATTTGCAGTAGCCGAGAAGTGCGCGAGGTATCTCGTCCAGTAGCTCACAGAAGCCATTCAGCTCACTTTATAAGGCCCTAGCGCCATTGTCGCGCACTTTCGAGCAACGACAGCAGCACAACTGTGATACTCGCGCGCTGTCGTATGACCTTCTGTGATGTTCGAATGTTAGGGCGATGTCAGACTCTGCGAATCGAGCCACTCGCTAGCGAACCGCTGGATACGAACGTTGCGCCAACGAATCGAACATTGCACTAGCAGATCGAACTTTGCACAAGCAAATCCAACTATGTACCAGAGAGTTGAACTATGTACTAGCGAGTCGAACTATGTACCAGCGACTCAATAATGGCAGGACCCAACGTTCAAAGGAAGTCCCGTCACTTTCAAAATGTGTTTACTGTCCAATGACACCACACTTTCACTGAGTTTTTGCTGGCTTACTTTGGTTCTATTTGATTCATTCTCTTTCCTCTTCTTTTTGAGGCACAGCAAACATTATTGGTGATATTTTTATTTTAGGGCTTTCTTTCAATTAAATGAGAAAAATTACTCCATTGTGGATGAGAAAGACGGAAACTAATAGTGTTTATTTCAGATGTCGGTGGGTTGCACCAGTTGGCAGCTGCTCTCGGTCTCGTTACATCGGGTCAGTGCTTTTGCTTCGTTTTTTTTTCTCCGAGACGTTCATTTCACTTAATCACTGCTACCTATATGATCGCAGCTTTGGCTGGCTAAGCCTTCAGATCTCCTGTTCTTTGAAGTTCTCTCGAGATAGTCGGTAAAGTTTCAGTTGCAGTTTTCATTCTCCCCGGCCTTCCTGTTGGTGCCTACCGTGGCCCGCCATAACTAAAATTCCCACCTGCTGAATGCTGCGCCGACAGCTCATCAAAACTTCATTTTAATTGAGCGCACGGTTTCGGTATCCCGTACATGTAGAATGGAGAATGCTTAATAATAGAAGGGGAAGGCTGAGTTCGGGATGGGTGATGTTTTCAGTATCTTGTTGTTTTGATCGTTGTTTCTCCAATCGCACCCACAATCCCTCCACAGTTTTTTGTTCTGGGTGAAATATTACGGGTAAAGGGTTGTTCTCTCTACACAGCTGCGTCTCGCACAGGCATCCAGCTTTGTTACTTGGTTACCCAACTGGCTTTTATATTTTTTCCATTGCTCTTCTCTTCTTCAAAGTCTAAACTGTGGAAAGCACAAATGTTTTCATGCTGCCAAATGTTAGATGGCTATCACTGGAAGGCGTGCGGGAGTGCAAGTGTAAGAGGCGACAGTTCAGGATTAAGCAACGGGTTGGAGCCAGCATGACTCCCCTCCAGCCCTCCTAGATCTTCTCATAGTAACTCCCGTCGTTCGTCCAAATGGTAGGCTATTACTCACTTCCGACCTACCTTTGGGTCCCAAAACGTCCGTCAGGAAGGAGGTGGAAGGTGGGGGGGGGGGGGGTGGAGAGGAGTAGGAAGGATGTAATGTAAAAACCTGATTAGTTATGCCAGTAACCTAGTGAGGTATATGCAGGCGTCTGAAACTGTGGACTTTCCAAAATTTGTGGACGTTTGCACAAATTCCTCTCACTGCCCTTGAAACTCTTCTCGAAAAATGTAATTGTTGCGATGGCAATTCTACCAAATGTCCACGCCAATTCCAAAATACAATACTATTTCATCGTCGAAACTTCAGCAACGGCTAGTTGACCTTGTTTTAGCTGCCCTTGATACAAAATTTTTCATGGAAATGGTGAGCTGTCGAATGGATTGATTTTTTGGTGGACATTGTTAATACCTTTTTTTGGTTATGACATCTGCTGATTCGTACAGCTATTCCGTTTTGAGTTTTGAGAATGATTTTGAATAAGAAAAGCGTAGCCGTTTTGCGTGGGGACGTGCTTCTCATTGAAGCAAAGCTTTCTCAAACGTCTAATTTATGCCCATAGTTATCACCTTACTACGCCGTTGTTGCCCGGAAACAAATGGTATGTGCTGTCTTTACGATCTCAATTTTGATGTCTTGTTATCCTTCTCGTCGTGCATGCTCTCCCTTCCCCTCCCTCTTGCTCGTCCAGCTCAGGGACTAAAAGCGAAGTAAAGTTGCACCGAGAGTCAAGCATGGCATCGCGGTAAACTTTCTGGTACTATCGCCTTTTCCACCCAGTGAAAGTGAGGTCCTCTTCCCAATTATGGAAATCGAGAGAAGAGTGGTAGGAAGTGGCTAACATAAGCAAGAGCTTCAAGGTGCTGGATTTTGAAGTTTCTTGATGATTTTTTTCGAAACCAAAACCCCAGAGAAACCTTTTTGACTGGCTACCTGACAGGAGGCTCGTCGCGAGGCAAGGAGGTAGAGACGCGGGTGGGTCAGCGGACGACTTGCAGCGCTTACTGTACGATGTGGGACGTACTATAGAATTCGGCGTGAGACTTGGCGAATCGCTTGATTCCCAAAGTCTGACACCAGCCTACATGGATGCTTAATCGCTACAGTACGCGTTGCGAATTGTCCACTGATCCATCTGCGTCTCTGCCGTCTTACTGCGCGGTGGGTCTCCTGCGGGGTACCTCTTTCTATCCAGTGTGACGTCTTTCCACCCCCCCCCACTCCTCCACTCCTCCCAAAACAATGCAGATTCCCTAACATGCACCTCGCTTTGCGTGCCTGACTCGAATCGCAGTTCTTTAAAAGATAAGTTACTGAGATTAATTAGTAGACACTGAGCCCAGAAAATTTTTAATTACTAAATTGAGCACGACTTGATTCTGTCAGTGATCACCGTGAAAACTTGCCTTGCGCTTTCAAGAGAAACTTGTTCCCCAATGGAATGCAGCTTGCTTTGAGAACGAGTTGGCGCTGTTCAAATTGCTATTTGAACATCGGCTCTGATTTCACAACTGTTTTTACTTTGGGAACCCGATTCCCCTCATTCTGTGTCTCACCTTTGTTGACAAATGGGAACTATGTGCTCGAGACACTTTACGCTGATTCCTATTCGACTGAGGTAGACAAATGTCAGATACGTGCTTGCGGTATGTTCTTCAGAGCAGATATCGGCTCTTTTGAATAGACTGGATGACCTCATTAACTCATCAATCCAATCGAGACCTCGTTACCGTCGTCTTCGTGGAAGTTCGAGAGACAGGCGCGCTCCGCCTTCATCTTCCAGGGAACCCGCGAGTTCTTTCTCATAAGCAAATATCACCATCACATGGGAGAGTTGTCCATAGAAAAGAAGCCGTCTTCTTGTTCGGGTGGCCACTAGAGTAACGAAATTTGTTGTAACCTCTCGACGCATCGCAGACGTTCTCAGGCTGTGGCGATTTTTTTCGCCACCTGTCCGCCCGCGCCGCATCGTTTAACTCACCGTCACGGGAGAGTTCTTTATAGCCTTGATGTGCGGTGGAATGGAACAATTGTCTCATCTCTTCACTCGGCTTGTGACAGCGAGATGCAAACGCAAGCGCTTTTTTCTTCATACTGTGCCAACTTTTTTGTTGAATAATCTACGCTTTCTCTCAAGCTTTTGATGTTTCCTTCACGTTGCACTTTTTTCTAAATTTCCGTGCTCTTGAAGGAAATTGAATTGAACGAAGTGAAGATGTCTTCCGATTCGGTAGATATAAAATGAAAGTGTTCACGGTTCTCTGGCTTTTCTTTTTCTAAGAACATATACGTTATTTGTTTACATTATGAGAGCCGCCTTTTCAAAACTTTAATTTACAAATATTTAACGAGTAGAATGGTTTAGAAAAATTAGCTCTGTCTAAAAAATTAAATCTGTTAAGCGCAGTCCGATCTTGTAGAAGTTCACCTAATATTAGGTTGGGGAGAATTGCTGTGAATTTGTTCATGCTTTTTTTCTCCATCATCTATTTTTTATTATGGATTACGTTGCTCAATAATGTATTCGCTTGTTGACCATTACAGTGGTCCACAACTGAGCAGATCAGCGTTTCTTTCTCCAGAAATGGGGGACTGGGAGTCGAAGAACCCAACGATGCCCCGACTGACACCCTGTCAATCGGTGAAAGTTTTCTTAGCCAGTAAGGACTTAAGGGTGCGGAACTGCTGGTAATCAAAAGATGCGATGTCGGAAAAATATGGGGTGGGTAGAGTCCCAGTGTCCAGTAAGTTCTGGCTTTCTGGTGGGTCCTTGGCTACATGAGCCTTACGATTTTGTGGAGCAGGTGCACTGGAACTCGGAAGTTCTGTCTGAACTGTTCAGAAAATCTTGTGGAATTCCCAAGATTCTCTGAACTTCTTCACCAGCCCTTCTTTGTCCGGAATCGCGAATATGGTAATGCCTCTATTGCTCCTTTCGTTCCTCCATGGAGTTAATTGGTGACCATTTCTGTAAGGTTTACTATGAATAGGACCGAGGTTTAATTTTTGAGAGCACATGAATGTAAGAGTTACTTGAGCACTGGCGGGGCTCGACCCGTAATCTGTCGATGTTAGCCTGCTCAGAACTCGAATTAAACTGTTTAATAAGCACCCAAAATCTCGAGCCTTGTTCCTTAACTCTGTTCCCCGTGGTCTTTTTTGATGTGGTCATCTACTGGGTGGTCGAATGGTGTTTACATTTGTCTAGCGGTGTACTGTCTGGAAAAGGGATATAGCAACCATTTTTATGAGTCGTATTGGCTGCTTCATGTATGTGGCGCGCGCCAACTCTGCGAAGTGGATGACATCCTTTTTAAAAAGGGAGGTTCATTATAGGGATGCTGTATGCTGGCTTGATGTCTTCACACGTATACAAGTAGCCAGCTGATTTCGAGATCTCTTTTGAGCAAGAAATGAAATTTCGGATACATTTCGATATTTTTGGCGTGTTCCTCTTTTTCCTGAATTCGAAAGCGGAGAGCGGATCAGCTGAAAGTGTTGCGTGGTCCGTAACGTGGGAATCTGGCTAATATTGCCGCGCCTCTTCCTTTGAAGTACTCAAGTATTCAATTAGCCAACTTTACAACTCACTTAGGTGAGGAAAAAGTATTTGGGACCTTCACGATTTCGACATTGACCAATTCAAAAGAAGCGCACATAGTAAAAGTTTAATTTTTTAACTTCTAGTATTATCTAAAAGTTTAAATCTGAATTTTTCTCTTATGATTAGTGGTATATGTTATAAAACTGTTTAGTAATCATTCAAACTTTTGAGGAGACATTCCTTCTCTGCGGAAGCAGGACCTGTTAGGGAATTCCACAGCCATTCTACAAAGATTCACTGGTGACATTTTGTTTCATGAAAAAAAGCGGTCTGAAAGGCAGTTTGTGCGGATGAGGAATCCCAATCTGGTTTTTTCGAAGTGCCTTTTTGACCCTGATGAAGGGCAAGATTGAAAGTGTGGTTGTGTGCGGGATTGGTAGCGAGCCCGTTGTGTGCTACATCCGCTATAAATAATGTGCAAGCGAGAGGTCCGAATAGCGGAGAAGCTGACGGGCAGCCAGCCGTCCAGGGCTGCATGTGGGACACGTTCGTTCGACCCGGGAGGAGTCGGAATCGAGATTTTGATAGATTGTTCCGTTTCCTCGTCGTGGTCGTCATCGTTCGACCGCCTCTGACGCCTAGCCATCCCCGTTCCCATCAATGCTGCTGTCTTAGCTCGATTTTGCGACCTTTTTTGGGCTGACACATATCCATCGTAGAAAGTGAGTGTTTTTTTTTCTAGTCTGGTACTGGTCCCAAATAACACTACAGAAATAAAACATTCAAGGTGTCTGAAAAAAATCACATAGTGGATCGTTCAGCTCTAGGTTCACAAGATGGATACGAACAATATGTTCTTTAGAATGTTTTTGTGAAGAGGATTTCTCCAGAAGACTTACAAGCGATGAATAGTGAGTGACCTAACCTGTTTGACCTCAAACAGTTCATGAAAACAGTGCACTGTTCTCGAGGGCCGTGTCGGTTATAAGACCCCACTGTTGAGCTGCTGAGTACCGCTTTAGCATTTGATAGCCTGAGATGTTGCGATGTGTAGGACCGTCGTAAAATCTGCGCGAGTCCTGAAATATTAGAATAGACCTTCATTTAGAAATGGGTTTGCTGAATAAATCGCAATGGCATAAAAACAAAGTTTAGTAGTCCAAATGAAGACTTCGACGTCCGACTGGGTCGGCAGACCGTAGCCCATATGTGGACCACATGTTTAACAAAGTGTTAAAGAGCAGTCATTTGGATGAAGCCTTGGTAACCTTTTGTGAGGGTCATTTTTGGCGCCTTATGTACCTCCAGTTCTGCACATGACTGCTCTTTATGGCCCATTGCCCGCTTCCGTCGGCCTCTTAATACAATCCCCATGTGGAATCTTCTAATCAAGACATCCCTTTCATGGCAGGCTCGGAGTGAATTATTAGTAGAGTATTGACTTCGTTCTGGAAGATCTTTTACTTCCAACCGTAGAAATTTCTGGAAGATCTTTCACTTCCAATCGTGGAAATTTTGATCCGTACGGAGCTGGTTTTACCAGGTGTATCACTTATGTTTTTCTCGGACAGAAACTTTTCATGGAATTAAGCTTTTTCGAATCTACTTGTAGAATTGTTTTTCTGGAATTATTTCGAAATCATCGGTAGTAGTTGCACGAAATATTCAAAAATTGTAATGGACGAAAAAATGTTGAAAAAATTTTCTTCCAACACATATTTCATAGGATCGAATCCCGCCTCACATCGGCCGATGGTGTTTTGTCGTCTGGGGTGAAGAGATTGGTACTAGGACGATTTGTGAGCATGGAACTTTTTTTCAACTATTTTCTGGCAAAATAAATTTATTACCAAGGTCCATCCCGCATTATTTATTTATTTATTTATTTATTTATTTATTTATTTATTTATTTATTTATTTATTTATTTATTTATTTATTTATTTATTTGTTTGTTCGATACATCTGATATGAAGTGTGGATTTTCAAAAAGATCGGTGATAATTTATCAAAGAAAAAGTTCGCGCCACAAAGAAAGAAAAAAAACAACCAGTAACTATTAGCAGTGAGTAACGATTCGGGGTCAAGATGAGGGCGTGGCGTATTTCAAGGTCGTAGATCAATTCTGTGATATAGACTCTCTAGCTAGGCGTCCGTCTTGTAATTTTTCTGTTGGTTTCACTTAGGTAAGAACTCCTGCTGAGGACGCTGAAATTATTGTGTGGCAGAATGCTGCCCTCTGGTGCACTTGAAGAAGTCGATGAAAGGTTAGGGTAAATTATCATGGAAAACTCATTTGCGGAGCTCATACGGGCGTAAAAATTAAATTTTTGTTTTTCTTCGAAGGCGGTGTTCGCTCCAAAGTCGTACATGGCAATGATTGACCGACGACGGCTTTTGCGACGAGAGCTTGCCCTTGGTTGTTCAATTCCTCTACTATTTGGGCCCCTCTTTACGTTCCAAAGCCTAAGGTAAACCTTCCTATTATCGATACCGTGTGGGAATGCGGCAAGGGTTTATTTCACCCAACATGCATGTTCAGCAATATTTTTTGTTTTTTTAGCAAGTGTTGGA
>KZ345015.1:177708-193801 GCA_002352805.1 Teladorsagia circumcincta
AATGATTAATCATTTCGGTGGTATTGGGGTGATGGCGTAGCGCGCAGCTAGCGGCTGAAGTCTGTTGTTGCGATTTCGTTTTTACGACTCACTGCAGCTGAGCTCGGTCGCTCTTCTCTGGGCACTACTATTCCCCAATATCCGATAATTTTGAATATTCTCTTAATTGACGATTATCCTCGCGACGGAAACTTAATTGCTCGGTTTTTGAGTTGTCACAGACCCGGGTTGTAAAAGTAAAGGGTCTAGCGTGGACGGGGATGCACCATATATTCAAGGTCTGTAAATTTTGAGGCATTTAAATGGTTTACAGCTTCATTGGCCTTTCGAAAACGTACTTCGCCATTTTGAGGGATTAACTCTACAAAGGAGCTTTGATCCTTTTGAGGGTGCCTAGCCTTATTTGTTTACTTGTTTATTGATTTATTTATCTAGTCACTGGTTCATTTATAAATTATTTATTTTATGCGTCTAGTGGGCGCGCCAGTAGGTGTACAAAGCATAGTTCAAATAGTAATACTAGGCGTATTAGTCTTTAGGGATAGTGAATCCGGTTGATCTGGGCGGGCTTTCATCCTATGGGGCTTGCAAATAAAAGGCAACTTTTGTAGCCACTGCGCTTTGGAATGCATTATGTAGTATCTCGATGTGTTACATATATGGCATATTTTGTTCGTTGATCTCAATCCTCGCCTCTCAAATATCAAACTGACCTTGAGGGTTATCGAAGCCACTAAATTGAGTATGAGTTTTGCATTTTTGAATGTATAGAATGCATTCTCCGTTGCCTTGAAGAATTTAATCCATTCATAAGAATTCTCAGATCATTGCGCCGTGACATTGCCTACCGAATTTATCCCTCGTGGAACTTCCTGTTGTGACTGTCCAACCCCTTTTACCTGGCCTCGTTCCCCGTTTCACCATTTCCAGTCCTCAGTGTCTGTTGTGAGAATAGAATTATTTTCGTCACTGGCGATCTTCCAACTTCCTTCTTTGACGAATCCGTTTACAAATTTCAAATAGCCTCATGGAAGTGTTGCTTTCGCTCAAATGGCCTCTTTTTGTGTGTTTGTTACCGCCAGATGTTGGGGTTCAAAGCAAATGCCACTTTCTGCAAGTCTCTGCACTGCAGCGAGGAGAGGGGAAGGCAGTTTCGGCTTGTCCTTGTATTGTATTTATTGTAGAGAAGTAAAAAAAAAACAAAAAAAAGAGATCACTTGGAAGAGTTGAACTGAAATATAGTCTTCTTTCGAGAATTGAGTTGTGTTGTTTCTAACGTCAGAGCAAACTGCGAAAATTTCTCCTCGGAGGAAGTGGCAGAAGGTTTCTTGGAGTCCTTTTTCATCTTTAAGCTCAAATCAGTTTCCATATACTTATCTGTTGAGAGAATTGATTCATGAAGTGTTAGTGGTACTACCTGAGCTGTTCACTCTTTTTATCATGCGCCCTGCGTTCGGTTTCGACTAGATTTTTGGTAGGTTTAGGGATGAGTACCGGTTTAGTACAATGTTTTGCAGGGGCTGTAGGACTTCTATTCCCTGACTTTCGTTTCTTTGACCCTGGATATGTTCTGTTTGTACGTTAGGGTTTGTTAGGTCTTTCTTGGATCCAAAACCTCGAATCGTGGAGGTTGTAGGGTCCCCCATGCTGTTGGTGAAGTTTCAGTTTCAGTTCGAGTTTCTCCTGATCTTCAATTGATTTTTCAAAAAGTGATACACTCAGATTCTCGGTAGCTGGATTTTCCTCTATAAGAATCCCGCAGTTCTAACAGGAAATCAGGAAACCTCTTAACTTAGCAGGTTTTCCCGGTCCTGAGAGTTAGTTTCACATATTATGTCCTTGGTTGTTCATAAAAAGAAGCAGTACTACTTAGTGACCCGTAGTGAACTAATTGAATCCGGGATTGTACCCGAGAAGACATTTGTTTATGGGGATTTGAGGTGAAAGCGCAAGTGATAGTTATTGATTGATGACCTCTGACATCGAAGCACAGCAGTTGTCTCGTACGTTGTGATATCTGGCCGGGCAGCAAGAGCGGTTTCGTGTGCGTGCCGATATTGCGAGCCACCAGCTAACCGATGTTGACCTTTTTAATGGTCCGTTAAGCGTTTCCTGGAGAGCATCGAGTGATTTAAAGGTTTCCATAGGATTGTTGACTACTTCAAGGGAGGTACACACTTGCTTTGACTGCTCTGCTTCTTCTTAACATTTCCGTCCAGATGGCCTTCATGACGTTGATTTGTTAGGTGATTCATCGGTTTCAATAGTTTTCTGGTGTGGAATGCGTCCGAAAATGTGACGGCCGTCTGCGACCAGCGACAAATCGGCGGTCCTTAATGTTGTCACGACTATTATTAGCCGTGCAAGCATTTCCTTCTTGAAATTGGATCTAAAATAGTTTTTCTTTCTTACCCGTACAATTGATTGCTCATGAAAAGCCCATATTCTGTGATACAGCTGGTTGCCTAGGCAAATGATGACCGCTTCAATCAGAGCTGAAGTAGCCGTCCCCTCAGGGCAAAGGTGTCACGTTGCTTCAGCGGCAATAAGCTAGAGCTGTTTTTTGTTCACACTTCAGCTCGATTTTTATCGGGTTGTAATTTGCTCGCTGTTGCAGTACGCTTTCTTTTTTTCTTTTGTTGTAAAAATGTTAATCGATTTTTGAAGGACTTTCTCAAGCTCATATGTGTGTAGGCGCAGTTAAATCGTGGTATGTTTTCAGGCAGTCTCCCTGGGTTTCGGTATCGCCGTCTCAGGTGGTCGCGATAATCCACATTTTACCTCTGGCGACCCGGCTGTCGTGATCTCGGACGTCGTGCCAAACGGACCGGCCTGGGGACTGCTTCAGTACGTCTTTCTATTTTTATACTTTCTTAACTTCTTAATTTTTGTAATATTGCGGTTTTCCCCTGTTTCTACTCTCAACAGCTTGGAGCCCATGTAGCCCAAATGTGTACTGCAGTCCTTCGACCGCGTAGGACCTTACAACCCACATTTTTGGAACAAATATTGAGTTTTCTTTTGTAATTCTTTCCTGTTCGTTCAGAAAGTTTCTTCTGTACCATGTAAAAGGGTTTTTCTTCCAGTTTGTTTGGTAAGATTTCTGAAAATTCCCTTAAAATTCCATGGGGCCACAAAACGGGAAACATGCGCGGTCTCTAGCGTGTTGAGGAGCTTTGAGGCATCAAAGAGCACCGAGTTGCGTGTAGAACTTTTGGCGCGTGGGCTGGAGCAGCTATTATATCATGGTAGTCGGAAAACCATCGGTCGAAAACAGACATTTTGCAAGGGTGATCAATAAGGCGGTTGCACTCACGAATTCTCGAAAATTCTCGGATATTCGTTGAAGGTTTTTCTATTGATATTTTGATTCGAACAGAAGAAAATTGTGGGGGGAGTAGTTAGAGCTATGTTCAAGCGAACCAAGAATCTTATTCATGGTAAGAGAGCTTCATTTCAAGACTTTCAGTGTCATCGCACAGTCATGTTCTCCTTCAAATTGATCTTTCCTTAAATGTTCTGCCGGTAATTTCAAGCTCTTTTCGCGTGGTCTCATGTTTGGTAACCCAAATGGGCAATATAAATGTGGGAGCCCAGTCCCAATCACCTGAGGCTAGAAATGACGAAGTCAAGCTCTTAACCCATCTCCAAATTTATAAGCCAGAGTTGGTTTCTAGACGTCTGTCACTTGACAATTCAAAATATTAGGAACCAATTAGGCATTAGGCAATCAACCTTTGATGACTCTATTATCAGCTCATCGTTTCTGCAGTGATTATGGACGTTTACTTTTCATATCTTTGGTTGCTACTAAATCAGAAATTTTATTGGTTCCAGTGAGAAGGGGTGGAACCTAAGTGTGGCCAGATGATAATGGAATAGCTTAGCGTTTTCACTGCAGTGCCAGGGCTCGTAGACCGCAAAGCAGTATTGCATAAGATTTTAATATAATCTGAAGCATGCTAGTAGGTTCGTAGTCTGTTGAGTACCTTTTAACTTTTGAAGGGAGGTATTGATTTATGGTCGTGTTGCATTTATAGCAATCAAAAACAAACCGATAGAATAGTTTCGAAAATCAATTTACATTTAATATTCATGCAGATCAGATTTGAAAGATCGTTGTATTAAGACATTGAGAAAAAAGGATTAATGAGTTGTATTTTTTTCAAGTATTCGGAGGAATTTTCAGAGGAACACGCTATTATAGAAGCGAGTAGTGAAGCATGAGTTACTTTTCTTGGGAAACACAGCATGTTGGAAATTCAGGCGTTAAAAACTCAACCTTCCATCTCGTTCAGACGATATGTGATAATTGACTGAAGAAAGCTTCGATCTTATGAATATGACTGTTTGTTTGTGCATTATGTAGTTGAGTTCAAAGGAAGATTAATTCAAAATAGTCAACTTGTGGTCGCTTCCTCCCGAACCAGTACAATCTGACCACATAGCCGATAACGGCTATGTGGTCAGATTGTACTGGTTGGCTTGGCTGATCTTGCCATTTATTGATAGATGTTGGGTGATTCTCCAAGTCCTCCCTCTCACTTCGAAATATGGGGAACCAATCCAATTATCCGTACAATCAGTTTACCGTGTAATACACAAAAGCTGGTCAGTAGCTACCTGGGTGAGCCAACCTCGGAGATCCTTGAGTAGGTGAAAATCCAGTTCGGGAGGGGGGGGCCTGTATCTCCGATACTAAAGATAAGAATGAGAGCGCTCATGAAACGTAATCATTCAGTTAAATCATACTTCTGATAAGTATCGGTGTATGTGGAAGAAATGCTGAGGTGGTCCCAGAATTTAGCCCACAATGGTCCACGGAAACGGTCCTGAATCAGGGAAATCAAGATCTTTGCTTCGGCCTAGGAATGGAGGAGCTCCAGGGCGGGTGACGTGTAAGGCAGAAATTAATAGGATGTGGGCAAAGAGTATGGAATGTAGGACATCCACCGATCCCTATTGAAAGTGCACTTCAAATGAGGGTGAAAATCCAGTTTGGGGTAGGGCCACTCCTTGCTATCTTATCCCTACCATTAGTCCTAGAGAGCACTTCATCGGACTCTCCATCACAAGGATAAGATAACATGCGAATGGATCATTTGTGGCGTCCATGTGATAAGGACCGGTGGGTGTCCCAAAATCCGCAAGCATTCTGCCCACTTCCTGCCCAGTTGTTCCCACGTGGTGAACACCCTAGAACTCCTCCACCCTTATTCTCGGGTGAAGTGTCCGTTCCCGTGGTCCAGGACCGTAGGACCGTTTTTTTCCTGGACCATGGCAGGTACAGATATGGAAGCATCTCAAGGTGTTTCCGCAATACATTGATACTTATCGAAAGTACATCTTAAATGATATGTTAAGGTCTCGTGAGCGCATCATTCTTATTTCAACTCAATGGAGTGCCCCCCCCCCTTAAAGCGAGAGATTACGATGAGATTGATTGGATCTACAGTAAAAGTAGGGATGCTGACTTAAGCATTTGTAGCGGTTAAAGCGAAAAAATCCTCCTGGTACGCGCAAAATAAGGCCTGTTTCCCTGCCCGTTGACCATCGACATATAACGATCTAGCAATCTAGCGAGGAGTCCTTTGCATGTGTTAACCTGATAGCCATCATTATATCAACAGACACCATGCTTTGTGATAACGCTTTCCACACAAAATATATATGATACGGCCGCTCTAGGTGAGATACCCTTTCAAAGTGATAATCGAACGATGTTGCTGCTGGCAACCACTGATAGGCGGATCTCAGGCGGAGGCGGAGCTCAGGGAGGATTGGCAAGCCCAGCGTCCTGCAACTAGCGCACCTTAGACCACGAAAAGACCACATATCGCATCCTCTGGCCCTTGACCACTGCTTCCACTAGTGCATTTACCTCCATGCCGCATCCACCCTTTATCGTAATCTCTCGCTTTAAACTGGATTTTCAACCAAATGAGTCGTATCCATTTTATCTTATCCTCAGTGCTAGAAAGTCCAAGGAGTGCTCTGCACGACTAAGGGTAAGACAGCGGGAGTGCCCCCACTCCCCTTCCCCCCCCCGAACTGGATTTTCACTTCTTATTTAATGAATCGCAGCTCTCCGGTAAAGCGAGAGTTAGTATTCAGTGGATTTGGCGATGTTATTTTGAGAATGTGAAGTAGGATTCGCAATCCGTTGTGAAGATTTATAGGAGTTTCTCAGAGGATCCGTATATTTTAAGTGTCGAATTAATTGTGCATACTGAATGCCACACCGTCGTCGCATGAAGAGTTTCTGAGAAAACTCAGGTATAGTTCCCCATAGGATTGAAGAGAATTGGAGGTACATACATAGGTAGGATCCGGAAAAGGAGCCAAGTGAAGGCTGCTAAACTGCGGAAGGGGGAGTCGTTTAAGCCGAATTTCTTGACATGTGGCTTATCCTTACCATCTCATTTGACAGTCGCAACAATTTACTCTGGAAATACACCAGCGATGTTTTTTGCCCTATAGCCAACTTCAATTTTAAAATCTCAAAGGCCCATATCAAAGCGGTTAGGAGGCGCGCTTTCCTACTGTAGAAATCCATAATGCCCAGGACATTTTCTGCAATCTCAAATTCACCGGATTTTCCAACAATTTCTGGTAAGATTTGTAAGACCCTGACGCCATCTGCCCGCTTTTTCCTTCTCACACGGCAATGGCGCCTTGGAGTTCCGCATCCTATGGTGGGTTTTAGATTCGTTCAAATAATAGTAACTTCTCAAGGGATTGAGCGCGTTGTGGTTTTATGAAAGAGCGTCACAACGATGTGAGCGCCGTTTGACGTTCATTGTAGAATCCGTGAGCGTGGTGTGATCATGTCATAAACGTCGAATTTTTCGTCGATAAAAATTGCCATAAAGTGTTGTAATAGTTGAGAAAAACCCATAGAATAATATATGTCGAAGGCGTAATGGAAGGCGGATGGATGCCAGCAGCAGCAGTGCGAGTGAAGTGCACTGGTAAAAGACGTTCATCATGTCGTGGTGTTTTTCCAGAGTGAACGACCGTATTCTCTCAGCCAACGGCGTGTCATTCGAGAGCATCGACTATTCGAGCGCTGTCGACATCATCAAGAACGCTGAACACATTAATATGGTAAGACGTTATTTGAATAGTGTAGAAGTTTTGTAGTGAAGTTCTGATAGTCGTTCGGGTTCCTTTCCATCTTTTGTTTTTTTTCGACATGATTCAATTTCGTGAAAATCATTAATTTAAGCCTTCGATTACATGGTTTTCATAGTCCAATGAAGAATTCTAGAGAGTTGAATGGTTAAAATGAAAAGCTTTACTGATGATGTCTCTAATAAATGCTTTCCCTTACAAGGAAGTCTTTCAAGGCAAGCCGCACTTTTTGAAACGGTTTTTAGCATATTGTAGGGACGCTTGTAGTGAACACAAAACCATGTTTCATTTTCGCTGAACGGTTCTAGCCATACCAAGTTGTGAAGGATAGTGTTGCAGGTTCGATCTCCGTGGCGAATAAATTTTGCATTTGGGTTGGCGCTTGCTGGTTTGTGCCAAGTCGCGCTAAATGTGAAAATCAGATATCATAATCATTGTCAGGACCGTTTTGCAGCCAACAAACGGGCGCCAATCTTCATTGCGAAATTTAGTCCCCGCGGAGATCGAACCATTAGAAGTTTCATTCACCTCTTTCTCGGTACTACTAACGACGTTCGGCGAAGACGAAACGTGGTTTTGTGGTCCATACATGCATCCCTTCAATATGAGAGAAACCGTGTGCAAAAAGCGCAGCTGCCCTGAAAGACGTCATTGTTTGAGTGTGTTGACGGAGTAAGCTTGTCAGCCCTCCGTTTAGGCAAAGGATTCTGAAGCTGCAGTCTTAATTTAGTGTTAATTACCCTAAAAAGCGACTGTATGCTTAGCATTATGTGGCCCCTCCTATTACGCTTTGTCACGAAGATCTTTCCGGTACATCACATCGCTGGTAATTTTAGCCGTGGCTGTTGCAAATTGTACGAATTCACGAACGCATGTTGCGTTTTTCATGAGCTCGTCAAAGGAGAAGCTGGACAAGTTTAAAGCGTAAAGCTAGGATTCAGCTTGGAAGTGAATGGTGAGAATAATCAGACTGCGGCAAGGAATCTGGCCGATCTCATCCATCTCTTATTGCTTGGGATCAGAGCTGGACCAAAGGGACAAGGATGTGGTTCACTAGGAGACAACGCGGCTTTTCCGCTTTGCGCACCCCAGGCACCATTGCTCAAGTCTTGCGCTTGAAAAGCGGAAAAGTCGCTCTCTATCCTAGTGAACCCCACCTAAGGGACATCATGCCTTTTTTAGTCTGAATGTGACGTGAGAGTCCTCACGTCAGTCGCGCTTTTCCTTTTTTTCAGGTTCGATGAGTAATCATTCGAAACTCTTTTAAAACCGATGTAAGACTTTGCGAATCGAGCAGGGCGATCTTAAACTTTGCGAATAGAGTAGTAGCGATTCCTGGAGTCTGCGGTTCGCTGCGTACGGCGAATGGCTCGACTCGTTGCACGCGACGCGACCGCAGACGCTAGCGAATCGCTCGATTCGCAGAGTCTGACATTGGCCTAATATGAGTGAAAAAAACACTGGTCATATCAATACATCCCGGCAATTTACCACGTAGGGCTTACATATCTCGAAATACACGAATTTAAGTGGAAGTCGAGTGCATGGCGTATCCCATGATGAGTAATTATCGCCAAGCACTTCATCGCTGTCAATGTAACGTGTCGTGTAAGTGTGTCAAAAAAAGCAAAGCTATCGTAATTGTCTATGGTCGTTTTTAAGGAGCGAGTTGTAAACGTGAGCTTGAAATCCGCTGCTATAAGTTTTTTGTAGACACCTTCAGAAACCTTTTTTCTCGAAGAGACCATTCTTCGATCAAGTCAACGAGGCTTCATTTTGTAATTCTCAAGATATACAAAAATCTAAATGTAGTGCATCGCTTCGGAAACGAAGAAAGGGATATTCCAAATCTTCTTTGTGTTTGTAAAATCTATTAATTTTTGCAATAAGGGGTTGCATTTCAGATTGTGAAACGAAGAGTGGCGATGCCTATTATGGAGTTTGAACAGCGCACATTGAAATTCACGCTGTCTAAATCGAGAAAAAAAGATGGTCAGTCTCATTATGAAGGGATTATTAAAAGTTTTAATTTCTTGTCTGTAAATTTATTTATTTTTAACCATATATTACTATTATTATTCTAATTTAACCTTATATTGCTTTAGCACACGTGAAGTCCTGTTCTTCTTTTGTTTCTATATGTAACAGGATAGTTGTACGGAAAATTGTTTTTTACTCCTGTTCTGAAACATTTTGATATTCCTATGATATTGTATTTTTGCTTTGATCGTTTTGAACATTATCAACATTATTTTCATTTTTCGTGCTTATTTTTTAGTTTACTTTTGCTCATTTTTTACATCCATAAATTTTACTTTGTTCGTTTTATTATGTTTGTAGTTCTTTTTTGCTGCATTATTCCTATTTCAGATTTCGGTATTGTATTAGGCTGCAAATTCTATATTAAAGAGATTCGAAATCCAAAATTAGCAGAAAAGGTGAGCATTGAAGTTCTTACGTTCTTTTTTCTACATAATTTTTTTTTGTAAAATCTGCCGAAGCCGCAAGTCAAAAGTACATTAATTCCCTTCTTTTCAGGATCCAGGATTGAGAGAAGGTGACTCAGTGCTCCGGATAAATGGGCAGAGTGTTGATGGGTCGACTCTTGAAGAAGTGAATAAATGGCTGGAAAGGTGAGAGGCAATACCAGCACAAATCAAGTTGTTGGAGTTGAAGTTCTTTGAAAGAATTCTCTCTTGTCTATATTTTCAGATCTTATTGTTCGGTTTTTCTCTCAGTCATCTTTGTTTTCTTGTTATCAATCATCATTGAAGAGTAGAGAAATAGCAAAGAAGAATTGGGCTCTTTCAATGAAACGAATCGGTTTCACGAAAAGGATCTTACAGGAATGCTAGGTTATGAACAAAACTCCCCCCCCCTTCACCCTAAGGCGGGACTCAAACTCGCTATTCTCGCTTACCGGGCAAGTGCGCTAAAAGTTACGCTACCGAGGTGAAACGGGGCCCCGGTGGCGTAATTGTAGCGCACTTGCCCGGTAAGTGAGAAGTGCGGGTTCGAGTCCCCCTATGGCGAAAATTTTGTTCAAACCCAGTGTTCTTGTGAGACTTTCGCAAAGCGATCTGCGGCCAAAAACAGCAATCAACAATCAAAAGCAAGTCGAAAAGGATCTTAATTGTTCCACTGACTTCATCTGTTAACTCTTTTCAAAATATCTTTTCCTTTGATGTGGATACAAGGCGGTTTTTTGTTCAGTAGGTTGGTCTGAAGGCAGTGATCATGGTGACCGGAGGGCGGTGTGGTTTTGATGACCTTATTGGACCTCATTCGTGGGTTAGACTCTTCAGCGCGCTGTGGAGGCCCAATGACGTTAAAACTCACTGTCTTTCAACCATCGTGATCATTGCCTTTGAGTTTGAGTCAGGACCATTTTCAAATATTTATGGTTTTTTTCTTCTTTATTGAGGTAAATATGATACTCTGCTGGTTTCAGGTCACGAGAGAAATTGTGTCTTGTGATACAGCGTGATGTTCGTCGTGGGACGAGCAGGTGGCCTAGTCAAAATACGGTATACGAGCGGGTGGGTTCGGTGTCGGCAACGCCGCGACACAGTCCGAGCCCTATGATGCCGCATCAGCCGCTATCGCAGAGGTCAGTGATTTATGGATAAAACCGTTCCGGGGAGTTTCAGAACTATTATGGGGAATGCTGCAATAGTAGTAGGTTTTAGCAGTGGCACAGTGGGGAGTGCAAGGGCGGGGCAGGTTGTCGTATAGCCTTAAAAATACCAAAAATTTCAATTTTGAAGATTCCTAGAGACGTAAGCAACTAAGCCTAGCTTCAGCTCAGGGAGGGAAGGAATCTGAAGTTAGAAAGAATGATATTTCTATTCTCTCAGGAGCCCCTTCACATCCTGTCCTCAGCCGTAAGCTGTGAGACTTAATTGAAGGGTTACCGGAACTCTGACGCAACATGAAAGACTCTTCCTCTCACTCCCGCGGACGTGATGATTATTCTGTTGCTAATGTTCTGAGAGTGCCAGGACCTTTGGAAACAGAAAGGGACAGAGGTCGAGTTGGGAATGTTCGCTGGATTTATCAGGGTAATGTTTCTCCTATCCCTCAGGCCATCCCACACTTCAGTCCCTGGCATGCTCACCAAATGACCATTGGTGTGTATTGATTGCGCGCGCAATCAATCGATATGTTTTTCAAATGCACGTTCTGATCGGAACGTAGATGCGGAAATTTTTTCAACATGAAATGCAGGATTTTCGTTTTTGTAGTCTGAATTAATGCTGTAATCGGAACGACCCAGTTTTATTTAGTTAAAATTTTTGTTGGTGAAAAATTCAGAATTATGCAGTACAATGTCTCACTATAAAGCGCAATCAAAATTCCTTGTGCATACAATTCATGCCTACAGCTGAGTCATAAGTGGCAGCCATCCCCGAACGATTGTTTCATATTTTGGGGACCTCGAGATTGATGAATCACGTCCGCTGTGGGCTTCTCGCATGATTACGGGGTGTAACAAAGGTTGTAAAGGGCGACAGAATCGTAATAGTAGTGTGAATTTGAGACATAAGGGAAATCAATATTTGTGAATGTGGGCTTTCACCATCACGTTGTTTTCAATAATTACTTGGTTCGAATTTGAAAGGAAAAATTATCAATGGCTCCGAGGATTTTCGGTGCGCCGCATATTCGATTACGGGTGATAATCGCAGATGTGGATGTATGCTTATTAATCTCATGCAAAGATAAGCGAAGGGGGATAATGCGGAAATTTGTGTATTTACCTATCTAAGCCGACGGCATACAAATTTACTGGTTTAAAAGCTTTTCTGGCACGGCCGGTATTGGTGTTCCCATAGGGTGGTAGCGGCGCCACATTTTACTGACCCCCCCCCCTCCTCTTATTGCTTATTAGATTCCTTGAAGCATCAGATATGCACTGATTTGTACTTCAAGTCCTGCTTGCTCAACCAAGGCCTTCGTAAATATTCTATTGATCACCCAGGCATCCTTTTCCTTTTTATAACTTTTCAATGGGGTGGAAGTGTTCTAGTAATATATGGTGCCGCTTATCTCGCACGCGTTACGGTGATCAAATCCTGGATTGTACCCATCAAGGTCCACCAAGCTTTCGATTCCGTAGCTGTCGGTTTATTGGTGTGGGAACGGTCACGAGTAGGTCGGGCGGAGACAAGGGAACGCATGGAAAGAAATGCATTTGGGGTCAGGCACGTGTTGAAAGGATCGAGTGAAGCGTTCGAATTTGGAGAGTGGAGACAAAACAAAAGAAGGAATGGGATGTAGTGGAAAAGAGAAATGTTGTTGTTATGAGTGAACAAGGTCAAAATGGTTTCTCAGTGGAAGCGCTTCGAAAATCAAGTAGGAACGTTCCCGTCGTCAATGATTGTGACAGTTGTATGGCGGGAATTTAAACGCGTAGCAGTCCTTCGGGTTTTTCGAAAGGTTTACGAAAACAAACGCAGGTTTTTTGTAGTTCTGATCGTGAATTATGAGTCTCAAGCCAGTGATGTATTGGTAAGATAGAATCTGGTTCCTCCGTGGAAGAGGAAAGAATGTTCCTTTAATCAACGCCCAGTGCTTTTCCTTCACCATTTTTGATGTTTCCCAGTTCAATAACTTTAAAGGGTCAATTGTAGCAATAGCCAATCGTTGATGTGATTAGTTCTCTTTTTTGTATACTATTGCTCATTTTTTTGTATACTATTGCTCAGAGTACTGTACTTTTTGCCGAATTTCTGTCCAGCTTCAGATCTTCGCACGAGTACATTAACTCACCACGCTGGCGAGACGGAAGTATGGTAGATGAGCGTCGTGTGTCGAGCCCAGCGGTGTCCAGCTTGGGCGCAGTTTCGGCGCAAAATGCTCCCTCATCAGGAGGCGCTCATGTGCAACCGCAGCCATTTCCGATGCCCGTGGGAGAGTATGAGTACTACAGTAGGCAAAAACCGAAACCCGATCAGAACGGTGTGAGGACGGTGAATTTTCGGAAGGTGAGTTGTCTTTTTGATATACAATTGTTGATTGTGACATGTGCTGTTGACCCGCAAGCAAAACAATGGCCAAACTAATAGAAGTAATTATCAATAGAAACAACCCAGATCAAAAAGACGGGATCAGAGCGATGGATAATGAAATTGTAAATGTCGCATTGACTGAAAATTAAAAGAAGCAAAACAAACAGCCGATGAATCCCTCAAATAAGGACTCCTTCTCAGCACTCTTGTAATGATGTAGGGGCGTGTCGGACGAGTTGTCTGAATTTGCTTGCACCATGGCTCTGCCAATCTCCAAGTGCCTATTTGGACAGCCGCTACGCTGAAATCCCCGTTGTGTTTTGGAGTGTGCGCAGGATATCTCGTTTATTAGCTTACTTAAGTCGTCACTAGCTCGCTTCATAAGCCCTAGTGCCATTTTCGCCATCGCAGCACTACTGATGCCGAGATCAGAAATCAACAATCCCGAGATTGAATCCCTAGTTCGCAGAAAACTATCGAAAACTATCATTTTTCAGGTCGGCGGAAGCGTTGGAATTCGCGTAATCGGTGGGAACGAAGTCGGTATTTTTGTCTCCGCAGTGGCGGCCGATTCGCCAGCGGCTCTGCATGGTGTTTGTTGTGGGGATCGCATCGTTGAGGTAAGTCTTAATTTTCTTTAGGGAAAAGTACAATAATGAGTAAGTAATTGTAAATGATTTGTGTCTCATGAGAAATCATGTTTTGGAGTCTTCCTGGTACGGGAAGAACGAATATTGACCCCGACATTGTAGTGACGTGTTCTAAAACATACGGGACGAAAATAGTTAAAAAGAGATCAAGAAAAAAATGTTTTATTTGAAGAAGGGGTAGAAAGGAGAAGGGAGTGGTGTGCCAGGACATGTGGAATGCGGCTGCTGGGACGTCACGCGCGTCACATGTGCGCTATGGGCCGTACTTTGTTTCATAGCTGAGTCTTTTGTCCTGGTTACTTGGTTGAGAGAATGAAACGGAGGAGATTGCGGAATTATTTCCACCATTGCCGTCCGTCCTGTTTGAACGACCTGCTGCTGGTAATAATGGCAGTGTCAGAGGTCCGTTTGCTCTATTCGATGGAGGGGGTAGCATCTGTTATTTAGGGAGGGGAGGGGTCGCATTTGCGGTGGAGAAAGGTTAATCTTTGGTGGAGAAAACGTTGCAAATGCCGTAAAAATTAGGCGAAATTGAAAGGTTTTCCGCTGACTAGATATTATATATTTCCCCCTCCCTCCTTTTGGAGGAAAAGTGTGCGGAGGGGATACGATTATTGATCTTTTAGGGCATTCCCATACCAATCGATACCTATACATTTCAGGTGAATGGTCGATCGATGCGTGGTGTGACCCGCGAATCGGCAGTTCAGCTGCTTCTGGCTCTTGACGATCACGTCTCATTACGGCTGGAACATGCCAGACAGGACTTCGAGCATGTCCGTAACAGTCAGCTGGGAGATAACTTTTACATAAGGTTCGATTTTTGCAACTATTTCTCTCCTAATAGAAGTGTTTCTAGGAGAGGGAGAGGGTTTGGGAGCTATTCTTTGCTGAGGAATTGCACTTAAAGTGCTTCAGTGGAGGTGTAAACGGGGGTTGTTTATCAAGTTGAATAATGACAAGGTCATACTGCAGCCAGCAGCGCTGGCCATGTCCAGCGGGGACCGAATGTTTTTGGAGAGGGGGAGATTTAAAATGAAACAGCTTTCCCACGAATTCCCACTAGGTTTTGACCCAAGAAAGGAGTGGTCCTTTGTTGTGTTTTTGTTCGTCAACTGCTGTTTTTGGCCGAAGTTCGCCTTGCGAATGTCTCACAAAGATGCTGGATTAATAGCAAAACGTTCGCCCCAGACTCCAATCTTTCTTACCGGGCAAGGCGCTACAAGTTACGCTACCGGTGCACCATTTAATCCCAACTCAGCTTTTCAACACATTATGCGTGCGAGTGCTGAAAGCTATGGTGCCTATACCATGAAATGCCGAGTTGTGATGAAGTGGGGCCTGCTTGTGGAGTGGTCCTGATCTTTTTCTTGAGAAATGCTCTCTCAACTATTAATGAGTAGCAAAACTTTTAAAATAGATGACATAGGAATTCGGTCGATGCCTGTCTTTACCTTGTGATTTGCTGAAGTTTCTTGAAAGTGATCGGAAAGCTGGGCAAGCTTATCGTAAAGTCTGCTTCTGAAGATGTTAGCATATCACAGTGAGATGCGCCACACATTCGCCTTCTTCAAATTCGCCGAGGTGATGGGGTGCTAATTGAGTTTTTAGCTTAATCCGTGATAATAATTGTGCCGATCGATTTTGTTTTTTCTCTTTTCGTTGGTTGCTTTTTTAGAAGGGGGGGGGGGTAAGTCTGTGTTCCTTCAAAGGAAATGGTGCTGTATTCATGAGGCATCATTTCAGTGGATGTACTGACATTTAGAATTCAGTCTCGTGATGTTTAGCCGAATTTCGACGGATTTCAGGTCACACTTCACGAAAGAGAAGAAATCAAGTCCACTGGAGCTGTCGGTTAGCGAAGGAGACATCTTCCATGTGACTGACACACTCTTCGGCGGTACCGTTGGTCTTTGGCAAGCTTCCAGAGTCTATTCGGCCAATGCTAATAAAGGTGAACCACCTAAGGGAGTGATCCCGAATCAAGTGAGTTACCTCATTAGTTTTGCGTTTCCCCATAACATTTCTGTTCTCAATCTGATTGATAAAGGGGTTATTAACACGTTGACGACAGGCTGACCCGCATGCGCGTCAGGATTTTGGCACCGCATGGGACATTCTGACGCGCATGCGCGTCAGCACCTTTGTATTTATTTTCTCCGCACATGAACGACTTTTTTCAAGATGTCTTGTTTCTATTCTATAGTCTACACTTCCTGAAAACTATAAACGGCATGGTCCATTCGTGGGTAGAATATGCTTGAGGAAAGGTTTTCTTAACCTTTGAAAGTTGAGGGG
>KZ345015.1:201902-214648 GCA_002352805.1 Teladorsagia circumcincta
TTTGAAGGAACGGTGAAGGAGCAGATGTGGGAGGTGGAACTTATTTGCGGAATTCGGAGAAATATTGGCAAACTCGCCATGGACTTGTTATACATATCCCTCCACCCACTAGGGTTTGGGGCTGAGCTCCCACGTGTGTGAAGATGAAGCAGGTTCACCGCGCTGTTGGAACCATCGATCGTTGAAAAGAAGGATAAGGGGGTTGGGCTGTCCAATTTTTAGATTTCCACGTAGTAATCAATTCCCGTCTGTGGTAATAACTAAGGGGACCGAATGGCTGTGGAGTTTCTGAAACAGAGCATTTCAGTCTTGCAAATGGTAATTCGTCAACGAGCAGCAATTCCAATGGTAAGTCATCCGAGCAGATTCAAATGGAGGCGAATGGAAATCGCAGCCCTCGAAGGGACGATGTCGCGAACCACAACGAGCGTAACAGTGCCCAAAACGCGGCGATGTCCATGTCAGATGTGAGTGAGACACTTCACCTTTCCTATATCTTTCTATGTTCATCTGTGACGTCCCGTGCCCGGGTTCCTAGGTTCCTACCGTACACTTGAGACCTAAGTATTTCTTCTAGATCCAGGACCCAACAATAGTCGAAGAGACAAATGCGGTGATTGGACATGAGGGAGGAGTGTTGAACTGTCCGGCTTCTGGTGTTGAGCTTCGAATTCCGAAAGGTGCAATTCCACCCGGTGAAACGCATGAGATCTACGTTAAGGTAAGTGTGAGTTGAATCATTAGATGAGAACGTTGCGAATTCGAGTAATAGTCGAGCGCATGGTTTATTCCATGAATATTGGTCTTGGGAAGTTCTTCAAAACTCATGTATTTGTGGGTGAACTAACGGCTTTCGGCGCTAACACAACTTACGGGGACATTTGATAAGGCATTTGAAACCGCGTAAAATATCTAATTTCTGTCGAAGTCGGGGCTAACCCTCAATCGGGGGAGGAGAGTCTCCAGGGTTGTTAGCATTTTTTCCCGAAGCTCCTACTTCCTTCTACGCTCAGTTCTAGAGCATGCCCTATATCTTACGATAGCGCCGACTTTCTTCTCAGAGTTCAATCCATCTTTTGCTTGATGTTTGAATTCTGTTAATTTGAAAAAATTATTTCCACAAATTCAGAAAATTCACACTAAGAGCGGGTGAGTTCAAGCTTTCGAAACGGTAACTTTACCGGTAGCTTAGCTTTGGGTGGTTCTTCTGGATCGATAGTAGGGGCGGCTTTCGGGACGGTGGGCGTGGCTTTCGGGATAGTGGGCGGGCTTGCGTATCATCAAGAGTTCTCGTTGCAGGTGTGTCGTGACGGTGATTCGCCACCGATTGACAAATCCAAAGGGGAAACATTGCTTTCCCCTCTTGTGATGTGTGGACCACAAGGTGAATTTGCTCTATTTCCTACCAAATAATGTCGTCTCCGTTTGTAAGCCTCCACCATTTAGGACTGACTTTCTTGACTCCATGTGAACTTCGATTACCACACTGTGGTCCGATGGATTCTGATGGCCAATGGTCATTTTCTTTGAAAGCCGGTGAAGGTGGCGAATGGCAACACATGGACGTTCAACCACAGCCGAAGCCCAGCAACGGTGGTGGACCATCAGACCGCCAGTTCCTTTCCGTAATGATCACGCATTTCTAATCGATCGACCTCGCTTTTGCTAATCTCTTCCCTGGAGAAGACTTGCCATTGTCGTCGTCGTCTCATCTACATGTCTGCATATTCGGGTACTAAATGCTACTTTACGTCTCCTTTCTCACGCTTTCAGGAATGCTTTTGCATTTCGGCACGCCTTGTGCGCCTTGGAAGTGCGTATTGATTTTATGCGCGCTCGATCAATATTCACTCATTGGCCATCCGAGGTACAAAAGCACACTAACGATACCCTGCTCTACGATTCTTGAGTTCTGAATACTGCCTCACCACGATTATATTTGACCCAAACCCAACTCCCTTCCCATCCTCACCCGCTGTGTCCTGCCTTCTTCTAGGTTCTAGTCGTCCGGTATTGCAACAAAATGCCTTGTTATACTGAATTATGTAGTTCTAAGGTCCTGAAGCGACTAACCATTATGTATTGATTTCTCATGCCTTGTCATACTCAGATCGCGCTTTGCTTATAAGTTTTACGTTGTCATGCTAATCGCTTGTTTTATCCTATGTTACGTCTTCTGTTAATTATCGATTGATTATTAATCGATATATCGATTGTTTGATAATCCCCCCTATTTTGTTTTGAACACCGAATTTGCTTGTAGCTATTTGGAATAAGTTGTTTAATAATTGCCTCTTATTGATTTATTGATCGTGAGTTTACTGGCATAGCGTCTGTCTGTGTCTGTCATGGAGAGGCCTTCACCCAAAAAGCGTCGCTCAACTCATTTGCCGTTTAATAGCTCTCTTTGTTTTTGGTGCTGTGATTTTACACCCCTCAGAATTTTGCCCTCATAACCCGTAGTTAGCGTCGCTTGCGAATCGATCGTTATTGATTGGTATTGATCGACAAGTATCCATCAGCATTAATATACCGGAAGTCAGTCAGTCGCTGTTGATCTTCATTAGATGTCATCATCGTTCATAATGTATGTTGGCCGAGTAATATTTTTAGGTTGATTGTATTTATTATTGCTATTGTTAAAAGAGAATAAAATTGATATGTTCGTTGGTAAAGTCAAATGGAGCAGTGTGGCGTAGTGGCTTGCGGCGTCGTATCGCACTAGAACCATAGGTGAGATCATATCCCAGCGATCTGAGTCGTGCTTTCTTTTCACAGAATTTAATGTGGTAAGAGATTCTGTCGTGAGGTCTCGGTCTGGGTGAGGAAACCTGAAAATGCGTCCGCGATATTTCATGGCGTTCGGATGCGTGGCACATCTCAAGGATTCGACTCTGTTATTTTAGAGAGGTTATTCTCCACTGTAAGGATCAGAGACCGTGTTCACGATTAGAACAGCCCCATTAGAAAACAGTAGAGGTGGTCAGTGGTGTTGGACTTGAGGAAAAACTGTGTGAAACGGTCCAGAACTTGAGAAATGGGACTACTTCCCTGCCCGTTAGTTTTCGCATTGATGCAGCTATCATCTGTGTGCTTTCAATGCTAACGTTCTCTCTGCTGAACGGGTAAAGACCTGCGGCGAGTGATTAGCCAGCCGGTGGGCGTGCCTCGTCGGTAGCGCCGCGTGGAAGTCTATGGTAGTACGCATGTCTGTCGGTGCGAATTGCGTGTCGGTCCATACCCTGAGAGTCCGCCTGCCTTTCCACTAGGTAAGTTCCTCCTTCCGTGACCTTCACCCTATCGCGGAACCTTCCTTTAATCAAGATATTTAGGTTGTAGCTTGGTGGACACGTGGAGGGCACAGTGGTTGGCCTTACGCTGGTCCCAACTTCCTTTCCATTGCTCTCGCCAACAAGAGGCTAGTCAGGTGGCCTTCCCATTGAGCTCTGATACACGGCACAGCTGCTGAGCTCCATCGGCAGTCATTTTTCCTTTTTGAGTGCCCAGTAGTTTTATCGCTTTGCTTGAACACGTCTGCAAAATCCCCCTTGGCGAGAGCTTTCTTCCGTTTTATTTTTTGCTATTCAAGTTCTTTGCCTCTTATTTTCTCAATTTTTGGTGTAACGACTGAAACTATGACTTCATCGAAATGTATACTTCATGACTTGTTTTGGTTGGATAACTGCTGCTTTACACCGCAGTTCGCGTAGGTCTGCCAATTTCTGATGAAATCAAAGTAGCTGTTCGTAAACAGAAATATAATTCGATAATAAGGGACTAGGAAAGGAATCACTTTAGAAAAAGGAAAGGTATTCGTATTTCCTCCGTACATAGTTGGTGTTGATTTCGCCCTCCCTCGGCATGTCCTGTTGTTATGTAATGACTTTGCGATCGACCACGTGACTCTCAAACAAGGGCGAGTGCATGGCACATTCCACTAACGCTTCATGCTAAGGCCCGCCGAGCGTATTCATTCCAAAAATTCCATTCTCTCTTGAATATTAAGAAAGTGCTTTTAGTCAACTCAAACAACCGTTGTGCCACAGGCTGCCGGACCTCGCCCCTTTTATCGACCTGGTACAGTAACGATCCATTTGGTCGGATCATGGAAAATCCCATCACATCGGCTGCCAGCGGAAGAGGTTAGCTTCAGGGTCTCTAGTGCAGACTAAGGATTATTTGAGAATGCTGCACAGTCGTGAGGCGCCCATTTAGGGTACCTTTTTTGTAATAAATTCTTGATCTGCACGCAGTACCGTGGGGTCAACACCGTCGATCGAAGCCCACCAGAGCGGGATACCGGGGTGAAGTCCGATTGATTAGTCGACCCCGTGGCTGTCTGGGGTGCTGTCGTTCTCCTTTCCGTTTTTTTTGTAGCGCTGATTTTAATCATGTATCTGATCATCATATAGCTCGAAATTGTGAAGTGAGAACCCTCCGCGTATAGGAATAATTTGTAATTTTCAAGGTAATAAGGGCTTTTGAGCATGTGTTAAGTTTTTCGAATAAGAACATGTTTTCATGGATAGAGTGATTTTATTGGACCTAAAAGTATGCTGCACATTCACTTCTGTACCTTTTTGTATGGTACCAAACCTGACTCGAGCTACTTGACTTTGAACCTCACTGTTCATCAAACCCCTTGAAATATGTTGCCCCGAAGTCTTTGATCCCCTCAGAACAATTTTCTCTCTTCTGTATGTTATTTATAACTAGAGATGATTTTTTTCTAACATGTTAAACAGCTTCTTGAGAGTAGTAATTTAAAGAGTTGCGGTCACCCTGAACTGGCCGGGTGGGACCAAAGACCTGAGATTACCGTAGTCGGCACGAAATATTGCCCTAAGATGTTTCTTTTAGTACGTGAGCTCACGGATTCCTCGAAGGCAGCGATTACGATGGGTTCTGGAATGGTTTACAGAGGAAGTGACGGTGCTCAATTGTGCACCAGCGGCAAAAAAGCAGCGAAATCCGCCAAGGAACGCAAACGGGACCCCTGTATGGTCGCTGATTTTCGCTCAAGGACAGGCAGTGGCTCAGGCGGCGGACGTGTGGACGAGTTTATCGCGACGCGTTTGGTGACACTATGGCAAACCAAGCTCCAGTCGAGCTCCACTTGTATTGCTATTGGCAACACAGCTCGTCGAAATCATCAACTAGATAGTGGGCGGATCGTTTTTGGGAGGCGGTGTGCTCTCGGAGTCCTTCTCAGCAACCAGCGCACCTTTCGTCGCAGAAGGGTCACATATAACTTCCTTGGAGCCAAGTCCTTGTGTATACTGCAATATCTCCCCATCTTTTCAACCTAAACTACCCACTTGAAAATCCGCTTCAATAGCTGGCGTATGCAGATGATGTGTATAACAGTTGAACATGCAAATTCTCTGAGATTTCCCCAAATTTTGTAAAAAAAAATTCCGGATGCTAATAATCTGCTTCCCGCCATAACACTTCATAAATACGATGTCCTTTTATTCTCTTGAGTGACGTAGCAGAATGTCCCCCCTCAACGTAAGAGCGCTGACCTGCACTAAAACGTCTCAGTAATGAATACATGAGCGTCATTCCTTCCCCTCCAAAGAGATGTGAAGAAAAAATTGTGAGCAAGGTTTGAAAACTGTTCGCGCACAATGGAGCTCACCCGCTCCAGAAATTCTCATCGCTCTCCTAACGATTGCTTTTCGCACTTTTCACAACCAACACCCGTGCTACATACAAAAACACAATAAATTGCGTCGATGTAGCATGCGGTAGCCGTGAAAGACCAGATGACGCATCGAAACTACCGCAAAAGCTGCGGCAGGCGAATGCCCCTGTCTACTGGATAACAGCGCCGAGAACACGAAGCACGGTCAATCGCCTATTAGGCCGATAAAAAAGTTCACGTGCCACCTCCCTTCTCGCTCCTCCACCATCAACCTTGGAGGCTCACGGCTCTACCTTAACAAACCCCACCCCTTTTTGCCTCCTAAACGAGAAGGGGAAGGGGTCGAGTGTGAGTGTAGCGATAGAGGGTGGTATTTCCCCATTTTTCATCACCTTCTTTGAACACGTGGGACGCCACCCTCTTCGTTCCTAACACAATACTGAAAACCAAAATGTGACTTCCTACTATGATCCTACTATATATAAGCGGCTAAGTGTGTCTGTTGGTGTTTCTGTGTGTGTTTGTGTGTTTGAGCGGAAATTCATAGCTCGGGTACCAGCGGTCGCCAGGAGCTGATTACAGGGTATGGTATAAGGAGGGGGGGGGGACGGGAACATATTTGATGGGGGACAGAAAGTGATAATGGACGATAAGAGCTGATAAGAGGCGCCAAAACGCAAATTTCACGAAATTCACAGCGGGTGTTTCAGCAGCAGTAAAGCGCTGGTTCTATATAGATCATTTTCCCTCGTAGAACTCGCTATAATCGGTAATTTTCTTGCTCAGCCTTCAAAAACCATTTCAAACGACCATGTCATCGTCTTTCATTGATTTCATACACTTTCGCCGCACAACCTCCTCCTCCTCCCTCACCTTTACGCTTGCTTCAAACAGAATAAGCTTTCTAGAAAGTGTCAAGCAAAACGTGAACGGTGCGGAATAAATTCGATGATGGGCCTCAAAACGCCTGAGGCATGCTACTAATTCTACCTGTCTTTTTTTTTAGGATGAATAGCTTTCTGATATGATCGTCGCTAGAGACGTTTCATGTTTTTCTTGATTATTTCTCGACTTTATAGGTCTTGGAGTTTTGAGAAAAAATCCTCGTCAGAGCCGTGCTCAGAACACCGGCTCTATAGTGAGGTGGGCACGCTCAGCCTTTCCTCTCCCCCCCCCCCAGATTGGCTTTGTTCCCCCAGACTCACGAATTTCCCGATTCTCGTGACACTGTAGTAGCGGGCAGCATTCCCACGTACATACATTTCGCGCCTACCGTGTTCAAAAAATGCGGAGTGCCCACCTTACATTTACATATACCTCCGCAGCCCCTCTCATCCTTCTCAAGACGATATTTCACGTCTGAGAGGATTCACGCATCAAAATGTTCATCGCTATAGTCATGTTAGTCCCCCTTCCCCTCCAGTTCGAATGATAGACTAAACTTGCATTCAAATGTCGCTGCGAACTGAGTCGAACTTCAATACGTGGCTCATCTGTATGATGGTTAATCAATCAGAATTGAAAGCACTAGAGTCGTATCTTGCCGATCAGTTCCCCAATGAATGATCGCGCCAGGAAACAGCCTGTTTATTGATTCGATACGGTACTGACCTGACTGGCAACACAACCAGCGGACCCCGCTGAGACAGAACTGTCCTGCCAGGATATAATTTTACTGAATCATCAATCAGTGGTTTCCATTCTGGCAACGCTTCGGGGGTCAATAGTGTTGGTCGGAGTTCACGAAGGCGAGAAAGGTGTCAAAGGGGACGGGCAGGTGTCCGTGAATTGACCAGTTGACCCCCCCCCTCCACCCGTCCCAGGACCTTTGCCACTTCCCACCTTATTTTTATCAAGTGAGAAATTTTCCATAAATTTCTGCGACATTATTTATTATCTTTGCTCAAGTATTCAGGTGGCCAACTCGATTATTTCCTTATAAATACTTGTCTTTCTGTCGGTGAAGCTTTCCTGATTTGCTTCTGATAACATCTCGACTTGATGAAGAAAAGTATGAGCATTGACTTTGTTGTGTCTTTTAGATGCTGGCCACCAGGGCGGGATGTGGCAACCTGTTTGGTTGCCCATGCTCTTACTGCCTCAGCGAGAGCGCCTTCGAGTGAGATCGGACGAAAAAAGAGGTAACTTCAAGAATTCGGTTGGGTGAATTGGTGGAGTAGTGGGGAAGGAATGCGCCAGCCCATAGCAGTGGTCAAAGTTGAAGTATTCTCCATTTAGGTGGTGGGAGGGGGCGAGATGAAACACTTCAGCGCAGTGAGGGGTCTGGTCCAGGGTGAACCGTCGCGTTCGGCTAATTCCAAACCTTTTGCAACCCACACCCTTTCCTAGGGGCCTCGCTATGACTGCTGTAGTAATTCTGTGCTTGATGGTATTGCTACGCTTTTGCTTCCATGATCTACGTGAACTTACCTCCAGGAGGTTGTATGATTTTACAAAATTCTAGAGCTCCTAGGGAGTGAAAAAAAAACTAGAGATTAGAGCTTTCTAGCAAGCTCTTGATTGACCCTTGAAGTTCACTTTTCGCATAGTTTCCCCGTGAATGTTTTTCCTCAGAGGCTTCCGGGTAAACTTCTCGAGTGAGCGGGCTTCTGGTACTCCACAATGGGTAAAAGAGGCCTTTCTGGAAGCTAGAAAATTTGTATTTTGCAAGAGTAATCGCTTCAAAATTTCTTTGGTTAATCTCTAGAAAGTCTCCAGAGGCGGATCTCTTCATATCAGTGCATCTGCTTGTCTTCATTTCCGTTCAGAAACGTTTGGATTTCCCCAAAGCAGTCCTTTTGCTCATGACAAATCAGACTTAATGCGTACAGCAGTGGCAACCACTGTTCTGGGATGAGCCACGCACCCATTTGTGATTCGTTTGAATGACCTTCGGAAGTAGTTTCAGTTTTTAAGTTTTCATTCTGTTATGGACCCCCGTGTAAATTTACTTTTAATGCAATAATTCTTGCGGGCTACGGTTATCCCAACTCCGTGCATTAATTCCTTTAAAGTTACCTAGTGAAGCGAATTCCGTTTGAACGCCATGCAACCAAGATAAGCCAGGAATGTTTCGCAAGTTTTGTAATGCAATGCAAGTTTTGGTGAAATGTGTGGATTTCGCACCCTAACTCAGGAACTGTAGCCTAAATTCGATCTCTTGATGGGATAAAGTGACTGACTGTTCCTGATTTTTGTCCTACTATCTCACTAAGTATCAATTCGAATCTCTGTTTCAAGATAAATTGAACTGAAGAGCCGTCTAGTCTTGGAGGAATCGTGAACTGAAGAGCCGTCTAGTCTTGGAGGAATCGTCCGTCGCACATCGAAAGGTCGGAACTGTAGCCTAAATTCGATCTCTTGATGGGATAAAGTAGGTCTGGTCGCATGGCCGATTCTGGCCGAGGGGTTGTGTTGAGCCCATCAAGTGGGAGGGGGGAGGGCGAAGTTGGGAGTAGTCAATTCAGGAAGCGGTGGGTGGAATCGTTACGATTAATCACTTAGGATAGAGGGTCGCGAACCAAAAATTCAAAAGAGCATAATTTCTTTGAACTCAATATTTTGCGAAGCTGGAGAAAATTTGAAATGAGACCACAGTTTTCAGAAACCTACTAAAGTTACCTCAAAGGTAGAAAAGTGCTTCTGCTAGGTTCAATTGAACGCAGTTCTCAGTTTTGAGAGTCTCAGCCTTTCAAATGTGACCTGCTCCGAAAAGTTGAAAAATTCAAGCCATTCTCTCCCCTGTTACCACTGAGAGTAACCCAAATGTTCTGTTCTTCCGAAAAATCGCATATTCAGCTTTTTTCGAAATGGAAGCTTTCGGGCTTTTACTAGTAATCATGGCTTCCTTCAGTAGTGTTACTTTAGCTACCGTCTACAACAAGAAGAGACTTCAGGGCTCAAGATTTCCAATAATTCCTACACGATTCTCATAGTTCATACTTCTGATAGAAAATCACCCTTGACTTTTAGATTTTCATTTCACGCGCCAATTTTTTTAAAAACTACTTTTCGGCTTTTCGCAACCATACCATCCTTCGGTCTTGCTTCTATGAAAGCCGACTACCGTGGGAAACTGTAGTACTTGAGCTTCGTAGCAACCACTTGGTCGATGCCCAAAGTTTATGTTTCCAGAAGATCCTCTTCTGGCTTCTTCTCAGTGGCCATGAGGATCACTTAGGATGGACCGTACGTTGCACAGTCCTGAACGGGAAGTCGTAGTTGAGCTTTCTTTGGGCCTGGGGGATTAATCATCATTTGTGACTAGAATGAAGCTAATCATAGTCAAAATCACGAAGCCTCAAGGGGCTTCCTAATAGGCATTGAACTTTTCTGATTAGCTATTGAATCAAAAAGCTTTCATAGAAAACTTTCTTCTGATACTCTATTAAGTCACCAAGCGAAAAAAAAGTGCAACGGGTTCGATTGTTGCACTTTCTTGGTTCGAAAATACTGGGATTAAGCAAATTTTTGAATGTGATAAATCAAATATGGTATAATCGGCATCAACAGCTTTTGCTACTGGGGTGAGCCACGCATTTGCTATTGGACCGAAGTTGCGAAGGTTTTGGAAGTCTATTCCATTTTGCTATGGCCTGTAAAAGCCAGCCGTTGTTGTAGAACGCCGTAGAAGGCTGTTCAAAGATAGATCAGATGTCAATTTTGACATCTTGATGGTAACAATGAGATTTTTTTTTCTAGGAGGTGGTTTCGACAGGGAAGGAGGTGGGCATCTGATAGCACGAGACCAGTGCTATAAGGTGGACGTGAAAAAAAAAGCTTTGCGGCCGAGCTCCCCAAATTTTCCTGGATTTTCTCAGCGATGGGTGGTTTAAGAGTGTCGCAAAAGGTAGACTTTGTTTTGTTCTTCTTTCATGGTCAATGTATTACAATCGAGCTGTGGAGGGATGACTTCCCCCTTGACTGTAACATCTCCATATAGGAGTTTCCAGTACTCAACTTCGCTCGTATCCCACTGAAAATCCGGGAAGACCTGACTAGGACGAGGATGAAATTTAGCAGCCAAAACTCCCAAAGCGTTTGAGCCAGACTATCGCCGCTTGTTCATTTGTTAGCACGCTGTACCCTCTCCTCATCAACTTTAGAGCTGATCCGGGTTCATTGCATGTGGGATCCTATGTCCGGATCTTTACAAGTCTTTGAGGATACCACATACTGTCTCCTTATCACATCAGAATTGCTCTGATAAATGATCGATAGTCCACCCAGATCCCTCAACATAGTCAGGCAGAGCATCGTGACTGAGCCACCGAGCGGTTGGAGTGCGGATCATCTTCAGATAAAAAAGTCAAAGCTGAGTTTTTCCCATCTTCTGGTCAATCCTTGGTGTAGCATGACTTGCAGGACTTTCCGAGCGGTACTCGTAAAATTGGGGGCACGAAGAGCCTCCTGCGAAATCGGTGTGCTAGCTCTAACAAGTAGGGAGAGAGCGAGCTGGTCGGTTGGCTGGAACTGCTAAAGGTCATGCTACCTCAGCAAACATGTTGCAAAATTTTTGCAGATCTCCAAGATTTTCCGGCATTGAATTTGATTTGTTGCGAGACTTATGGACCAACCTAATTGTTTCATTCGAGTTGCAAACTAAACATGCTCATTTTTCTCGTGTCTCTTGCAATGCTCTTGTATCGCCAACCATAGTCAGAAGTAGACCTTTTATTCGAGTCCGAAAATTCGCACACTCGAATAAATATCAGGGAAATTATAAAGAGGTGACTGAAAACTTTGGGAATACGAATTTTCACCACACCTTAGAAATTTTGTATTACTTCTGCCAAAAGTACCAGCATTATACTGCACCGCAGAAGATTGTGTTTCGAAGAAATCTCGGAATTGCAAGCCATCTGAGTGCACATCTCTCTGAGTAATCAATTGCATCGTAGATATAATTTAGCTACATGACTATGGTTGTATTAAGACCTTCTCAGCAGGAAAGGGGTGTACTGAGAGCTCGGCACCGACGAAAGTCGTAATGCTTGAGAAGTCGTCCTGACGTGACAGTTGACCGTGATAGTAACATAATCGGTAACATTTTTTTTATCACACTTTCTTATACAGTACGTTACAGAAGTGTGACGGTACATGGATCAGTCGGTTCTTCATGGTTCACCGGAAGGCACAGAGAGGATTACAGGTATGTTTTGAGGGAAACTTTTCCATTCCTTCAATAGTGTTCAGTTGGATTTGCTTCAGATCTGAAAGGTGGATCGTAGTCCGGGCTGTGAAATAGGGGCTATCTTTTGAGGATTCGTCGCCCAGGTAAGTTCTGTTCTGTCAGTCCGTGTTGGTGTCGTCTCCGTCCACCGCATGCCATGTCCAGTAGGTGTCGTTCTGCGTCAGTCCGTGTTCATCCCTTTGTTTGTGTCTGTCCACACCCATGTGTCTGCCCGTTCGTGAGCCCATCTTTCCGCTTCTGTCTGTGCACGCCCGTCTGGTGCTGCCCTTCCATGTCTCCCGAATGTATCTGCCCGATCGTGTCTGCGGCAACCTTTTGCATATATCCGGTGCAGCCGACCTCTGCGCGTTCTGTCGCTGTCTGTTCCTGCCTGTTTGTCTGTGCTCGTTTCTCTACCTGTCTATTTGCGTGTTCTCGGTCCGACAACCCTTCTCCCCTCTGTCCATCTTCACTGAAAATATGTTAGGCTTCTGTCCATAAAAACAATCAAAATCTCTGCCTGGGGACGTTCTTGTTGCCTTATTGTTAGTATATTTCTCTCGTGGCGATTCCTGTAGAGTACCTTATGAGTAGCTGAGGTGAGCGAGGTAGTAGAAGAAGATATAAGCTTCTCTTCTTTGCTACTGATAACACCTGCTCTGCTTGTGCGAGCTTTCTCTTGTCTACTGCCTAGAAAGTCAGCCATAGAGCGCTTCTTTAAAACGGTTTCTTGCTTGTTATAGGGGCACGCGTGGAGCATAGAACTGAGAATCATTTTCCTCTAGAGGCTCTATGAAAGCTAAAAAGAATGTGGAATAGTGGCTTATGGATCGATCCCCACTGAAGGCGAATTTATGCATTTCTCAAGAATCTTATTTCACAATTTATAATATGCAACTATTCAACACTAAAATTTTGTTGAGTACG
>KZ345015.1:289101-302503 GCA_002352805.1 Teladorsagia circumcincta
GGTTGCGTGCCTGTCCGCACCCTCAGGATGTTCGCCGGTCTCCCCACTTGGCAATTTCTCCCTAACTCGACCTTCGTTCTTTCCGTGAAGTCCTCCTTTAAGGCAACAATTCCACATCAAATTGGTGGGGTAGCAGTCCATAATCATATTGTGGATGCCGAACTGACCGAAAATGAAAAAAGAACGAAAGCAGAACGAAACGAGTGGTGAACTCATTAACAAGTATTCCTTCTCTCCTGTTCTGGACGTGTTTCTGAATTTGTTTGCGCCGTGACTCCATTAACTCGTGCGTATTCGAACTAGCCGCTAATTTGCAACGCAAGGGTTCCCGACAGGGCGCCCGTCGCGCGGCGATATGGAAGAGACGCAGGTGAGTCAGCGGACGAGTCACAGTGCGTACTGTGCGATATACGTACTATGGTACACTTTATTTAGGCTGATGCTTAATCGATACAGTGCGCGCTGAACTCGCGCAACGGGCCTCCTGTAGGGTAGCCGTAATCCAAGCTGCGTGTCATGGGGTGTGGACAAGATATCTCTTCCATTAGCTTACATAAAGCGCTAGCAAATCACATTGTAAGGCCCTAGCGCTATTGTCGCGCACTTTCAAGCTGGGATAACGGCACATCTGCGATTGTAGTGGGCTACTCTATCACACCCTTTTCTCATTCCAAGGTGAATGAGAGGGGATTCCTGTTGAATGCTCCACAGGATTTTTCATTTGCTTTCTTCCCTTTTCCAGTCAGCTCCGCATCTCCACCATCACTACCAGGCACTGCTACCCCACCAACTTGATCTGTGGTTGTTGCTGTGAAGGCTGGTCGCCGAAGCTAGACGAAACATTATATTTATACAAACTTCCTGAATCTCTGCTATACGACCTCATTGTTCAACCTTGCAAGGACCTCTACTCACCCGAAAAAGGGCAGGATGTAAGCCAGCACTCGTACTGTCTTCCAAACAGTAGGATTGATATCAAAACAAAGACATTTTGTGGCACAGACACGGCCTCCTTTGCTCTAGTGAGACTTCTGAATTGAATATTTATTAAATTTAGACTTTCCACTGTCGAGGCTTCCTCCACTCAAGAGACAGATAACCCGTCATATGAGTGACACCATCAGAGGAGAACCCTGTGGCGACGGTGCAGCTGTGCAACTGCCACACCTTTGAAATAGATCTGTTCAGCTGCTTTTGCGACCTGATCGAAATGCTCACCAAGCGCAGGCGCCATTTCATTCGAACGGTTTACACAGCCACACCGTCGTCTGGGCTCTCCAAACGCTCAGTGGAAGCGCATTACTGCATACATATGTTAGTAACTAAATAATGAGGAATACCCGCATAAAGGCAATGCTCTGAGAAGCGATTTCAGCGAAATGCCATCGACTACATCGTATAAATACATAGAAAATACAGTACTATGTTGGATGGCTTTGACACGAAATATTGACACAATGATATGTGAAATGCTGTTAGAAAAGTGCCTATTGATCGAAGCCCGCAACACGTTCTTCAGGGACGGAAAAACCAAGAGCAACGGCTAATCCGACCCTGAGGGACTGTACTCATCCACAGGGTTAAAATTGGGAACACTGAGCAATTCTGAGCAGTACAATAATACATACGCAGCGAATATGATTCCATCGAGTGGGATCAAACAGCTGTATAGAAGGCTTCCTTTTTCGTTTCGTCGCTCTTCTTCCTTCCCTCTTTTCTTTCAATTGACGTACATCGATTGTACGTGGATATTGTTGTGGTGCGCTCTAAATTGAAAGAATTCATTCCCGTCACTAAAAACTTTGATAAAGCAAAGATCGGGATGCCCAGAGACCAGTACGATTCGAATTACGTCATTTAACACGTTGACGACAACGCGTGTTTCGGGTTTTTGCGCCGCGTGGGACCAGAGCGATTTTGCAAGTGCCGCCGCCTCACAACAAATTCGTGGATTTTGAGCTATAAATGCGCAACACTTGAATTGGAGGAAATATTTTCGATGATATTCGATGCGGCAAATCTAGGAGAAGGTAAACGTGTAAAAAAATAGAGCGAAATGACGTATCGTGGTAATGAAAAGGCAAATTTTAGTCGCTTTCGTCTAGTGAAACTCAAAATCATTTTGATTCGGTTATCCCACTAGAAACATATATCTTCCTATAAGTATAGGTCTGTACTTACCTCTACTACTCATTTTTAAGACCAAGCTTACGAGATAATAAAGGAAACTATAATTGAACACAATTGAGTAATTCAGGACTTGAAAAACCCTCGCCTAAAGTGAAGTAGATCCAACTTTCTGGTGAACTTCGCCATGGTTAGTCGTAATATGGTGGGACATGTAGAAAAAATGCAAAAAATTGGAAAATAAATGGGGTATGGGCGAAAAAAATAAATTATTGGGGTGTGATGCGCATGCGCTGCACACGGTCCCACACGGTGCGCAAAGTGTGCAGCGCATGCGCAGCACAATGTCGTCAACGTGTTAATGTAGACTACTAATGAACGTTCACCGCGCTGGGGTTGTGGCTGCGACCGTCTCTTGAAAACCTCGCAGAATGGCGTTCGACTCCACATCAAAACCGCAACGCCCTCTTGCCATCGTAGACACCGCCTCTGGGCTCACTCGAATTGGCAAATGGCAAATCGCAGAGGGAACCGTGCAGCAATTCGGGCAATTGCGATTTACCTTGCTGGGCACACACGATCATACCTTACTCAGGCCTACCACTTCATCCGTGCCTTTGAAATCAACTATCAAGTTTTTTTTTTGTGGAATAACATCAGCATTAGAACGTCCTTCCCCCGCTAACTCACCCCTTTTTATTTTCAAAATGAGCATCCATCTACTTCAGTTTTTATTCTTTTGATTAAAACAAGACCCGAAAGGCGTCGCGCACTTCAGTGGATTCGTTTCGTTGTCGAACCTGCTTCACTTGAAGGATAGCTCTGGGATAAATGGGTGTCTATTGGTAAGAGAGTTCGAGCAGTCAACATGACGACCTCACACTCGGAATCAGGACGCCGAAAGTGGGCTGGACCGCTTCCAAAAAGCTCCGCGAGGCGTACTGACTCCTGAACACGTTAACCTCAAAACCAAGGCACGTCTTCAACTCGCATGTTCTTCCCGTAACGTACTGGGCGGAAACGTGGAGCATCACAGTCTCGGATGGGAGAAACTCACAGGCACAGAGCGAGCCGTGGAAAGGGCCATATGCGGTGTGGCGCTCCGAGACCGCATACCCAATGACATCATTCGTGGTCGTACGATGGTTGAGGACACCGTGGAAGCCATCTGCAAGCCTAATCGGAGGTGGGCTGGTCACTTAGCTAGACTCACCGACGATCGCTTGACCAAAAGAGTGACGGACTGGTACCCGAGAGGGAAAACAAGGCTCAGAAGCATACTCCCCACTTGATGGGCAGACCCTCGTAAAATTGTACGGCCACATGTGGCACAGAAGAGCCTGGAGCAGAGCGGCTTGGAAGATGTGCGACCCGCGTTTCTGGAGCGAGTAGCGGTCGAGATGTAAGTAAGAGAGTTTAGTAATGAAGCTGGAGGTAGGGAGTGATCTGGAAAAGAGAAAGAAAGCAAAAAAACCCCCTGATAACAAGGACCCTCTCCATCACCGCATTCTACGTTGGAACGGAGAAAGAGTGTTTTTGGATGAGTTACACGAACTGCTAGCTCCAACTGCTCTAACGCCCAGTGACATTGACCCGCAATGCTAAAGCTGCCACTACCGCGGCCGCGCTCTTCCTGCAGAGTCAACGTGGTAACCGACAACGGAAGGTGGGGTTTGCGCACGAAGGTGTTGATTGCCAGTCGAGCGCACTGCTGGCGCTCACCCAAGCCGCAAAGCAGCACGTCATCAACGCTTATTCGTTTGTCTTCCACGATCGGTGATGGAACAGGTGAGCGTGCCTTATCCCGGACGTTACCTACAAAATCATTTGAGCCCATTACGGACCCTCAGGTATTCGAAAATATCACTCGCAGTTTGCCATCCAATTGGCCGCCTATCAGCCAAATGAGCTAAACCTAAGTCTGCCCGTCATTATTGTCTTCAGCTACTAGAAGTGCGCCGCGCGTTCGTTTTGCTTTGAGGGGAACAACTGATGCACGCAGCCTGGACAACGATTCTGGTACTTTTCATCACTTAATCCGAATTCAACACAAGTTTTCGGAGTGATCGGGGGAGTGAATTGCAAGCTGTAGAAGAGTTGCAATTTCTCAATCGATCTTCAACTTGAAGTGACTTACGTTTTTGATTGAGGGAGCCTTTCCCGTGAAATAAGCTGCGGAATGCGCCACGAAAGCGGGCTGACATCAAATTGTAGAGTATTGGATTGATTGCACAATTGATGAAGATCATCGTCTTTGAGAAGAAGATATACCTGAAAATATGGTACAATTGTGAGCTTAGATGTATGCGAATGCGTTCCACAATCTACTTTGCACTTTCGAAATCTTTTTGTATGATATATCACTGCACCACATATTTTGAGACAACTGAGATTGAGCAAAATGTGGGAGGGACAAGCCGCACTACCAGCTTAAAAAATTTTTTTAAAGAATAGCCCAAAAAGCGAAGGGAGAGGGAACACGAACTCGTTTTTGAAATTCCCTTTTGGATTGCGCCACGTATTCTACTTCAATTCGGAATCGTCCATAGTGGCATTCAGATACGACTCGGTCTAGACAATAACTTGTGGGGCTAACCAAGACACAAATAAGTGTTTTATCATCCCGCATCCGTTTGTTATAAATTAAGTGAACCAGGGGGAGGAAAGGTAGGCTAGTCTTGTCGACACGCGACTCAGGATTGGATCCCCGGTCCGTGCGCATGGTGAGTGGAGCTACTTTTCACCACATCGATTCCTTTCTGACCACCCATTACCGAAACAACAAACAAAAAACAACAAAAAAGAAGGGAGTTGAGCCAGAAGTGTTCAATATTAAGATTTGAAAATTTGTTACACCGCTTTAGTCTATTAATTGGCCACGCTTCTTTTTGAGTTTCATTTCGATTCCAGGAAAATTCGAAGTTCATTTCCTCATTTTGCGTGTACGAGGTGTTGCAGATAAAGATAATGTTCGAAATGAATGAAACAAACCCGTCAGAGTTCCATTTTTCGTCTCGAAATGAGTTATTCACCACCATGGCTCGATACGGTAACCAGCAGGTAGCAAACACGAACACCACTAGTGCCAACATTTTCACTACCTGAAATTTGCGCAGATTCCAAAAAAAAAACTCTTTCTCGGGACGAGACGAATTAAATAAGAAGTGATGATTCAAAAGAAACAGTTCAATAAAACGAAACCTGATTTCGCCCCTTTGACGAGCTCCGCCGGCCAGTGATATGACTCTCCTTGGCTTCAGCCATCGCCGGTGTTGACAGGAGGCTGCCCGTTTGGGCGACTGAAACAGTATATTTGATCTCATTTTATTAAATTCATTGTGTTTATTTTTATATTTACATTTAGAATTTCACTTTTGTCAACTATATTTATGCCTTAAATTTTATTTATTTACTCAATAATTCGTTTTCTTTTCATGCAAAGCCTCATAAAACTAGAATAGCTATCCAAAATCGCTTCCGTTGAAGTTAGTGCAGTGATTCCCGAATTTAATTCTAACCCTTTTTCCTCCTTTCTCTATCCACATGCAATTTCCTTCCTTGTCCTTGCGAGCCGAATTACAGCCGCCAAAGAGCAGGGCCGTGCAAGAGGTTCCAAAGAGGACGAATCATCGCTCTCTGAGCACGACATTGCTTCATGATTGTGCAAAAGTTTTTAGGAGTCTCAGCATCAAATAGCATGTCCTCAAAAATCATTGAGTTCTATTTTTGAAGGCACTGAAGGTTTTGTTCCAATCTTTCTCCATCCACAAGAACACTACTTCTTTATATCTCGTATGATTTTTGAAGTTAGTTCACTACAATGGTCATTTTATAATAAATATTTTATTTTTGTATGAGCTAACTCACCAGACTCCTTCCCCTTCATTTTATCGCCGCATTGACTGAGAACGATGGCAATCTTTGCATAGATCACAATATTCAGGAACATTGGAATCACGTAGAAACCAACCAAGTCACCCACGTACATCACCTAAATGAAAACTTCTCACTAAGCGATATTCCACCCTCAAATAGTAATAACGATGCAGGAAACGGTTTTGTCGAAATCAGAAATCAAACGAAGAATCTATTTTCGGACGCTCATTTCGAAGAAGACCCTCAGTGAGCATAGCTCAAATTGAGACTTGACTCTGATGCTCTTTGGATCAACTAATCACTGCGGCCTGGGAAACCGATCAACGATCCACCGCGTGGTCGTCGACTTGGTTTAGGGACATGAGGAGAAATGTTGAGCTAAAATAATCATCTCCTCGCCTACAAAGCAACAAAAAGCCAACGTCAACTGTAAACCAATCACTCATGGCCCTAGGGGGACAAAAGAGGGATTGATGGTAGCTGGCACTAGGGCTAATTCCTCTAGTGGGGCTTAGTCTCAGGTACAGTAATTGGCTCGCTCACTTGAATGTATCCTACGCCCCCCCCCCCCATGACAGCGACATTAGCTCCGTAACCCATAGGATTGGGAGAGAGCCAGAGGACAAACTGATTCCATGAAATTTTCGCAATAGGCATATCGGAAGCTTCCTTCTCCTCGAGAGTGCACAAACAATTTTGTTTTTCTACTTACTTTCCTGATGAGTACTGCCGGTGTTAACTTATTTATTGTTACATTGAACCAACTTTTCTTTTCAAAAAACGTACAATTCTATTTATTAGTTGTGGGGGAGGGACCACGCGGCACAAGGTTTAATCCGATACAGTATTTCGAAATTGCCACGGTGCGGCGATGTAGTAACGGCTCCTAAGCCTTAGATTTACAGGCGAATGAAGCGTCGCGCCACTGCGTGAATCCTCCCCCCCCCTTCCACCCCAACTAAGTTGGACCAAACTGCCATCAAGACGGCTTGTGTGTGTGCAGGAAAAAAATGTCGAAAGTAAGAAAAATTTCACAAAAACTGAAGATTTGAAGGAGTTTTCCTACCACTCCCTTGCCCCCTCTCCCCCGATAAGATGGTTAACACACGGACCCAGGTACAGTCGTCCAGCTAATTTTGACAGTACACGTAACTCATACAACTGCAACAACCAACCTTATATTTCCAGTCCTCTCGGCCCATTTTGAAGTCGCAATAGCCACCTTCTTCATCGATAATTAGACCAGACAGGAAAAGCCACGGGAAGTTGTAGATGAAAGAGAACACCCAGATACCGCAGATGATCATCTTGGCTCTCTTCACCGTGCATATGGTCCTAAAGGATAATCAATCAGCGCCTATTCTTTCATCTGTTCATTTCTTCATACATCTATACACCGGTGCTTTGAAATTCTGAATATCGCATCTGAAATACGAAATATAACTGATGAAAGGGCTATAGGCTTGCGCAGAAAAAGAATATATGAAAACCTAAAAGGAAAACCTGAGAGGATCAAATTTTCAAAAGCATAATTGTCCCCGGTGGTCTGACGAACCGTTTCTTGTCTCGAGAGAAAGTGAATCAAAAATCCGCATGAAAGCAAGTTTCAACCAAACAGCGAGCAATTCATATAATACAAACCTGGCCCAAAATGGATGGCAGATGCCAATGAAACGCTCGACGGTGAACGCTGTGATAGATAGCGCCGAAGAGTTGATGGCCAAATATGGCAAATAGGTGAATAACGAACAACCTTAATCGTCATATTATAATAAAATTACAAAGAAAGTAGGTGTGTAATAAAAACTTCAACGTGTGATTTGTGATGAAACTTGAAAGTATTTGTGCTTTTCAGGTAAGTTGTGCAGCCTATGTAAGCCTCATCTAGTTCCCAACGGCTACATCCGACTCCAAATGCATTGCAACTACTCCGAAAGTGCGGCTACATAGACCCATGTGGTGATATTTGACGAACTGATTGGGACTATCAGTGAGAGATCGACGAAAGAGCCCTCTAGGAAGTATGGCCAACTGTACGTTGTGCCAATGATGAGAGAGATATTCGATATTGTCGAAAGAAGGGTCCTATCTAGGGTCTTGTTGTGGGTAGAAAGGGAAGAATCGTAAGAGCATGAATGTGTAAAATTTGCGGAATTGCTCCTTCATTGTGTCGGGAGTACAATTCTCTCCCTTCCTTATCTTTCTCTCTCCAGCCTCTCTCGCCCCCCTCCCCTCCCACCCTCCCCATCTTGGCAATTTCGGAATTCTGAGAGCGGGGCCGGCGAACATCAGCTAGCAGCTATGTAATGGCAATTTCAACGACACCCTCAATCGTAGGAGAGAGCAATAGAGCAATCATATGGGGAACTCCTGCAGCAGAGGGATCAAGCCACGCAATTGAGACTCCTTCCGGGCTTCCACTGTAGGGGATGCAGGAGGGACAATTTCAAAAAGATTGCAGTAAGTGAAATCGGTGCTGAAGTGCGAAATGGGATGACGGTAAGTGTGACGGTTAATGATTCTTGGTTTCAATAGCAAAACTTTTTGAAGCTTGTAAACAAGCAAGTAGGTAGGTAAAAGTAATAGGTAGAAGTACTGAGAAAAACGAAAACCCACATAGTGACCCGAATGGGTAGTCTTTCGTGAAAAGTGACGAGAGCTCTGTTGGGGTCGTAGCAATGAAGAACAGAGTGTCACTAAGCGCCAACGACACCAAGTAGTAGTTGGTCGGGGTTTTCTGAAATATTTGAAGTATAAACTTGATACCGTAATCGTGAAGAGTGGGACGCCTAAAAAATGAAGCTTGGTTAGAAGATACGAAGCCACAGTTTCGAATACCGTACTCGTCGAGAGTGGGCACCTGTACTATCATCTCCACACCTCCAATACATACATCCTACAAGTATCAGGTTCTTCTATGATTGTAGAAGGCATTGTCTTATCATCTGAAACCCCTTAGTGAACATTTTCAACTTAAAAAATTGTTGTCTCGGAACTTTTGCTTGGAATTCACTTTGAGCAGAGGACTGTTGTTGCGTTTTGTTGACCTTTTGCGAACTCTGTTGCCATGAGACTTTCCTAGGTATGTTGTTTTTCCGGTCTTCATTACCAGAATAGCTGGAATTCGATTACGTTCTCATTTCCTTTTCGACCTCTTGTGTTCCCGTAACGAAAAACACTTAAGGCTATTAACCAACTTGCCGTTCACAGTTGTTGAAAGGATCAGAAATTAATGGCAGATTGCAGGTTGTTGAGATGTTGCGGTAAGGCATCAGTGGCCACTTAAAAATGATTTTCTCTGACCTTGATGATGAATGAGCTCCTCTCTTCAATTTCTGATTTTCGATCAGTTAGATAAGCTCAACTGAACCGATTTTAATCATTAGGATACGGTAATGAGCCAAAACGCATCTTGTGCCAATAAAGAGAAGCATTTCCGCTAAGTTCGGGTACATAGTTTTGGAGTCTGGACGAAACCGGACCCAAATCTGCCCTTATGCGTGCTTACAATGATCTTCTGTAATGGCACGTACGAAGTGGAGACCAAACCAACTCTTTGGATCCCCATACTCCAAAAATGTCTGTGCAGCCTTGAAAAATTTGGAAAAAAAATATCCTCGAATTGGAGAAGTAACATTTCCATCTGAGCGATTGTGAACCAAATTTAGTTTTGTAATGGACAAAACAACATTGCCTTATAGTAAAAACAACATGAATCACATTGTTTATATCAAAGTGATCAGTGAAGACATCATGCGGCTTGAATGCACAAACAACATAGAAGAAGTACTGTAGAGCCCGAACTCGAAAATGATGGTTTTGGGGGGGGGCATAACGGGTTAAGGAGAAATGGGTTTTTTCCCCAACACACGAATAATCACCATGAAATGGCAACTTCTTTACTCGTGAGACTTACAAAGAATTCCCCTATCCTGCAAGCCGTAATCAAGACGACAGTCCTTTGAAAAGCGGAAGGGATCTTCGCTGCTAAACAGCATTCCTATTTGTTGGGGGCAACATTACAGCAGTAAACAATAAACTTGAACGAAAGCAAATAAATTAAATGTGAGGAAATCTCACGTTCTAAAAAAACTTCTCTTTTATTAGATACACGATCCCTTGAAATATTAAACTCCTTCTATACCTAATTCTGCCATAGCAATTTGATAACCACATTTCTTGATTCTAAATTTGGTCAAAAATACCGTAATTGTCATCTGAAATGAGACTAACTCGTCCCCAATTTTCAGTATGTCAATCATTGAAGGTGACCCTCCGCGGAAATCTTTTCGAGTGCTTCCTTGTTCAAGCAAGGCTCAATCACTAGCAAAACACATTTCGGCGGCGCCCGTCGTCGTAGCAGCGTAGGCGTTCAAGAGGCATCACCGTCTGCCCTACCGCCGTGGATCGACTTCATTACTGAGTAAATAGATGAAAGTTATCGGGTGCACGCTGTTGCCTCCTGCTCGTCATTAGAGTGTTTAAGTCAGCTGACTAGTCGGTTGAGTAACTGCCTAATTGATCTACTTGGACTGTAATGACGTTCGAAAGCACTCTAACCTGCGCAGCTCAAAAAAGTGCATCTCGAAGGTGAAGTCTGGAGAGGTTAGGTGAGGAAACGCAAGGGATCAAAATGAGGCCGAAATATTCAAAAATGTTTCAATCTTATTTACCATTTATTTATTGACGCGCCACGACACGCTGTAACTCTGATAAACAGTGGATGTAACACACACTAAATAAACAAACAAGACCGGATCGAAGTCAGGATATTCACTAGCACCATCTCAGAAGTCCAAGAAGAATGGAGTTTGAAAACTACTACTGTTCCAAAAGCCAAAAGGAAAAAGAAACACTATCTGTTGGAGCCTTTATTGAGTTTTCTATTTCTATTAGAAAGTTTCCTTCCCTCTCACATAATTTAATTTTAATCAATTAGGTCAAACGGATGTTTAATTCTGGATATTGCTGTGTACTGCCCTTCTGTGATTGACCATCGAATAAATAAATGAATAAATAAAAACAAATAAGAAAGAAGCAAAAACGCGCCTGAGCTAGCCATGCATGGAATTCAATTTCTATTGAATTGTGGAAACTACATAGCCTTAACCATTCAAATTCAAAACCACATCATGCAGCGAGAGCATGTGGGTAGTAGGGCCTTAGTATGGAGCAGTAGCTCCTAAATGCCTCATACTCAAAGGAGAGCTCACAAGAATGCTGAGTTTTGAACAAAACTTCCGCTCATACGAGACTCGAACCCGCACCTTTGGCTTAATGGGCAAAGCTGAGTTAGTATGAGATCGTGCCCCGGTAGCGCACCGTAGGTGCACGTGCCCGGTAGGCAAAATGTGCGGGCTCGATTTTCGTCTGGGGCGAAAGTTTTGTTCAAAACCCAGCATTCTTGTGAAACATTCACAAGGCGAACTGCGGCCAAAAACAGCAGTTATCAATCGAAAACAAGTAAAATGAGAGCATTTTTTGTTAGTTGTGAGCATTTTACCAGTCTACCGCAAATGCACGCCATGCCGAGGGGACATCAATGACAGGAGAGAGAGATAGAGAGAGAATGAAGAGGTGAGTGAGACGAAGACTGATACCGTCTTGAAGGAGGGTGCCACGATAATTTCGATGTCTGAGGAAGGAAAGTATACTGAACGGGAAAGCAGGCGGTTTTATTCAGGGTGAGAAGACGCTTTGCAGCGAAGGGTGCGCCCCAGGGAGCGAGCAGAGCCGTACCCGCGTAATCGCTCGCGCCACTGCAGCTCATCGATAGCTGACCCTTTCTCCGTCTGACTCTGGCCGCCATAGCAGAGGGAGCGTTAGCGTTGGTGAGGGCAGCGCGATGAGACACGACTAATGCGTAAATCAAAGGGTGAGGGAACCCCTTTCTCGGATTCTAGGCCGTTTTTCTTGATTTTTTCTTCCTCACTGCATCAATGAGTATATCTGCCTTGACATGGCTATCTTTTGAAACACTGTCTTAATAATGAAGCCGGCACTACTCCTGCTAAAGTCTGCATTACTCGACTGTAACGGCATTGTTACACTCGGACATCCCTAGAATGCGATTTCAAGGAGCGAACACTCCAAGTCCGTACACGACTAGCTCTTTTAGTAAACCTGTGAAAATTACGTCCATCCCTTAAATGGGAAGTCTCGAAGACTAAACTTAGAGTGAGACGAAGGTGAGGTTCTACTGTGTCTGATGTGTGATTTCATGGTTCATACGAAGAAGTTCGCAATTGTAGTCATTTTACAAAGAACCAGCAACCCCTATCCCACACATTCTTCACAAGCTGAAGGAAGAGTGCAAAAAATACGAAAGAGGACACTATCAATGAATCCAAGTATGACAAGAAAAGAAGGAAGAAAAAAAGAAATGATAACGATAGGTTCCTCACAGGAAGATTTGAACTCCACTCACCATTCCCCGTACTTTGAAGACTACGGTGATGACAAGGATGTTGCCAATGATACCGATCACGGCCAAAGCGGCGAAGACAAACGCCATCGAGAGTTTCATCCACACTTCTGGCTCGGGCGATCCATTCACGACGCCGATGCATTCTGGAGGCAGTTCTGAAAGTGTCAAAAATTAGCCGAAAATTTGAATGAACATCAGAATGCTCTTGAAAAGTAATCAGTAAGTAGGATATAATGAGTATGAATGCCCAAAAAGGTTTTAACACTTGTTTGGGATCCGATCCTTCTAAACATGCCGAGACTATATGCCTGTCTACAGCAGTAAACATGTGGAAAACAAATGTCAGATGCCATCACTAGCCTTAAGTCGCCATCTAAATAAGAACCGACACCATCGCAAGATACGGGGGCATTGTGGAGGCGTTGCATTACAAACCGTGTGAACCTTCATTTTGTCAAAAAAAAACAGAACTAAGTCTTAGATGAAAATGGAGAGATTTCAAAATGCGTCCGCAATTCTTCTTTATTTCCCCAATCTTCCTGCCGCCCCCTAGCTTTAATCCTAGAGGATGCCCCGTATCTTGTGATAGCGCCCAAGGATCCTATTGGTGGGGTAGGAACAAAACGCGTGACATGTACAACGGTTCTAATAAGTGCTGCGCTATTTCAAGACGAAAAAAACAGCAGCTGATACATTTTAGACTTGAAGAGAATTATTTACGTAAACAAGAATGAGGAAGCTATCAGAGTTGTAGCTCCGAGGCTCTTGACTCTTGCTCGTTCTTTTTGCTGGGTTCAAGCCCTTAAGTTGAGGTTAAAGTCAAGGTCTACACATACTAGAGGGCCATTTTCGATTCAGACTGCTTAAAGGGTCTAACTTCCCCCTAATGAAGGGGACTTTCGCAGAAGTTAGCGAAAAAAGACGCTAACCAGCTTTAGAATTGTACAAAAATAAACGCTCTATCGCAAGTTA
>KZ345015.1:312509-329092 GCA_002352805.1 Teladorsagia circumcincta
TATTAGGCTTGCTTCAATATACGCGACGCGACCACGGGCGCTAGCGAATCGCTCGATTCGCGAAGTCTGACATAGGCCTAAAGGAGCCTTTCTAGAAGAAGGAAGGAGTAGATCCGCTTGAAATAAAATGAGTTGGACCCATTTAACGAGAATTCAAGATAGTTATAGTGTGCCAAGTTGGTTGAAAGATCTTGGCAGATGGTAGAAACTATGAGCCCTGATGAAAGGAAAACCTAACCTTGAAAGACGAGGGAGTTGAATAAAAAATGAAATAAAGCTAATGAAGGGAGTGTGAATAATGGATGAAATATTGGAAGGATCATAAGGGCAACGCAAAAGTGAAAAAAGGCGGGGGACGGACAAGGAGACAAAGCTTCGGAGGGAAGCAAAAAGAATCTGCTGCAGGAACAGATTTTCTACCAATTTTTCTCATTGGAAATGACACAAGTTCTCCTTAATGATGCAAGTTCCTTTTTCTCACTCGCGCTAAACCCACGCATAGAAAACTATGCTAGTAAACTTTGTAACTCGGGTAATTGTCCTCTTGGTTTTCTTCGCAGCAGGGTAAAGACGGAGCGAGGTCTCTTGCTAGAACTGCATTCCATGGACCATCCCAGTGAGGAGCCCGCTACCTGGGCCTCTTCTGCCGATGCTCTAGTAATGGCAACTCTAACAAATCGGTGTTTCAACTCTCTGTTTGACAATTGACACATATGTTTCACCACCATTGTTGAATATTTTTTCGTACAGGAGCTCTAGAGACCTGGCTTCGAATAAATAAGATCCTACACTCCTATAATAATTCGTGATACCTTAGAGGTGGTGTCACGATGGCTGGGAGATGATGCGACTCTAATGACGTCATTACACGCTATTGGTAGACCAATCCCTGCGTGATGGTGGGGGGGGGGGGGTTGGCTGAGACTGCCGCACACCGCCCCTCCACCAATGACGTTCAATGACGTCACCAAAACCGCACCACTTTCCAGCCATCGCTGCCTTCAAAGCAACAGACTCAGCAGGGTGGGTGTGGTCGTAATTGGCTGCAATCCTCTCGGCCGATTCCGAAAACGCCCACTTTGAAACTGTTCAGTCCCTAGTCAAGAATTGTGACTGAACAAAAAACTAGCCGAAAGCCGCTAGGAAGAGAGCTGAACAGCTTCGAAGGGCGTGGTCGGAATCGGCCAAGGGGATTGCAGACGATTCCGACCACGCCCACCCTGTTTTGACTGTTGCTTCAAGAGATGTAGCACAATGCACCAGTAAAAACAGTTTGTTCGTATTGTCTGGGAGGAGTTTCGGCTATATGGACATTCGTACTAGAAAGTAAAAAACACTGGGTTTTTGCACACGATTTGGAAACAAATAGCTGCGATTGAAATCAGTTTTATAAAAGAAACCTTTCAAGGGTAACGGTGCAAGTCCTCTAGAAAACAGACACGTGGCTCTTCGGAGATTGCACGAAGGAAGAAGCCGTAGAGTTCAAGTGGTCGTTTTTCGGTAGAATGAATATCTAGGAGCATAGCACTTTTCCCGAGGACAGATGGGCGTTCTATGTGTGCGAATTCCGGGAAAACTGCTGTACCCGGCAAGTGGTACTCAGCCCAAATGCATCTTATTATTAGCTGCCCTGAGTGATCGGAGTTCCTGAGAAAGACTTCTAGTGATCACGCACGTAAACCTTCTCGACCTGCTCCTAACCTTTGTAGACAACCGAACGGACCTACGCGAAGGGAAACTCACCGTGTGGAAACCCTCGAATCCACAAACGCACATTATCACTTTTTGCTCAGGGGCGCAACAGAGGGACCGTTGGCAAAGCAGGAAAAACGAAGTAAAGGCGAGAAGGTCCTTGGTGCTCAATGAAACGCTACGCTGGTTTCGACAGGATAACAGAAGTCGTCAATCAGATACGATACCCTGTATATTGCAGTCAAGACGGCCCACCTAACAGAGACCTTCAAATCAACTCTCTAATGCTCCCAAGACAATAATGTGCAGTAATTATAATATAGTAATTATGACACTCTCCACTTCATGCAATGGTGAACGCAGCTAGGACCTACTCTGGTTTGTGGTTTCCAGAATTCCGAAGACGGACAGAAATCATTCGAATATTTAGAGCCAGTGATGTTGAAGATGGCAGGAGGGTGGTGCGGCATTGATGACGTCATTGAACGTCAATGGTTCAAGGGCATGTGGAGGCGGTCCCACATACTGGTACCTGACAAGAGCCCTATCGCGCGGCGAGGTGGCAAAGGCCCAGATGGGACAGCGTAGTGTGCGATGTGGGACGTACTTTATACGTTAATTCTATTCAACTTGACGCTAAGTTGCCACAGTACGCGCTGCGACTTGTCCGCCAATCCGTCTGCGTCTCTGCTTTCCCTCCGCGTTAAGGGCATCCTGTCGGGTTCCTCAACCACACCCTCTGCGTGCTGTGGAGTCTGGTCTGGCAATGACGCTTTCTAACGTCATCAGAACCGCCCTTCGAACATCGTAATCACTGCCTTCAAGTACCCATGTACGCACCCCAATTGTTCAAACAGAAAAACTGCAGCAGTTGAAGCAAATCATTATGAGAGTGATGCGCCCCATTTCTTTAGTTTTATATGGTAGACATCAGTACAAAAGGTTTGTGGAGGCATCGTTCCAAACATTGTTTACAAACATCATATGCTTCTCAGTCTCATAAAAATCAGTGAGGAGATCCCGAAGGTACTCAAGAACTGGTCGAAGCTATTGTTCAAGAAATGGGACTAATTTTCGTAGATAGAATTGAACCGTTAACAATCTCAGCTTTCATGGCCGAAAAGAGGACTAAAAGAGACTAGAAAACCAGAAAGAAGTGTACAAATGTTTTTCCAAACATTTTTTCCAGTAGTTCGGCTGGCTAAGAAATGTCGTCTGGAGTAGATGGCTTCGCTTGGGAAAGAAGAACGGAATAAAACGTTTTGATAATACGAATGGCTTCTCCCTAAGTAGTGTCTAAAAAGGCGCGATGTTCCGTGATATTTCTCCAAGAAACCAGACAGCGTTTCTTGCTCAAAGAACTGCCATAACCAAAAAATAGGCGTAGGATTTCAATAAACTCAAGGCTCAAACGATTATGATGAGCAGTTATTGGACCATGGCTTCCGCAAGTTCTGTGATCAACATCTGCGGGCACGTATGAATGAAAGATAGGCACACAATAGACAGAGCATGTGGTAGATGATCCTAGAATCAAGCCCAGGATAGGGAGTTTTAGGAAGGGAAGGGAAGGGATTCTCAAAGAATGCGAGCAATTTGTGTATTCCAATTGCTCGCATTCTTTGAGAATCCCTTCCCTTCCCTTCCTAAAACTTAGTCTCAAGTACTGAAAGTGGCTCACTCACGTGAATGTCCCCCCACCCAACGACATCACCGCCCAGTATAATTCTATCAAGCCACACTATTTGTTTATTCAACTATTCATCCAACATAGTATAGTATCAGGATGGTAATGAGCCCGTTACACCATTTTCATGTAATAGTTCAAAAAAAGTACTCTGTACAGTACACGTAGCACCAACATAACTCAAAACACTCTAGCTGGACTGAATTTATGTGGAACGAAAAGCGCTGCTGTTATGTATACGAGGAGCAGCAAGCTTGACAATGACAGCACTACCTACAGTTTGCTTCAGAACAGTGCCATCTCAAAGGAGCATGACGGAAGGAACAAGGGAGCAGAGACATAAAGTGAGCTGTCGCCAAGAGATCAAACACGACTGGCGCTGCCCTCGCAAAACTAGGGTATTTTGATGTGATAAGGGGTAAAGCTCTGCAAACAACGTGGAAATTAAGGAACAGACCCATTGTAAACAAGTAGCCTCTGCAAAAGGAAATTGTCTGAGTTCAGAAATGAGTGGGTGAAGTCTTACACTGCTTTGGAATTCATGAAATTATCAGTGATCAAGCATAGCTGGTTCGAGAATACGAAGCGTTATGAAACTACTATACTCAAACTTTTAGGTTATGCGGAAGTCATAGCTCGAACAGGAAAAGTACGTTCACGTCTCAGTAGTGCAACCAGTAATTAGGAAATGTGGAACTTCAATAGAACAGAAGGCTAGACAAGGGCTCTGCACGACGAAGGAAAATAATTATAACGGAACAAAAACATGGGAACTTAAAAAGTTGAAGGAAGAGAGCAGGGGAAGGAGGGGGAGGAGGAGGGGAAAGAAAGCACAGGAAGGTCGACTCCCGTTTCGAATTTGCCCTTAAACGGAAGCCAAACAAGTAAGGAAAGAGAAGAAAAGGGACTGACTAAATTATTGTATAAAACGACTAACAAGGAGGGCCTTTCAGGACGTGGAGCGCTTTTCCAAAATGGTTTCTCGCACTTTGTAGAGACTCCTCCGAAGAACAAAAAACCATGGTCCATTTTTCCTTAACGCTCCTAAGGAGGTCATAATAGTGGAGAAGATATGGTTCAAAGTTCAATCTCCGGTGGTGCCAAATTTTTGCAATCTGTGTTGGAGCTTCCAAATTGTCGCCAAATTACGAGGATGACATGGTAATCGATACGGTTACTATTTGGATGCAATTTGGAGGAGGCAACATAAATTGCAAAAATTAGTCATCACGGAGGATCGAACTTTGAACCACAGCTTCTCCACTATTCTGACCTCCATAGGAGCGTTGAGGAAAAATGGACCATGGTTTTTTGTTCTTCGGAGGAGTCTCTACAAAGAGTAAGAAACCATTTTGGAAAAGCGCTCCACGTCCTGAAAGACCTCCCCTGTAAGAAACAAATTAAAATACTATGAAATGAAAAGCCGGATAATAGGAGTGGATGAAAAAGTCGCAGATGATATCAAGCTGCAAAGAAAAAATAAACGTATGAACAATAGTCACTCTTTTTGAGCCAAATTTTCGAGAAAAGTTGAGAGAATTCCTTGAGAAAAGTTTGGTTGAAGTTATGGAGACTTTTGGGAAAGAATAGTGATCCATCCAGGAGAGGAAGGGGCTTGAATTTCTCACCACCACACTTCAGCAAGGGTGAACAACGGTGCTTCCCTTCTACAGAGGCTTCAAAGAAAGAGCTCCGTAACTCAGACAAGATGGAATTAACTGATTTCTACCATGGGAGCCCACCAAGACCTCATACAAGTATTGAGAAATTAAGGTTTTTTCTAAAACTGCGATAACAACGATTTCAAAAATTTATGACGGAGAGATTATACGGCACACTACTACCAAGGTGGCTAAAATCTCAATTAATAGCAAATTTCAGGCAAATTAAGTCTAGAACATCAAGCGTCACAATTCATCTCCGTCTCTCTCTGCGCTTGGGCACGAGCTTCCCCCTTTGGTGATGAGATTCTGCACTTTACACGTAATATGCGGAAGCTTTTGTGCTTTTGTCCGTCTACCTCAAAAGCCTCAATATCACTATATAATGCCCACCGCTTTCCGAACCACAGGAATGCAGCGGAACAAATGTAGGTGGAAGACTTTACTTGCCAGCCAACCGGAACCAGGCGTCGTCACAGGTAAGAATGAGCTTTTGGCACGAAGAAGCTTGCAGAAAGGTATGTTTAAAAAAACCCTACCACAAACACCTCTCAGTCACAAAAACTGATTCAAACTGTTGGGTCCGAACGCGGTCCAGACAGGAGCACCGTGACATTGATAGAAACTTGGGGAATACCTCGCCCTGCATGATCATAAATGGTTAGTTTCTTCAGTACCTCCACCAGAATCATACCATGGCTGTTTCGAGCACCCGACAGGATGCCCGTCGCGCTGCTAGAAGGCAGAGACGAAGATGGGTCAGCGGACGAGTCGTAGCGCGTACTGTAGCGATCTGGCGTTTGTGTAGAGTTAAATGGAATGCGAGTACCTGTCACATCGCAACGTTCCCGTTGCGACTTGTCCGCCGACCCGTCTGCGACTCTGCCTTCTCACGAGGGGCCTCCTGTCGGGTAACCCCTGTTTGTGTTGCATCTCAACTGACGCTACAGAACATACTCCAGCTCCGCCTCCAAGAATTGAAGAAAATGGGGGATGGGGGAGGGGGTAAGTATAATTGTTGAGATAGCAAACGCTACGCCAATTTCCCTCTGTTTCAGATGACGCAAGACCGCAACCTCCCTTGTTGGCAAATTCGGCACGTTGCCCTAGATTCCGCGAAGCGGGAGAACTCAGGCCCCATGTGACTCAGCTTCGAGATCGAAGAAGTCACATGGACTCTGAAAGAGCTTTTAAGAAGATTTGTTATGCGACGTTATTGCTACTACGAAAAGAGCCTTCTCTTCTAGTCAGGACAAATTCAATGAGCATCAAGTTTCGCTCAAATGGAACGGACTCGACACTTATGAACGCACTATGTCGTCGAGGACACTGCATGGCGGCGTAGAAGGTTGTGTGCCAGGACATCTGAGCCCATCAGATCTCAAGATATTCACTCTTCGTTGAATTGTTGGAATAAGTTCATCAAGAACTAGGAGTATTGCAGGATTGTGCAAATAATATCAGCCTTAAAATGTCGGCCATGAAAAGCAAAGCGACATTCACGATTCGAGATCGCGGAAGCGATCAGGCTAGAAGTAAATGATACGTATCGATTAGGCGAATAGGCGACTAAGCGAAGGTTATTAGGTGATCAACCGATCGCCTACACTGTGATTTCTGAGCAGCAGCTTAGATATCGTGAACCCAGTCTCTCAGGGGGTCGCATTTGCGATTTTGGGAGGGAAGTCGTACTTGAGTTTGGCGAAGGTCATACGTCGAAAAGGATGATCGTATGCGTGGAACATGATGGGGCCCTGGTTGCGGGGAGGGGGTTTTAACGGGTCTTTGACGATTATGGAGAGAAATTCCATGAGAAAAGCCCAGAATGGGGATATCAAATTATTTGCCCGCAAAAAACTCTCACCTCCCCTCTCCCGAGGCTAATGATGGTGGAAGGTTTTCGTTATTTTTTGAGAATGTCAGCGCTAGGGTTGACTCTGGTTTGACTAGGACTTTGGATATGAACATCGGCCATCATGCAATAGTGGAAAGCGGTGGTGTACCCCAAACATTGTCCGGGGATAGATGAGGAAGGTATGGCATCTTGTCAAGGTAGCAAAGCTTCCTTGGCTTCTGAGACGATCTATCACTCGGCTTCTCTGGGAGGATCAAGCCGATAAATTAAGGTACCACCACATTATTTTGTAACCATAGTTACGGTAGCTGCTCTATTGATTACAACCCATCCTATTTAATAAGGGACCAGGTTTTTTTCGTAGGTTTTGATTGGGAGGCTACACCTAATATTAAAATCCTTTTTGGACGGGAGTTTCCCCTAAGGTGGTCGTCTGAGCTGTCCAGTACCATGCCAGCATGTGTAAGGTCGTGAAAAAAGTTCTTGCGCTTTTCAACCTTGAAATTAAAGTTATGTATCGTGGCTCATTCAAAACATTTCTGATTGTAGTAAAGATTGCTAGATTCCGTGAACTTCTGCTAATCAAATGCTTGATGAGCTAGCCCAGTCACGAAGAATACTGGAGCTCTAGAGACGGTGAATCCGGCGAAGGCCGTTTCTGCATCATGTTGGGTTTTGAAGCATAACTCTTTGAAGAAATTATCAAAGTCACTGAGAAAGTGGCATGATATAGGCAAAAAGTTTAGCGAGTGAGATGGTTGCAGCACATTTTTGTAGCCCAGCTGGTTCAGTTGGTGCAGGAATAGTTGTGCGATGTGCGTCCGTGCCCCCTGTCAGGGATCCTTTACAATGAGGAATACTGGGCAAATGTGCTAGAGTTTTAGAAGTATTTTGACATATTGACAGAAGCACTTTCCCCACATCAACCGTTTCATCTGGTTTTGAAGAGTTAGAACAGCCGCTGACCTTATGAAAACCACCTCGATTTTCCTTAGGAACAGTTTAGGTTTTGCAAAGTTTGTAGAGCCTGATCGTGGTCGATACTTCCAGCCAAGGCTCCTATGCTGTAGCGAAGAATCCGCTCCATATCATGTGTGGCGAATTAGTAAAAAAAACAAGTCCTCTTCATGGCATAAAACAAGCTGAAAAGCGAGGGACAACCCTTCAAAATGATGAGTTGTCGTGGCACGCCCTAGTTAATTTTTTTGGACTTTCCAACTCTTCCCGTATAACAAGAAACCTCAATGCAAGTGCTATCAGTTTCGGAGGAACCTTCTCAATGGTTCTGGGGAGCTTGCTTCAACCAGCACTTTCAGCTAATCACTGGTATTGTCCAACACCCGACCACCACCCTCATTATCATCAGAGCTCTCGATATTGTTTTGAAAGCTTTTTGAACGATTACTTCACACCATATTGGCTGCGAATAGCAGACAAGTACATTCGTAATGTGTTGACCCACTTCCGCTTCTTACAGGCCTGTTTTGAGCTGGGAAAAGAAAATCATGAAAAATCTACTCTTTAGTTTGTCTATTCAAGGCCTCAAGAAGTGATAATCAAATGATACACCACAGAGTTGACTCTACCGTGAGATAGAACAAGAAAAGCTTTTCAAAATGGGATCTAGCTTTTCGGCAGCTTTTCGAAGTCTAAACAAAAGGGTAAAAAATGGACACCAGCAAGAGCAAAAACTTCCTTCACCATCTAGCAATATCCCTTTAGCTAGGAAGGATCCCCATTCTGAAGTTCCAAAGTGATGTTTGCTATCCCTTGAGGGTTATTTCCTTCGTGAATGACTCGCGAGAATCTGCTGCATAGCAAATTATTGCGACGATGTTTTCGGAATGACAAATTATTATTTTCATGATTCAATTGGCCTGAAATCCAATTCCAGCTGTCAACATGACACCGCAGAAACGGAATGGTGACAATGTTGAAGATATTTCTCAAAAACCACCGCCCTTCTGCTCAAAATTACCTACTTTTTGCACCTCTCTGGCATCATTGACTTCCACTACTGCCTTCCGATACTCCTAGAAAACGTGGACGCTGCACAGCCACTAAGAATTCCCGGTCGTTGTGAATGAAAAGGAACCGTGAAAGTGCGTTCGTGGTGTGGCGCTGAATGACTCACGAGTTCATGAAGTAGAGTGTAATGAAATTTTTTCCTTGAATAATGTCAAGTTCCAAGTATTTCGACGTAGCTCGTGTTCTACGACACGCCTGGATGTTCTATGGGTGCAATAATGAAGTACATGAATGGAATTCAAAGCAACTAAACCATATGAGATCTTGTCAGACAGTCTTTTCTATGGGTAGGATAGAGTAGTTCATGAATGGAGCAGAAGCAGTGTCGCAGCACGAAAGTGCGCGACAATGGCGCATGGGCTATACAAAGTAAGTCAATGACGGCTGAGGTGAGCTCATGGACAAAATTTCTCGGCACACCCCATGACACGCCGGTTTACGGCATAGCGGCTACTTCAAATACGAGCGAGTTAGTGGAGCCGCGGAGTAGCAAGTTTAGAAAACTCGTTTGAACCCGCCCCTTCCATATTTTGAATTAGAGGAAATCCTTGTTAGGGGCTTCATCGACGGTTCGCTTGGATTCTTTTTACCTTTGGTCATTTCAGCATCTACCATTTTTTATCGACCGCTGCTAACCCACCTACATGATCGTGGTTCTTGCATTAAAGCGGTCTAAAATCAAACGCAGCAGAAGACAAGACACGGCGCGGTCGATGGACGGAAGTACCTATAACTGATTAGCAGACAAAAAGCAGACTAAACTGAAGGAACTTGTTATCAGAAATGGAAATATCCTTTACGAAGAAGGATATTCTTGAAGCTACGTCGAAATGAACTTCCAATCACTGTCCTCGCTTTCGTTTAGATTGAATCAAATGAAACTCGTTCAAGCAGCTTTATGGGACGACGTTTCATGCCTTAAGCCCTCCCTCAGGTCTACAAATACAAACATACAATCACACATCAACAGTCAATCTAGATGAAGCAAGCACAACACATTGAAATACGAATGTGCTCACTCAAGGGTGAGTCCCTCTACGTAGTCTTTCCCTACCCTCATCTCACCACATTTGCAGCGGTACGTGAGCCTCCCGGAACCAACCCGTTCCCTCATCCAATTTTCATAAGTTAGTTAGTTGTTAAAACGTTTTCGTATTTTAATGTGTTGTGCTTGCTTCATCTAGATTGACTGTTGATGTGCGATTGTATGTTTGTATTTGTAGACCTGAGGAAGGGCTTAAGGCCCGAAACGTCGTCCCATAAAGCTGTTTGAACGAGTTTCATCTGATTCAATCTCAAAGAAGTTGCCACGAAATGAAGCTCACAAACCCTTTGATCTTAACTGTCCTCATTGCTTCATTCAATATCTTTTCTCGAAACTTTTAATATTAAGTGAGTACTTGAAAATACATCCGGCGAAAATTCTGTTTTCTTCATTTATCAAAAGTTTGGAGTATCAAAAGTTGCGCTTGAGTGGATCTAGACGGGGATATCCTGTTTATGTTCGGAACGAAAACCCATTGGGAACGGTAGTCCCACGCAACTTATGCCAGATTAGGTACCTTTTTTTTCAGCGACTTCTTTCCTTTAATCCGGAGAAAAACAATAGTGACAGAGGCAAAACTAAAAAAAAACGAAGAAAAAAAGAAATTAGAGGAAAACAAAACTGGATAGAGGATGAGGCAGTAAGGAAGTGTTCCGCTGCGATTTTGACGAGACAATGTTCATATTAGTGCTTTAAGCCTCTCACAGAGGAAATTTAAGGTAAATGTGTAGGGGAATGGAACATATGTTTGCCCTGGGGCGGAGCTTGGTCCTGCGATTGTGGACTACAAACTTTTCTCAGCCACAGTTCTACACCACTCTTACCTTTCTCTTCTATGGTTTTTGAGAGAGTGAAGCAATGTAGCCGTATCCCGAAGTTCTCATTGCAGTACTTTTTCAACGATTCACGAGCCCATCAAAATTATGCAGTGCAACGAGAACCTCTGAGGTATTGTTGACCATGTTTTCACCGCTGTGGGCGAATACGGTAACTGAATCTGGCTGAGACTCTCTTCGAAGAAATCGTGAATCTCATTCAGCTAATCTACAACAGAGTGATCCGAAAACCTCAAATGCAGCCATAATGGATGAGCAGGAGGTGGTATGATTGCCCGCTGAAAATTCCAAACTCAAAGAATGCGCCAAGTTCTTTGCGTCAACCAACACAGGCTCCGTTTCAAAATTGGCAAGATAACGATAAGTAGTTCGAAAACCGTACATCAACTCGCAATCTTTGCTCACTTAAATTACCTAAATTTGCTGTTGTCATTGAAAGATCTGACGGCAGAAAGAAAAAAGGACGAGTGGGGATAATAGCAGGATGGGAGCAAAGTTTTGTCACACTTTTTGAATTTTGCATGTCTCCTCTGTTTGGCAGCCTCTGAGTGGCAACGTTAACACCACAGGCAAGATTGTATGCTTATATCAGTACCACTTACTTAGATTTCACTTCTGCTTTTTACAGTTAGTATGGAGAGCGATTTTTTCCCAGATCGACAGAAGCTGCGTCATGTCACATATTTTCCTTCGGCTTTAATATGAAGGCTGCCGAGACCAAAGTGAGGGATGTTAATAAGGACCATGCTCCCAGATACAGGAAAATTGTTCGCTGTTACAAACGCTTCAAGGTGAAAGGCTATACTCTTAAAGACGAAGAATGGAGAATAGAATGGAAAACAGCAGAATAGAAAAATAAAGAAAAATTCGAAAAGATAAAAACACAAATTATTTGGTGTCAGTCCTTATTGTGATGCAACACGCATTCGACTCTCAATGAGGACTGTAGTAGTATTTGAATGCTATTTGGCCTATCCGATGAGCATTTCAATGTTTTTATTTCCCAGAGAGTTCTTCGGGCATCAAGTAAGAGCCCCTAGAAGATGAAAGGCTAGGTCGACCTAGACGGCGTAAGATCCAGGGTTTGATCCCAGAATCGTGCGACTGTCAAGCTGCGAGCTTACCACTGAATCATCCCGCCAAGTATTGATCATGGCAATATTATTATACTAACAGAAAGAAAGGGAAGACGATAAGGGCACAAATGTTGGTCATCAGCATGGGCTTGCTTATGCACTGAACACGTCAACATTTCACTGACATAGCGCTGACATCTCACCGTGGATGTTGGGCTTCTAATTTGCGGCTGACGCGAAACAAGAAATAATTATGTGCTCAGGCAGCGAATGATTATTGTAACGCCAGCCAACATGTCAATCAAAAGCCAGTCTCCATGGCGGAAACTACTCTTTCTGGAAATCAAACATGCCCCATATAATTTAGTAAACAATTTATGCCCATGTTTAGCAAGGATAAGTCAAAAATTAGGTTATTTTTGTTTTGACATATTTCTTGTGAACATATGGCGGGAAACGAACTGGTCTAAAGCCGATTTCCAAGCCATTTGCCACGGCCAATCGGTCGTTGCGACCAGTCGCTAGCGAATCGCGCGATTTCCTAGCAGTTGGTCGCGAATTGTGACGCCTACCTAACCGTAACCCTGATGAAGTTCTCAGTTGCTGTCGTCAGATAGGGCAGAGCAACCAAACATCTCCAAGGAAACAGTCGCTGAGGGTGGAATATATGTATGAAACGCATATTGCTGATTTAATTTGACGTTATATACTTCTCAAGAATCGCTCGCTAACCTGCTCACCTGTATCAAGCTATCTCCAAAGGGGTATATAATTTTTCTTAGGGGAGAAATCCAATTTTCCTAACTTGGGCAGGAGCACGATCAGAACCAATTATTTCCTTCTACTATTCAGTTGTCTAGTAATTAGCACACCTTACGTTTCCAAGTTTTTTAGAGGGAAGTTCGCCTTTTTTAATGTCCTCCCTCACTATGCCTTCTTTTCAGAAAGATAACCAAGCCGAAATCCATTTTTCGGAAGAATTCTTCGGAGGAAGCGTCCGTATCAGCTTTTACACATAAAAGACTACACGGATTCTCTACAGTACTCACAACCAGCTGGCAGTAATCGCTCCTTGGGTCAGAAAACGGATTTTTTAGTTAAAAATTCAATCGTCCCTATAGAAAAGGGGTGTTTTGGTTTTCCTGTCGCCGGAAATGAATTTCACTTCAATAGGTATAATAGAAAATCATAGAGATAGCTGAGGTTCTTCCACACAAATTAATTATTAGAATCATCCAAAAACGATTCGGCCAAAATAAGGCCAAAATAAACACTGCAGTGGATAGGCGAGTTCGGTGGCAACAGAGAAGCCTAAGGAGTGTGATGCTCGATTAGTAGAGCCTTTCCAGAAAAATGAAGCCGTTAAGGCCTTCACAACTCACCCATGCCACAGTGTGTTCCAGATAGAAAATTTCTAGATTGTTTTCGATCTCACCTAGACAACTGTACCTAAACCGTATTAGTGGTCGAGATCATAGAAATAAGTGACTTGCTGGCAAAACAATTGCCAATAGTTCAATAGCACTCGAAGAGAGGCGAAGATGGCGTGCTGGCGAGTAGCGTCCTTCACCTAGAGCACGGAGAGTTGTCAAATATCCTCAGCATCAGTGCAGGCCTACTGTGCATTTTCCGCGATAGGGTTGGTTGGTACCCGACTTGACTCGGAGTAAGAAATCCTGAACTGTAAACCGAATCGCTCACATAAGCCACCGTCTGCATAAGGCGGACGCATTCGATTGCTACTACGGCTCTGAACAGACGTAAAGTATGTGGCGCATCCCAAAATTAATTGAATGCTGAATGCTTTGCGCTATCTCCAAAGGTTGTGAAGTAGAGAAAATGAATTATTATTCTACCAGGTTTAGCTGCGCACGCATTCGCGTGCATCGATTGGGCGACTATAATAAATCTAAAACAGGGTCATCGATACTTTTATAGCGCATCGTGACGAATTCCACCCAACTCGGCGGCGCCCCCAAATAGAATTTGACCCCTTTTCCTTCTCCACCCTTTATCCACTTTTTTCCCACCTCCGGGCCCTCTCTGAACATACCTAGAATATTATGCAGGGAAATCCGCCCAGTTTGGCGCACGTCCCACCTACCAATACTTGCTCACCTCTCTTTCGTTGTCAGACTCTTTCCACTTTTTCCCAGTCTCCAGGACTTCTTGGAACCGAGTTGCAATATTTCGTCATGACTCCGCCCAATTGATGCGCGCCCCACCCACCAATAGCAGTAGACCTCCGTTCCATTGCCAGAGAACTGATGTACAAGTCAGTGTTTTTATCCTCCCAGACACGTCTAGTACCAATTAACCAACCTCGGCGGGATGGAAGGCTTGGCCTGGACGACGCGCGACCAAGGATTTGATTTCAGGACCGCGCGTGGTAAGCAGAGCCACTTGCCGCTACACCACTTTCGCCCTTATATGTAGTAGGTTTTTTGAATAAATTCTGCAGTTGTCCGTATAACTGCACCCTGCCTCTCCCCGATCCAGCTACCAGGTGGCTGAAACAAAAGAATAAGCTCTCCGACATTGGTAATTAGCTTTCCTTCCAGACAGAATATCGTGCTGGTAAAATTAGAAACGTAATAAGCTTATTTCTTATTGGATTCTAGAGGGTTCTTCACCAAATAATCAGCCAAAGGCATAAGCGAATGAGAACTGCTGAGAAAGTGCAGTTCAAGTATTCTCTTTCGAGACGATTCGGAAACAAAGGAAGGACTCTGCTCTCCAATTAAGAGAGCGTAATTAGTAGTGATAGCATGCAAATGAGCGTAAAATCGCAGTCACATGGGTGATGCCGGCCAATTATGAGGCTTTAGCACCAAACTTCATGGACAGACTGAAAAATGCTGAAGGAGAAAAAAGAAGGGAGGTGGCCACCATGCACAAGGTTTTGACTAAAAATTTTAAATGTTTACCAGATTAAGACAACGTCTGGTGGGACCAAGTGTTTTCCACAACTCGCCATAGAGGAATGCTTCGATCTTCTGGCATATCCAAGATGGGAAATGGCTCGGTATAGAAGACCCCGGCTGATAAAAACGATGTGAACAGCGGCAGGCAAAGGGGACCCTTGCGCTATCGCAATATACGCGGCTTTTCGTAAAGCCGGTCCACGTTCTGTTAATCTGTCCAAACGTGTGCATGTTTAAACATGTCAATAGTGGTTTAGAGTTCAGAAAGAAAAGCGCACTCTTCACGTAGTACTGAGGCTAAGCTTCTTAAAAGGAGGAAAAAGAACAGGGTGATTTTGAGTTTTGTCAAAATCGGGACTAAACGTTGAGGGGAGGAGGAAAAACTTCAGTTAGCGGGAGCAGTTTCTTTTTTATTTTCTCAATGTTCCTGCCCCTTCACGGGTATAGCTCTGGAGGATGCCCCGTATCTTGCGATAGCGCCTGAGAATTTTGACGCTTGAATGAGATGCAGAGGAACAGGGCGAACGCCCCTCCTATCTTGCGATAGCCCTAAAAGAATTAGACGATACAAAATCAGAAAAAAAACCAACGAAATGTTTAGAAATGGAACCGCTATTATTGCGCTGGATATATGTACACGTTTGAACGCGTTCTAAGTTTTAACCAGGTGCTAGCAAGTATGAGACCACGACTTGACCTGAATGCACACATTTACGCAAAATGCCCCCGTATACTGCGATAGAGCCGAGACCCATGTTCGACGCAACCCGATGGCTTTTCCTTAAAAGATAAATTCCGCCTTGCACTTATTTTTGACACCCTCATAATTTTCGGGTTTTTTCTCGTATACAGAAAACAGTACGATTTTCGAGCAATTCTTAGACGATTTGTCATTATGGGCAACAGTGTATAACCAACGAAAAATTGAAAAGAGATAGAAAAAAAATTAGAAAATGAAAATCGTCCACGTTTGAAGACGATGGAAGTTAAAACAAACTCCTTGAAGTTGAAGTTCTACTTTTTCTTCAATTACATCCAAAGTTTAAAGTTTTATAATAATTAGCTTTATAATTATCATTATATTATAATAATTACGTACGAATATTAACGGTATAAACAGTAGAAGAAACAATTCTGAGTGATCTCAAAAAAATCTTATTGATGCTTAAAGGCATGCCCCAGGCAGAAGTCATGTGAACGATTCCCTTCGGTCTGTAGGATGGACCCTAGAGGACAATCACAGATGCAGCATTCCCGTGGACACAAAGCACCTAGCGAGAGTGCTAGGGCCTTGCGAACCAAGCAGCTGAAGCTGCAGCTTTTTTTCTTTTATCAGGCTGTTGTCTGGCACCCTCTCATCTGTTGCGCTATCTCACCTCATACTATCTTCCCCGCGCATAGTCCCTCATTGCCTCAGCACAGATGATTACGAAGGTTGGCGAACTCTGAACCAGAGCGTTCTGAATGTATTCTTTTCATTTCTTCTTAATTGTTGGACCACTTCGCACCAGAACATTCGTATTCTTGTACACGAACCACACCAATTTGATCATTGGATGTGCCTTTAAGTTTTAGGTAAGCAGCATATGCATCGAATGACAAATTGCCGAAGGATTTAAAAAACCATGAGGTCACGATAAAACGCCCCTTGGAGGAAAATAAATCTTCAAACGTTCCGAAAATGAGTTTTGTTTGCCTTATAGTATTTGACAAATTTTGAAAAAAAAAACGATTGTCATATGTTGTGGAAAGAACGCCTGAAGTGACATGAGCAACGCC
>KZ345015.1:329263-358922 GCA_002352805.1 Teladorsagia circumcincta
TAGCGAACTTCGCTACCGACCGCTTCGATCCTCAAATTCGTCGTGACACTGTTGCTTTAACTCGTCCAAGATCTAATATTAGGGGCCACAAGCCGGCTTTGGGAGACCTTAGCGCAGTGGCCCCGCACTTTCGAGCCACGACAACGGCACATCTGTACTGCACGCAGGCTACTCTATCCCATCAATGAACAGATTCCTCGAGACGACTTCTCCTGTGGGTGTTGCTTTGACGAGGGGGCCAAAACACTCTCAGATGTCTTCTGAACATACTATGAATGGAGAAGATCCGCCTAATCGAGATGAATATGGATAAGCCTTTTCTTTTACAGCGAATTTCATAGGAAACAAAGGAAAGCACCTACTGAAAGGCAAATGAACGAGAGAAAAGAAGAGAAAAAAGTGAAGGGTAGCCAATAAACAGACAGCTGAACTTGTGCGGAATGCTACTATGATTGAGGAAACTGGAGTCATCTGAAGAAGACGGTAAGGTGGAAAATACAGCCGAGCGTGGAAAATCTCCTCCAAACCCCCACACTTCTCTTTCTGAACAACTTCTAAAAAATAGCGGTCAAAATGTTAAGAATTTTGAATGTACATATGTACGACGCATATTTCCTCTGTACAATTCGACAAATAGAATTTCAACGAATTTGGAAATTTTGCATGACAGCTGTACTAACAGCAATCAAAAGCAAAAGCCTGCTCATGAGCTGTAGTACGAGGGAAACAATTCGAAAACGCTGCTGTCAGACGTGTTCAGTAGAAAGGAAAAAGTGAAAAAAAGAAAAAAAATCGAAAGCTATAGCCAGCCGGCTGTCAGATTCTCAAATAGAACTTGCTTTACACATTGAATTGCTTCTCATTAAAAAGAACTACGATGAGAACAGGTGGCAGATCCGTCATAATCACCTGGTCATTTCATAAATCACTCCGCGAAAGCTGTACATCCTTCAGATGCTCGAATCTCCTAGTCAACGCGTTTCAATTCATCGCTGCACTTACTAACCAGAGCCATGTCGCAATGTTCACCGATGTATTGCAGCCGGTCCCTTATTGGGACTATTATTATTTCCTCTCCCTCTTCTTACCTTTCCAGACCTAAGACCGCATTTGTAAAACAAATTAGAAGGTCGTTATCACACAGGCGCATGAAGTTCAGTGAATACTTTGCAGAACACGAATGAGGAAAGAATGATACCAAAACATATGTGTTGGAATATGATTATGAAGAAATATATGAAACGGTAAAACAAATAAATAGATAAATAAATATGACTTGGTAAACATCAGATTGATGTCCTCACAATGTGCCCAGCGACAAAGATCTTCCTATGCTACCGTAATAACAGCTTTGTGGTAAACAAGCACAATTAAAAGTCATAGTGAACCTTGTCCTTTAGTTGTGCTTGTTTAGGTGACTTTTAAGTTGTTCAAATTCATTGCGGAGCCTAATTTTTCTACTTTTATGATCTGCCGAAGTGATTACTCAACAGTTAGATGAATGCTGGTCCTTTCAAAGCGATTCGTGGGAACCAGCGATTATATCTCACTGTTTCCTTACAAGCAACAAATTGAAGGCTCCTGGGAAATTCAAGGTTCACTTGGCTATATGGTCGGTCCCGAAAACACTTGGGACCACGGCCGTAGTTCTTTATAAACATCGCTTCATTCAAGGTAAAAAAAGAGAGGTGAAAAGACCAGGGAATGCTGGGAAATATGAGTATCCCTGTAACAAACGTTGACTAGTCAACAAGGCAAGGAGCAGCAGCGGCATTCCCAGTCTTCCCAACGGACACCGTCACTACCGCAACCTGCTGACAGTGAACAAATACACAGCTGCACAAATATTTCAATTTGCATTCACGGATTTAAAATGCTGTGACGAGAGAGACACGGCGACGATGAGAACCACTGGGGAAAATCAGAGGCAGACAGAAAAGTTCAAAGTGACTTTTGCTCTGGCGACCGACGGCTAATGGTAGGGGAAAAAGCGCTGGAGTGAAGCTGCAGCAAAATCTCTGCTACCGATTGCGAAATGAGCGTTTCCTGAAGAATTCAGGCACAGAAACAAAAAGTATTCAAATCAATTCACATCGACCTGTTGTCCTACTTTCAGCTAGAATGCGCGGAAATTTGCATGCGCACAGAGCGCAAGCCATGATGGTAAAACCAGCCAAATTTGGAGTTACCGACACGGGTCATCAATAAAAATACGTCAATAACTTTTTGTTGTGTTTTTTCTACTACTGATCTTTACCGCAGCACGTTCTGCAAATTGCATTGCAAGGATGCTAGCTTATGGGCGACGCGCCTGGGTAAATATGTATACCATTGAAAGTTGAGTCAAGGTTAATTAAGCCCGCCCTTGGTAGTGCGCTGCATAACACCCTGCGCATAAGCGAGACCCGGGTTCATGACTCAGCTAAAGGGATGGTCCGTCCGCAACGCAGTTTCTTAGTGATCACAACATTTTCACAGTGCAGGTGAGACAAATATGTGGTCTTCCTTGGAGGCACCCCTTTCAAAAATATGACCGAAGCTTTTTTAAGTGTAAAATAATATGTGGCCTCCAGAGGATTGGATCAGCATTAGAGACGGATTTTACATTTTACGATGGAAAGGTAGCTCATTGGAAATAGGAGTATAGGTGTCGGTGGAGCAGGGATGATGAAGAAACTGAAAGAAACAGTCCGGAACTCGAGAAAAGGGACCCTTTCCTCGCCCGTTGATTTTCGCATTGATGTGCTCTCATCTTTGCTGTTCTCTTCAATCTAACGCTCTCTCCAGTCAATATCTAATGCTATCTGCTATCTAATCAATATCCACGTATATATCCGAGGCGAGCGATTATATACTTGGTGGGCGTGGCTCGCCAAGTGCGCCAAGAGTGAGAACATGCTAGATCGCTGGGGGCATATCTTTCGCCGCCGATTGGATGTTGGTCCACACCTTCAGGAGGTCCGCCTGGTTCTCAACTAGGTGAGTTTCCATTTCTGAGAGCTTAGTTTTCTTCGTGGAATCCTCCTTCTAGGTCATGCGATGACCAACCCTATATATTTGACGCTGAGTGGACCTTCTACGGGCTCAAAACCTTGTAGGGAGCAGGGCGACCGATAGTGCACGTGAAGCCAATAAGCTCATCTTTTCTTACATCTGACTGAAGAGTAAGGAAAAAAACCGCTGGCACTTTTTGTGGCCGGACTCAGCTGCAAAAAAGCACCCAAACAGCGGCTTGTCTCTTGGTTGCATGAGGATACCAACGGGTTCATCAACGCTGCGCACTACACTTCGAATCTTGTAATGCTCCCACCTTACAAAATCCAAAGAGCCACATCCAGTAAAGTTCATAAAGCGGTAGGAAAAAGCGTCAGAGCACCATATATTGTGAGACTTAGTAAAAATTAATGAAATCATGATTACAAAAATAATTTTGGTAGCATTAGGGTTATAGCTGTCCTGAAAACAACATCCATACCACAATGAGAGAGCAAATCGCACGAGGCAGTGGAGAAATCGCGAAACGAACCACGCTTGCCAACCGTTCAAAATCTATACGTCACATTAGCGGGAAAAAAGTCATTGCTATTGCAACGGCTTCGGTAAGGGGCCTAGGCAGGAGCGGGAGGGGGGCAAAACTTTGGTGTCGGCATGACCTTCCACTTTTGCTGCATTAAATCTCGTTCCTAGCTCCAACCTTGGGTATTACTAACAGTCACCAACCACCATTAATAGTCTAGTAGGCCAGTCGGGCAGAAGTAGATAAAAAGCGGTCTATAAAACCCACAGTCGATTTAGCCACGCCCTTTTCGAGGCCGTCCAGCTCCCTTTCCAGGGGCTTTCCTAGGTGAGTTTTTTGTTCTGACACACTTTTATGTTCTTGGTAGGACAAGCGCATCGCTCCACACCATTAGTGTCGAAAGTAAACCATGCTGGGACTAAAGTAATGTGGATACCTCTATCCTTTTAACAAATGGTGTTCATGCAATCGGTTTCGTCGTGGGATGTGGCTTCAAATGAAGTTTTCATGACCCAGAAGTATGTTTTACTCTCATCGAAAACATTGTTCTTTCTTTGAAACACAACACGTAAGAAAGGACTGTTATCTTTCGATGAAATTCAACGGACTCAATCGAATTCTCATTTTGAAATGAATAATTTGTTTCCTGCGTTTGCCACAAAGCAATTTAATAAACAACCGTAAACTATAAGAAAAAAGCTCCACACGTCACAAAAATAGCTGACAATTGAGTTATTAGGGAAACTGCTGAAATGCACATTCAAAAGGGCCATGATTCTGAAACATCCATTACCCATACCTTCTCTGAAGTCTAATAGAAAAAAGTGGCCGAAACAGCATGTCCAAAAATACCTCGAGAAGGTTCTGGAACCACACCACTTGCAGCGATAGATTGCAATAAGAATTGCCATCTGGCCTTTTACGAAGCTAGCGTATAGAAGTTCGAAAAACCTAGGATAGCATTCTAGTATGACTTTAGCCTATTGACGAAACTTCCCTGCTTTTGCAGCTATTGTTTAGCACCAGGAACACATGTGGGGATATGCAGAGGTAAGGTCAGAGATTAGGGCGTTGTCGCAAGACAAGGGGCACCCTCCAGGGTTAAGCTCAGGAGGAAACAGGAATTTGAGGGAAAATGAAAATTGCCCGTGCACCCAGTCTCCTGTTCCCCGTCTAAGGTTCACTGCCGCTTCTGAAAAGGACATGTTTCACGCAGATTCGGGTGCACTGCTATCACTTTGGCCCCGTATCTTGCGATAGCGCCGTATTCAATTTCAAGCTCAGAGAGGAGAAGAGCAAGTTTGAAGATCTTATATTGTGTTATAGCTCACACAACGAAATGACAGAGTACAGTAAGAGCTTACAGAAATTTTTGACATATACAGGTTGGAAGAATTTACTGTAACTCGAAAAAGAATACCAAAACTGACGAGTTAGTCACGAGTGCGGGTTCTGAATGTGAACAACACCCTGAGCTGAAAAAGAAAGAAGGTGTTTCACGTTCGAATTCACGTCCACCACTTGTAAATGAGAACCTTGAGTCGCTTGGGAGAAGCATACTCGGATCGCGCAAGCAGGTGCCTTTAGCTTCTCCTGAATTCATCCAAGAGCAACCTGTGTGGGGCTCGTGTCCCTGAGAGGTTTTTGCAGACTTTGGATTTCGAGATGAGAGATTCTCGACACTGCAGGAGCACGCCAGATGAGCGGAACCGAATTATCATAACGACAATATTCTTAGCCCACCTAACGATTGAAGCGCAAGCGGTTGCTGAATTTCCTGGAATTGCCTTGGGCGAAGACATTTGATGAGTTGCTATACACAGGCCGTTTAGGGAGCTTCCCGATCCTCATGCAAAGCCAAGCAGATTTCGCTAACGTACGCAGATTCGTAATTTGTGTCATTTCTGTTTACAGAAAGTTTGAACGGAAGAGGACTTTACATACGGAAGTGAATCCCAAATGTTTGGATTTGCAGAGAAATGGGAGTGGAAAACACGCAGGTTGAGATGGCGCCGATAGCAAGCGTCTGAAAAACACCACTCGAATCTCCCATGATTGGAAGAGCCGAAAGTGATCTATCTAATGGATGAAGTGGCATGAGCAGTGCAGACGAAAGCGCAAGGGATTTCTTTACCTGTTCGACAGTGCGAAATGAGAAGAGCTGCATAAAAAAGCTGTAGGACAGCTGGTTCCCAGATTTGATTTGAATGGCAACAAGGAACAAACTATATCTCGATCATCAAGACGGATGTGGCGAAAATACTCGGATTCCCGAAGGGTTTAGCTCAGAAACATTCTCATCACGGGGATGATGAGGCGTCCAAATAAACAAACCGACAAAGAAAAACAAAGTGAGACCAGAGAAATCGTAAGAGGACTCATGTGGCTCATAGAATCCAGAACAACACTACGACGATCGCAGTAATGCGATCCTTCGAGCTGATACGATCTCTGGGCAGAGAAGTGAGCAGAAATGAAAGCTACCAACCAGCGCAAATGAAAGAAATGGATGGGGGTTCCCTGGTGACGGAAAGAAAAAAATGCGCAGATAGATTTACGACACCAATTTTGACACGGAGCTAAAATCTCGTAAATCTGGCACAAATTCTCAGCCAAAAAGTCATGGTCCCACTTCTGTTGTAAAGAACCTAACTCAAATTGGTCTAGTTAGGTGAAACCAGCTGTATTCCTCATTCGAGCTTTTAGTTGTTGCAGATACGCTTCTTAAAATTAAATTCCACTGCTAAAAAACACGCGCGTGGAGAACTTCTTCTTCAAGCTCGTTCCCTATCGGCATGCGGGGAACTCTCTTTTCAAGGGTCATTAGACAAGAACCTCATTCCTGAGAATACAAGGGCTCAAATGTGGGCTGGAGATTTAGCTGTGGACAGCTGGAAGCACCGGCATTGGTAAGGTGAGTGCGCGCGTTGGCGGACAGGACGTGAAAAAGACAGGAAATTTTTTGAGGTGAAGAGTGGGAGTTCAGCCGGGCGCTGTCGATTAGGCCGTTAAGGCGACACCACGTGCACGACTTTCGCGACATTTCAGGGGTCATCTCAATTTTCTGACACAAGTGAGTGAGTTTCACGTTAACATCCTCATCCTTAGAGACAATTCCTTCCCTAAAAGTACGTGCAGATGAAAGGCATGGCTACGGGATTCGGGCCACTAAATATAAGGACAAGTGTGGCGGCTCTTCTGCTACCCAAGTATTAGATATAGCTTTAGGATTTCATCATTCAGCCTGTTGCGAAAAGTAATGATGAATCGCACTATCTTTCATTTGCAGACCTAAAGGCACATTCTGAGCTAGCAAAAATGGGCAGTAAGGTCCAACTGTGGAAAAACGGGGTGCTGGATAGCCCAATAAAGAGTGGAAGAAATCACTGGAAACCTCTGATTAACCTCTTTTTCTACGAAGTGGAGAGCACGAAGTATCGAAGAGACAGTAGGCGTCAAGGCGAGAGAGCATATCGGGAAGAGAGACACAGATAACGCTACGGCAGGCATACGCTGATTCGAGTTTTGGGCTGCTAGTGCCTTTCTATGCATCTGCGCCGCGAAATCAGCACTTCTTTCAGGACTGTACTCTAATAAACCTATTCAGGGACGGAATAGATCTGGTTATATAATCGTGATGTGTGCCATTACTTTCTTCGAATTTGTTTGCAGCTTCAACGTGAAGAGATACACCGAGCGCATCATAGTGATGAGAACTCGATGCTCAAACAACTAGGGTATTTTTCCAAGCGTCAGCTAGGGGAAAATCTTATTAGTAGCTTTGATAATTGGAAGCTGACAGCAGCGGCTTGTCAATTTCAATTCTGATCCCATGTGGCCATGATAAAATTACGTCAATAACTAAGAAAAACAAATGCTTGCAAATGTAATTGAAAAGACGGCAATGCCAGGACCGCCGCCATGGTTGTTTTTTTTGCAAAAATTGCGAACGGAATCGGATGCATGTACTATCTGCAGGGTTCTGAATCGCGCTGAGGACAAGCGTGTCATAAGGACCGTGTTTAAAGCAACATGCTAGCATAGGTCGTGTCGAAGAGTCCAAATAGTGGGTGGGATAGAGCAACCCACGACTATCACATATGTGCCGTTGTCGCGGGCCGAAAGTGCGCGACCATGGTGCTAGAGTCTTACAAAACCAGTATTTCACGACTAATCTTAGCATTCAGAAGAGATACCTCGCGCGCACTCAATGATACCTAGCGTATATTGCGGCGTTGCGGTAATTTGAATAGTTAGCGGAGTAGACCATGATCGGCTCTCGATTAATCTCGGCATAATCCAGTAGTCTTTTGAGTTGTTGTTTCTTTAGCCTTCGAGATTGATATCATATCAATCTCGAAGGCTCAAGAAACAACAACTTAAAAGTTAGTGGAGTCATGGAGCATCAACTTCGTACAACTCTCCGGCCCGTCCCTTCCTTATTTGGGAATACAGGGGTGGCCAAAAAAAAAGAGACACTCTACCTCTTGCTCGGACGGCACTAATGACACTTTGCTGAATTCAAACCGAATGCTCCCAATTGAAGATTGAAGAGCATACCTCGTACTGTCAGCAAACGTCATTATAGTCGTCTAAACCGACAACATCAGAAGAATTTACCATGAGAACGTTGTGCTTGGTTCGAGCCCAACATGGTCCTCAACGGATTATGGACCGTTATTAGACCATCGGAAGCGCTGGCAGGAAGGGGTCTTGCGTAGTTGGGGGTACAGTTCCTGGGGAAATATCCATCAGTTAAGTGATTGAAGTACTCTTTAGGCTGCTTCGGGATGGAGCGATTACTGAAGTCCTCCTTGGCCTCCACGGCGGAGACAGATGACGTCATATTTCGAAGAGGGTGAGGGCAGTGGAGGAGAAGCTGCATCTGCTTATGAAGGAGCATCTAAGGAATACTATGCCGTAAAACTTCCATCAACAGCGGCACCCTGGGGAAAGAAAAGTTTGGTGATGTGTGGCATGGGCAAAGTGTCTCTTTTTTTTTGGCCACCCCTGTAGATACTTGTGAATGACTTCGACTGTTTTCTTTGCTTTTTTTCACTTTAGTCAACTAGGCACGCACAAGTCTATTATCGATCGCTGTTAACCCAAAAATTTTATCTAGAGGTGGCTTTGGGTTTATATGCGCTCATGCAAAACCATCCGATGGGATTCTTCGAGCATACAAACAACTCAAAGCAGGGGGTTGGATAACATGAAACGTACCCACTACCGAACACCATCCTCACCAACATGGCTGTGGCTATAGAACATGATTTTGAGACAAGTCGACACACTGCAACTCCGCCCCTTTTGCGTCTAACACTGCCACCGGGAGGGTGTGAGGATAGGGGCAGGGGTTAATACGTTTGAAAAAACGGCAAATCCCCCGATTTTTTTTTTTCATATACGCTTTCTAACTTACAGCAATCTTGAGAAATTAGCTCCAATTCCAGGGTTATCGTCAGTATTTATCACTCCACTGTCATCGAAGCCTACCAAATTAGTACATTTTTTGTTGTTGTTAGAATCGTACTTCCCACTACAAATAGCAAAGCGAAGAAAATGCTAGCTGCACGAGCACTTAGAGCACTATCCACAGGTCCAGTAGGCAATCGCGCAGACCTGGGAGCAGGGTTCAACGCAATCCCAATCCCTATTGAGTTATGCGAAATCTTTGATGAACCATTAGAAATTGGCTATAAATCGATATCGAAATGAAGCGGGATATTCGAAAATGAGTGAGCGAACAGCTAATGAACATCGTAGTCGTCGTCCTTCGTTTGTGTTTGCCTAAGAGCTTTCTGATCGGCATCGTCCACACGTGAGCTGAACGTGGGATTTCACATCACCTGCACACCGAAAATCACACACTTCTGCAGGATACGACCACCTAGATGGGCTGAAATGGTCTTTGACTTCGTTTCTAGCCGAGCAGGTCAAAGAGTACCGTCAATGGTTCTCATTCTCTACGGCGGTTGTGCTACCGAGTTATCGGAAAGCTCAATGGTACAGATGAAAATATTGCAAAAACGTGTGTACTTCAGTGGGGTAGGAAGCGATCTTTCCGCTCCTCGCGCGCGACACTTTTGCTGCGGGAACCCGAGGTGTACCACTGCTCAACCCGTGGTTCCCACAGCGAGAACAGTTTCGCAAAAAAAAAGAAAAAGAAGAAAGAGAAAGAGGAAAAAAGAAAAGAAAAGTGCGATAACCAGTTGAGGCTTTCAAAACGCATCAGTTCTCTGCTCTCGCCCATGACCTTCAGTGTATATTATGTCCAGTGTACAGAGCATCCGATACTGAATGACTCTAGCCTTTTGCAGCTTGCTCGTCACAGAAAGTCGTCGTGAAATGCTATAGCGCAGATGGATAAGGTACTTCTCCACATTAGCATCGGAGACAGAAGTCATAGAACATCATGTAGATAAGAGAGTGCAGACAAGATGAGAGCATCAAATAGAGGCGGTTTGAAGGCGAATCACGATGGAAAGGTAGCTCATGGGTAGTAAAGTAGAGGTGGAAGTGCTGCAGCGATGAAGAAGAAGTTATGTGGAACGGCCCGGAACCCGAATGATGGGACCCCTTCCTTGCCGGTTGAATTCCGCAGTGAGGCGACTCCCATCTTTATGCCCTCCTCAACGCTAACGCTCTCTGCCATTTAATCAGTCGACCGTATAGACCCGCGGCGGGTGACTAAATAGTCGGTGGGCGTACCGCGCCAACTGCGAAGAAGGGAAGGCCGTGCTAGATCCCCGCGGGCACATCCATCGATGCAATTGCGTATTTATCCGCACCCTTAGGGGGCCCGTCTGTCTCCTCACTGAGTAAGTTTCCCCTCATGACCTTAGTTGTTTTCGTGAAATTCCTTTGAAGAACCGAGTTCAGTAGCCCGTGGACCAACTTATGCGGCTCGAAAGGCTCTTCTGATTGCCGCAATTCGGACGCACGGAAGCTCAGCGGTTTCTCGTACACTTTAGTACGCTGAAATGACCGTTCACAAAATCGGGTATGGCGTGCACAAATACCTGCGCTTGTCACACATGACCTATCGGGACGAAATAGCGCGACGACGTAGGCGTATTCCGCTGTAGCATGGTGTAACCACGCTTATTCCCTCCCTTCCCACCCCCGGTGGAGGAAGTTCTTTGGAAGCAAGATCATTGATCACTTATAAACAACAAAAGATCACGGAAACAAAATCATCCATGAGAATAGCGCTAAAACAGACGCTCAAAATGTGCTTCCTCACCATGATTGCCCAACCAAATCCGCCGTGCCCAGAAGAGTTCTTGAGAAAAGTGGTCCAAGTATGGATGTCACTGACCGACTTACCTCTCAATGATTCATTCACTGCGCCGCCCCACCCCGTTTCACAGACTACGGTATCACTTCGACGCACGTCTCGTGAGATCGCTGTGATGCTCGGTGAACATTTTGCACAAAATCTCACACTGTTGCTGAGTCACCCAGTTCGAAGCCTCTCATTTGGAACCCAGGACATTGTCAATTAATATTTTCACAAAATAGTGGACTGAGGAGATCGTATGGAAGAATTCCTGAGGAGTAGTAGCGATAATCTACACAAGGATGGGGCTTAAGAAGTACGTAGAAAGAATCTGAAGGGAATGTGATTATTAGATAGGAGATGACTATCCTTTGATGCCGATTGCGTGTCGGTCCGCACCCTTCGGGATCCACCTGTCATTCTACTAGTTAGGCATCCTCTTCTTCAACCTGTCACCTTATGGTGGAGTCCTCCTTTAGCTGCTGAGAACTCTCGAGTATATTAGGTTAGCTGATAACCTGGCTTTAAATATGGAACAACAGCCACTAAACTCCATGCATGATTGCGCAAAACTTCAACAATGACGCTCAATCTTCAAGGCAGTTCCAGCTACTTGCGATTTCAGCGTTTCCAAGAGTTGGAGGTAATGGACTCGAGGACTAAGACCACAAATATTGTCCTGAAGCTGTAAATAATGAAGAGGTGAAGGAAGCCATCGAATAGAGCCGTCGTCAAACCACACAAAAACTTGCACGGAGCCTTGATTGCGTCAACAGTAAAATTAGAAAGCCCCTACGTGTGTCCGGTAAGGTCAATCGAGGCGGAAAATGGGTTTGGCATTCACTGAGCGAAGACAAAAAGCAGCACAGACTGCCATTGCTGATACTCTGCTCGAGAACTCGAAGAAGGCGCTATCGCAAGATACGGGGGCAATGTGATGGCAGTGCATTCAAAACCACGAACGGGTGGCACATCCCCTTCTGTTAAAATCAGGATGGAGTTTTGAGCGGCGAAGGAGAGACTCCACAGTACGTGAGGAATTTTCATTTCTACGAAGCTCCTGCAGCCTACAAGGCTTAGTCCTGAATGGATGCCCCCGTATACTGCGACAGTGCCAAAAGAGTTTTGACCTCAAGGTGACGTTGTTTCAGGATGCAAAGTGGGAAGATGGCGCGGTTGTCACCTAATGGACAGCTGAAGCCCACTCTAAAACTAGACATCCACGGGAAGCAAGTCGTGCTTTCGTATGGTGGAAGAGTGTAAGAGTGGTGTACTTTAGAGTGCTTATTGCGGGCCAGGCGTTACATCTGAACTGTGTGCATGGCGGCTCGCCTGCGTGGACTAAGCGCTGCGTAATGAAGAAGCTAATTTGATCAACATAAAATACTTGCACGAAAACAACAACACAAGTCTCTATGCCGCGAAAATTGCCCAAGAAGATATAGAGAATTCTGGCGAGAAGGTTCTGCTTCACGCGCCGCTGCAGTAGAACCGGTTCACAATCATCGGTAAGACGAATAGGACTTCTAAGCCGAAAAAAAGTTCAGGAACTTTTACGAGAAGCAATTTCGGGTGTCCATCTTCTTCGAGTCGCACCCAAGAGTGTTCCTCGAAGAAGTCATCCATTCCCGGCGCAAAAGAACGGAGATAATTAATTGATAAAAATGGAAAATATATTTTGGTTCGATGTTTTTTGTTGTTGCTTTCATAATAAAATTTATTGTTGTCCAAAAGCGACATTTCTTATCGGCCCACCTAACATGGGTACCTGACAGGATGCTCGTCGCGCGGCGAGGCAGAGACGCGGACGGGTCAGCGGACCACTCGCAGCACTTATTCTTCGATTTGAGGTACCTTAGTATATTAGTTACCTTGACGCCAAATCGCTACAGTACGCGCTGCGACTCTTCCGCCTGCGTCTCTGTCCTCTCGTCGCGCGGCGGGCCTCCTGTCGGGTACACACCTGATACATTCGCGCTGCTCGTAAGGGCGGATTTTGCGCCACGGCCTCACTAGGGTTCTTTTTTGTCTGAGCCCTTCACCGTATTTTACCATATCGAAAGGACACTCTAGCCAATTATGCTTCCGTGGAGATGGGGCACAAAACCCGTCCATAAGATCTGCGCGCAATGCTATTTTAACAAATTTTACAACGGCTATGCTAGTTAATTCCTTCTATTTTGTTCCAATCAATCACCAATGAGCCCGGTAGAGTGGTTAAGTGTCAAATGAAGAGTAAAACTGGAGAATTCTCATCAAATCCATACAATCTTCAATGCCGGTCGTTTTCACTTGAAGGAACAAACCGGGCAGAAGTCCGTTGAACCAGGCAGAAGTCCGTTGATTCACTTCGGCCAGCAGGATAGAACCCTAGAGGGCAGCCACAAATATGGCAATTCCCTACACGGATATCTTCCGACAAAAGCGCTGGGGTCTTGCAAAATAAGTTGCTGCAGCTGCGAGTTTTTCTTTAATCAGACTGTTGTCTGAAGCCGTCTCATCTGTTGCGCTCTCTCGCCTCACTCTCCTCTCCGCGCTTAGTCTCTCATTGCCTTAGCACAGCCGATTACGAAGGTGAGAGAACCTTTTTTTTCCTTTCTTCTCTTTACTGCAGGCCCATTGCGCGCCTATAGATTCGCATTCATGTGCAAGAACCACATCGATTTGATCCTGGAGCATGCCTTTGAGCCGAACACAACGAATATTCCCAACACTTCCAATCTCTCTGTGAACAAGGTAATTTGAGAACGAGAAGGGAAATATGCTCCTACTGAGAATGAGGAAGCAAAAAAACCGCATTTCGGTTCGATTTAAGCAAGCGATACCCATTCCCGATTTCTCAGGGCCATTGCGACAGAAATAGCTGCTAGATCAGCGGATCATGGGAACGTAAGCATCGTCCGTCACATTCACATACACCGAGTGTTGGATTTCGTCGGCATCAAGAGTCGCAAAGCCATGAGAACATCGTGGCAGTGATCGCGTGCTGGGCTAAGTGCGTGGTAAGCGCGAAAATTCGTCCAAAGAGCATGAATAAATATTAATGAAGCACCTAATGCCAATGAAAAGCTGACTAATAGTCGTTGTGCCATATTAACGATGGCTGTGGTTCCCACCATCGAGGAAGTTTGTGAGCGACCTGGGAACGTGGGCTAGCAGTGTTCCAACACTCTCCGAAATTCCAAGAGCAAAGCCACAACTGGTTCTCCCTAGCCTCGCAGAGCAGAATCTGCTTACGATCCTAAAGCAACCCACAATAAAGCGGACCAATTCGTTCGGTGGGTAGGATGCGCAGTTCGCGTTTTCTCGTCCATTGTGCTCCCCTGGTTATTCTTTCTTCTCCCTGGTTAGGGCTTTACTGCAACACAAAAATGAGGAAGCCGTTAGCGTTTCCAACGAGTTTTCCCCTTTGTCGGTCCGCATCGTACCCCTGTTTTCGTTTTCGTAGGTAAAAAGCACACCATTTTGATCATGGGGTGTGACTTAGCAGATAGGGATTAGAAAGCACTAGCGAGACATTCACAATGGTTGTGACTGCTCTTTATACCCCCCCCCCCGCGATATAGGCAGCAAAAGGCATCGGTTCCTGCGACTTCGACTCTTTTTCGCACTTTATCATTTATGTTTGTTTATTTATATTTATTTATTTATTACGTTCACTTTCTTTGAAGCAACAACCCCAGTCGAAACTGGTGGGGCAGCAGCGGTCGATAATAAAATTGTGGATGCCGAACTGACTGAAAATAAAAAAAAGAACCAACGCAAACCGTCGATGACCTATCAACAAGTATTCCTTTTCTTCTTTCTTGAACTAAAAAAGGGGCGGGGCTGGTCGACTCTTCTGAACTCACTTGCTTCATGGCTCCACTGACCCGTGTCGCTACACGTAATCCACGTTGCGTGTCATGGGTTGTGCACGAGGTATCTCGTCCGTAAGTTTACATTACCCTCCACCAGATTACTTTGTAAGGCCCTGGCGCCATTGTCGCGCACTTTCGAGCCGTGTTTATGGCCCATGCGTGATACCCTCAGGTTACTCTCTCCCACCAACAGGATAAATTCTTCGAAACCACCTCATCCGGGGTTTAAGCTATGGGAGCTTCCGAAGACCAATCACGTGCGGCCGTTCATCCTTTGACCATGTAATCCTCGAGGCTCAAACGCTTTAAGCATGACTGATGTAGCCTCCGGAGAGTTCATTTCATGGTTATGGTTGCTTATGGCAATATACGCTAGTGACCACTCTGAACTTTGGGAAAGAAATCAGAAAAGAGATCGTGATATTTACGGGATATGAAGGACCTATCGGGGACATATCGGGCTTTAGAGCACCAAGTGAGCTCCTCCCCATGAAATTCAGGGAATGAACGATTCCGAGTTCAAAATTTTCGCAGGCATTCAGATGGGCATATAGACGTTATAAGAGTATTCCTAAACTTCTTATTCCATTGCAGCCCGTGTTGCCCCCCCCCCTTTTACTACTACTACCTATTTTCTTGACCCTTTGATCACCAGTAAAACACTTACATGTGTACCACTACCGATATGTGTACCACTGGCAGTCAAATGATCAAAGGATGTTGAACCTGAGCTTGAACCCCCTCCTTGTCAACGGCCACGCTTATTAGCGAGATCCCTGAACGGGTGCTTCATCTTCTTTTGGAACGTATGGGGACTGCGGGGGAGGTAGCGCATCACATTTCACGACGTCACGGGGATGTCTTGAAGTCATCACTAACTCCTACTATTTTCAGCTGCCAATCTTCCCCTGTTTACAAAACTTTTCCGCGGGGGGAAGGTTCTGCATTCTCCTGCTCAACCTGGGGAACGAGCTCATCACTGAGATCATTGCTAGTGTTTTCTCCCTTTGCACATCAGCACCATAGAAGTGGAAGGAAATAGGCGATGATTCAGGCGAAGCACGAAACCTATTCGGCACTCAATGAACGAACGCCAAAAAACGACAATAACTCTCAACAACACATTAGAGGGTTTTTCAGCGTGCAGTTATTACTGAGTTATTACTAGTCATTTCCTGCTAGAACTATGCGCTCAATCAACACAGCACATGCACTTCAGCCGGAGCTCTTCTTCGACCAGCTTGTTTGCATGAACTCTGGAGATACGCAATCGCTGGAAATCCACGCTGACCTCTACGGACATAGTTTTGAGCCGCACTTCATTGGAAGGGACTAATCATGAGAATTTCAAGTGAAAGCACTTTATTTGCTCATGACCGAGGGTATGACGACTCGATAATAAGAAAATTCTCCTAGGTTGGAACCTTTTAAACTGAAACTTTAGTGGAGTATCATATCCGTGCGGTGGAACCAAAACAAGTATCTAAAAAATAAAAGCAGACACGATAAATAAGAAAAAAAAAGTAAATAAATACGCGCTCGCTGCAGAATAGCTCACGATTGATAACAGTTTGTCGCCACAGTCAAATTGATTTTGTCACACTTTGCTAAATTCAATCGAATGCTCCCTGCTCAATTGAAGAGCACATCCCACGTCACAAGAAAAACTTTATACTCGCTTTTTAGGTGGATGGCATCAGAAAAATTAGACCCAGAAACATGGAGCACTAGTCAAGCTCAATGGGGTCCTCGACGGATCGTGTGCGACGTTTTCTGAAAAGCTGGTTTTGAGGGGTCTGCATATTCAGAGGTGATGTCTCTGGGAAACTATCCAACAGTGAATCGATTCAAAAAAATTACGCAAGAGTTTCAGGCTGAAGCAGTCACGGCAGGCCTGCTGGAGCTTGACGCCCTTGGCAGATGGAGATGGTGAGGACAGTGAAAGTCTACTTATGCCTTACGGTTGCGTCTACTTTTGGAGTGAGATTTGAGGAATATTTTGATGAGCAACTTCGTCAATGACGGCTATTTCTGCGAAGAAAAAATCGCTGAAGTGTGAGATAGGCAAAATGTCTTCCCATCCCCCTCCTAGTATAGCGTAAAGAGTTTTGAAAGAACCACGCCGAAATCTGTCAAGCAAGTGGAGGGACTGATGCCTCCCTACCGGTCTCAGTTGAAAAACCTCAAGTGATGGCTGGATCCGTGGCCGTCCTGCATGGACCAGCTAGGGAGCCGACAGCCGGGCACATAGATTTAAATTCCTTGAAAGTTGCTCTAAAACGTTTGATACTCAACCATCCACCATGATATACGGTGCATAGTCCTTGGTATACATTCTGAGCCTCTTGGAAATTGTGCTCAGTACCCTTTGTAGCGCGCACATAAATTTGCGTTCCAACAGTGCGTTCCTACTATGTTGACTAGAAAATAGTGCAATCGGAAACTCCACACCTCTATGGTATTATTTGCAGAACCAGCGATACTTTCACCAAACCCAGGGCCAGTCCGGACACTTGGATGCGCCTAGATGCTTGGGGCCGGGTGCAGCAAGGCCCAACTCGGGGATAAATCCCCAAAACTCTGCGTCTCTTTGGTCGGTACGCAGTTCTCATAATCAACAATAGAAGCGTTAAGAGATGAAGAGATGTAGAAATTTGGGACCCATCATCGAGATGGACCCTGCTGCACCTGGCACCCTGAGGCTTACCGTCAAAAAGGTACTGATAGGTATAATTATCAAATGATGCTCTGATAAGCAGAGTGGTAACCAATTTTCTTCGAAATGCCGCTATTGTCGTGTTAAGACGATACATAACTAAACAGATATCCTCTTAAGTACTTAAAAACCTTCTTCAAAGCAATTTTGTAGGTAATGCATCTTCGATCCAGTAATGAGTTCCAAAGAAAACAAATAGTGTGCCGAGAGAGCATTACTCAATTCTAAAGTGCTCGTCTACTCATGCAAAGATTAAGCTGCCTAGCAGAGCTCCGTCTAAGTGGACGATAAACAGATGATGGAAAGTTCTTCCTAGACGCACGTGTGCAAAGGGGGATCCTTGGGACCTGCAATGACTGAAGGTAAGCAACCGGAATCCATTGAAAAAGGTGATTCGTGACGTGATGAATCCAGCAACACACAAGAATTGGCAACTCCCGTCTTGGGATGCTTAACATTTAGACTTTCCAGACCATCGAGAATGATAGAAGAGGAACAGCTCTTGACTATCTAGAGTGATCCGTCATTTGCTTTGACTAATGCTTTCCTTAATTTATTTGGAATTCACTTAGAGACTTACAAAGCAAGCTAATGACGGCTACTACGAGCTAATGGACGAGATACCTTGCGCACATCCCGTGACACGCACCGTGGATTGCGATGTAACGGCTGATTTGAATTCGCGCGGTTTGGTAGAGTAATAAAGCAATCAACTTCAGAAAACTCGTCCGAACACGGCTATCCCTCATTTCAAGAGGAAGAGAGAAAGTCCTTGCTCAGGGGCTCCGTCAACTGTTTATTTTGTCTTTTTTTTCATTTTATTCACCTCGATATTCACAAACTCATTACAAACCGCTGTTACCCCACCAATTTGTTCTAGGGTTGCTTTGAGTACAAGTAGAATTCCGAAAATTCAATAGAAGCCCGCTTTTCTAAAAAGACACACTTTTTAGCTCGGAATTGTTTTTTGCTGGAAAATGTCAACGATTTGACGAATTTTTTTTATCTATTATATTACAAAACTTTATAAAAAAACGATTTGAGCAGTTGAAGTCTCATTACCATGGTTTGAGGAATTACCGAAGATTGACGAATCCTACCTTATCTTTGAGCGAAAGTATCTATGGGACTTAAAGGCACGAGTCGGGATCGACTTGGGGTGGTATTTTGTTCGAAAATTAAGCAGGGTGTGCAATGAGGCACATTAGTGAGGAGAGAAAACAAAAAGCGATATAGGAAACCCTGGAATTTACCTTGTGAGGATGGCCGTGGTATACAGAGAGACATAGTGCTGCGAGGAGAGGGAAGAAGCCACATAGCACGTTGTACGCGAGAGGGCGCAAACACCACGTATATCGCGATTGATAAGGATGATAGCACGGAAGCCCAGAAGGCACGGCCTCAGCGCCGTTGCCCAGCTATCTTGAGTCGCGTCTCCTGCGCTTGAGAACCCCTCTTTCTCCCTCTGGGAGCGACTGGCTCATGGGACCTAATCTCGACTCGTGACTTGAAGGGTAATCCTGTGGCCTCAAATAGATTAACTTTTTTGAAACTGGTGTGAAGTGAATTAAAGGACATTTTGAGGTCCGGGTTATTATTAGAATTTCTCTGAGTACATCAGATCGGAACAAAAAGCGCTTCTCGTCATCAAAGATGGCCGATCCAAATTTAGAGTCAGGATAGGCTTTCTCTTTATTCAGCGATATCACGAGGGATGACGTCTGCGCTACGTCTCGCTGACAGCCTGAACATGGATGGGGTGGATCCAAAAAGTACCACATAGAGCTTCATCTGCGTGCATTTGCTGCTGTATGTTCAGATGCTTGCCGCAGTGGTTTCATAGAAGGCAATGACAATGCATAGGGCTGAACTGGCTCTGCCTTGCGGCTCCATGGGCTGATCTATCTGATTCGTCCTGGTAGACGGGTTGGAGATTGCTATTCACGACAATTTCATGTGGTGAGAGAGGGGTCCGACATGAGAGCCTATTTTAGGTCGTCGCTGTTCGTGCCCAAGTTTAGCCTCACAGAAGCGTTCAGCTCGGCCCGGAGGACGAACTACATACATGCAGCGTTGGAATATAGGGTCCTTTTCTGAACGCTGCACGCAGCCTAACAGTAGATAGCGTACTGGGCGGCTGGCGGTGCGCATGGTGTTTGAAGAATTCGAAAAGAGGAGTTATCCGGAATCCACCGCAATCGGGAGTGCCTTCCTGGTCCCAAAAATTCAGCCAGAATCTAGGAAAAACAGGCGAAAATCCTGTACCTCCCTACTACGATAGGCTGGGAGATATAGGGCGATTCTGGGATTACTACCTAATCATTAATCAAAATTATTCATCCTGCGGCAACCTATTGACTGACTAAATTATAAGGACCCTTTTAAAAAGCAGAAAATCTACATAGTTGCACTGCAGTTTAGGGCGATTATGAGACCATTCGTTAAAAGCCATATTGGCAAAATTTAAGAACGTGATAGATAAGAAATAATTGCGGTATGGCTTCCGGCGATGTTTGTTATAGGATTCGAATGACAATGACGCCCAGCAACTGATAACTCCGACGCTATCACTAAAGTGGGATTAGTGTTATCACTTTAGCCTATTTCCAGCGCAAAAATGGCCAACAGAAGAAATGGATTCAGTTGCATGGGGACTCGTCGAGAAGGAATATATCGAGGAAGATCTGTCAGTAACTTATTTACTTATTAACGCACGAATGACTGAAAACAAAGCAAAACAAGTCGTTAGCCAGAGAACACAAGACGAAAATAAGTCCAATAAGTGGAAAATATTTGTGGCCGATGCCAAGTGAGTACTAGTGAATACCTCTAGAAGGGTTCTGGCAGATTTTTTTTCAGAAAATCAGTAATTGGAAAATATGACTGGGAACAGGACTCTCTATACTAACTGCTCCATTGGGACAAGCTTTGCAGCAGTAAGTTAACAGATCAGATTTTGCTACAAAAAGCTCTTCAAGTTATCGATAAACACTTGTTTTGAATTGATACCTGCAAGTTTTGGTCGCATGTCGCCATGCAGAAACTATCACAAAGAACAGGGTGATGAGCAAAGCACTTCCTCTCAGACGAGGATTGAAGCTGCAGCTCTCGCCTCCTTGGCAGTTGTGATCCCAATTAAAGATAGGATCGTACAAAAAAAGAGAGGAGGAACGTGGTAAACAAAAAAAAGCGAAAAATGGCATGAAAAAAACAAATTCTTTCGCCATGTTCGACTCTCGATGAACCTTGGCATACTAGTAGTTGGATGGTATAACTTGTTAAACTCCACGCGAGATTGGTACTGACCATTGATTGGCTAACGTTTCGGCGAGTTCGCCTTCGTCGGAGCCTTAAAGTATGGGAGTCGAGTTGTGAGTATCCGACCAAATGTCTACACCTCTACCAGTTCTTCGACACCACCTGACTCATCACGTAAGCGCTAGGAAGATGAAACACCGTACCTCTACAAGATCCACCGGATTAGGTAACGACTAGCACAGTACAATATGCTTGCGAATGGACCGTAATGCGGTAGGTGTGTGTAGACATTTGGTCGGATACTAACAACTCGACTCCCATCCTTTTAGGCTCCGACGAAGGCGAACTCGCCGAAACGTTAGCCAATAAAACATTGTTAACAACGTCGTGAGCAGTTTCAACAACGAAGTAATCACTCATCGACGAATTCTTTTTTGTGAGGTCGGTCGTGGCACAACGAAGAAGCAAAGTGATGCGAGAGATCCCGAGGACGCAGGCAGCAATTTTAATAAGGAGTGGTCAAGCCCAAGGCATTTTCTTCCTCAGCGGTCTGATCACGGCCTGTGCGTAAGAGCACCAGGTTCCTAGCACAGCTTTCAGTGGTAGTGTTTTCAACATAATGCTACCATCCCTTGTGATAGAACGCTCTTCTATGACCCCTCTCAATTGATGGATACTGAAAGTACTCAATAGAGAGAGGGTCAGTAAGGAATGTAATTTATTATTAGCAGAGTGAATGTCGCGTGGACAATAGTTGCCGCACGATAAGATGAATGTAATTCACAAGGAGAAGAAGCGACTTTTTCGCTTTTCGTGCGCGAAACATTTTTCGTTGCGGAAACCCCAAGTCCACCACTGTTCAAGAGTGGAGCCGGGGTTGACGCAACGAAAAAAATTCGCGCGTGAAAAGCGGAAAAGCCTTTTGTCTTACCATTAGTGAACCACCTCCCCCCTTGCAAGATAATCTTGAGCGTAGGTCTGAATTTGGTTCCCTCTCACTCATCCATGACCAAAACCACTATCCCGAATAGTAGCACTCCCCTACCACCAGGCGAACGCCTTCTGTCGACGAATCCTCGACAGTGATTTACTCTGCTGATAAGCATCCACTGGTCGTGGTTGAATAGTAGTTGAAAATGAATAAGAGGTCTCATCCGGTAGAGAAGGTGGGACTATGCGCAGCGACAGTTCATGTCTCCCGGAGTAACCCAATTTTTTTCAGAGTTGAAATTTATGTGGGCGGCCGCAACTGTCGCAGTGAATGCCCTCTCCTGGATGAGATCCGAAATAAAGAGGGAGACAAGTAGGGAAAAAGGTTGCGGAAACAGTAACCAGAAATAAAAAAGTTTAAAAGGGAAAACAAAGAGAAATACGACAGCACTCGGAAGATAATAACAGTGTAAGGTGAAATAGGGAAGCCAAGACTAAATTTTAAGAACGATTTTGAAAAGACAGAGTAGTTCAATAGTTCGAGCGTAAAAGAAGGACACGAACAGCTTAACCATAAGGCCACTGCGACAGCCGTTCAGAAGTGGGCCTTTCGGCCAAAATGTGAATGACTGGTGGTTGGATTGGCCATGGGTCCAGGGGAAAACTGCTGGAAACGCTCTCTAACGAGTCCTACCGCCAACCACAATCGGATAACAGCGTGTAGAAATGAGTAAAGCTCATTTGGGTTCTGTTTATTCGTCTCAATCGAATTTGCTGAGATACACCCAGAAAAGAATGCTGTGCCAGTATCTGGCACAACGTGGGCGTTCTTATTAGACCGGATCAAGACAAGAGATGCGCGCCGAATCATAGCACAGAAACTGTAGAATTCATCAGGAAAGGCAGCAAATAAAGTCTCAATCTGGAAATGTCAGAGCGAGAGACCGTTTCGAGCGATTACTCGGGGAAGGCAGCGGTTTGAGTAGAAGATGGAGTACTGACCACAAAATCTGCTTGTGAACGAGGCGATGGAAGAGACGCAACGCGATCCCATCGAAATAATAGCAGGAAATTCGAATTTCAACAAAATGTACAAAACGTGCAACAGCAACGGCCCTGATTGAGCAAAGGCCCTCCCTACCTCGAATCTGATCTCTTGAAAAATATTACCACCAAAAACCCCTAAAAAAACCTGCACTGCAGCGGTCTGCCCGAAGTTCCACATAGACCACGAAGAAAAGTCTGATCTGATATGGTTTCCAGAGTGATCGTGTGAATCGTCAATGTATCAGTAGCCTTACGGTTCAGCAGATTTTGCTAATTTTCAATGGCCTAGCATAAAAATGACTGAGAATGAAGGATGACCTATCAGACACTAGATTCAGAATTTTTTTGTTACGCCATACAAAAACCTTCTAAACAAAATTCTAGATGTGGTTGAATGCGCGAGATTATTACGCACTCGGCTCGGACGGCCACTTCTGCTGAACTATAAGAAGCATCAAGTTCAGGAAAAAAGGGATCTATACAAGGCTATGTTGTTAGGGAGTGTGTAGGGACCAGAGTAAGGTTAAGGTACAAAAAGTATTTGACTCAGGGGAGGAATTGACGATGAAAAGGCTCCATTGCGAATTAAGTTAGAGGTGGGCAGTGATGCATGAATGAGGAAAACCGAGGAATTGGCCTGGAGCCCGAGAAATGTAACCCGATAATTTTCGCACTGATGCGACTCTCATCGGTGCTGCCCTCTTCACGATAATGCTATCTCCGCTGAAGACTCGAGAAGACGCGAGAGGTGGGCGTTCCGCGCCAACTGTGCCAAGAACGAGGCCATGCTGGACCGCTGACGTCATATCCTTCGATGCCAATCATGTAGGTCCGCACCCTAAGAAGTTCCGCCTGTCTTTCCACTAGGTAAGTTAATCATTCGTATGACCACGCAGCGGTAAGGTGACCACGCAGTGGTAAGGTAGGGCTTAGTTCACGCGCATGTGGATGGTTTAGTGCCTCATGGAGAGCGTTACAAGCCAAGGTACATTACCCACAAGACGACAGCTCACTGTAAATAAACAACGCAATAATGATAAATAAAATAAGATTGCCAATAACGAAATGATGTGAACATCACCTTTTATCCAACAGGTGAGCAGGAACATTATTTTTCTACGTCCCGATCCCAATTTCGCCTGGAAAAAAGGTTCGAATCAAGAACAACCTATGATTGATTAATTTATCAGGACCAGGCCAAGAAAAGTTAGCGCTGTTCGATAGCAATGGGATATCACAATTTGTACTCCCGTGACTCCGTGGCGACTGAGTGATATTCGATCCGCAGGGGGAAGCTAATCCCAACCAGGGCACAGCACAAACACATATGCAACAGAAAAAAACTCCGACTAGGATTTATCGAATTCCGGAAATTAGTCGCGAAACTGGAGAGTTTCGCTTTGAATGACAGACAAAAACTCAACAGCTATGTACCTTGCCTCGGCGCATACAGCCAGTTGTCAGAGCTGCTTGGGAGAATTGATGAGAAAATCGCAGCGAGAGCCTGAGAGTTCATTTAGCGCTGTCGGAAGGGAATCCTATCATTGGATGTGCAGAAAAAAAATCAGGGGCACTTGTTACGTTCAGAGAAAACGTTCATGTATTCAGAGAAGAAAAGTGATCGTAAACAAAAACTGTTGAAAATTCCAGCAATAAGCGAGAGGAAATGCAAAAAAGGTGTCAAAAATCAGAAACTTGAACTCTCTAGAAGATTTATGAAATTTAAAACGTAATAAAAACAAAAAAAATAAGCGCTCACCGAAATGGTCACCTGATGCTCTCTGCTGAAATTCCGAATCAGATCGAGGCTCTTGGGGTATAGCGTTCATAGCGGTGAAAGAATTCGCAAGGAGTTCGGTTCCCAGCACATCAGTTATGTCCCCTGCCTACCTACAGCGAAGTTTGAGTCCAAAATAAGAGTTTAGCGATCCTCTATTTCTACAATTCAAGAAGGCGAGAAAGCAGTTTGGAAGGAAACCCTTCTTGCTATCTCATCCTTAGCATTGAAAAGCACCCTTTTAGGCTCTCCACCACTAGGGATAAGATAATACGTGAGCGATTCATTCAGATCTTACTCTGATAAGGAACGGGAGCGCCGTACATCCCACGCACGTACTGCCCACATAATGCCCAATTTTGCACCTTATCATCCACCCCGGAGCTCCCTTGCCATTAGACCTAGAGAGGGAGTCCATTCACTTGGTTCTGGAGAGCTTGCTTGGACCAGTAGGGATCCAAAATGAATGCACCTTGTGAGTACCTCCACACTACACCGGTATGAACCAGAGTGAATAACGGTCCACGAATCCTCTACTATGGCTCTCTACTGTGCGAGAGTAGTGTCGAGAGTTAATGCACGCGCAGAGGGCACAGACGACTCGCGGAGAGGTGAATGTCCGCGTGGGAGAGCGTGAAAGAACGGGCGACAATCTTCGACGAGCCGTTGCTGTTTCCTCAAGCGATTTTCACCCTGGTATTTACTTATGGGAAGTATATTTCGAATAAATCGATTGAGTCGATATCTATAGGTAGTATTAGAAAGCATGATGGAGTGCCCTCTCCCCAAAGTTAAGTTTCGTCCTCGGAAACATGGAACTAACATGCCCACAAGCGCGTCAAGGTTTCGCAGACAGTAAAAAATACAATCCTGTTGAGACGTTATAATTATCAGTGAAGCTCTGCTAGATTGAACGCCATGTCGAGTATTGCACATGTGAATTGGCCTCCCAAAGGTGCCATATAAATGCAGTGAAATGCAGTAAAGAGAATTTCAGGAGCAAAAAATAAGTAGAATGAATAGAAAATGAATATTCAGCAAAAAACAAGTCGAGGAAATATTTAGCCATGCCAATGAAGTAATGGAAGAACCTTCAAGAAACTGACCCCTTTGATTAGCTACCGAAGAGGGGCAAGAGTTTAAAAGTTTAGTTTTGTTTGTTTTATTTTGATTTATTTATTTTCTTAACGTTCGTAATTTATTAGAAGTTTATTTGATTTTATACTAATTGTCATATTTTCTTTTATTCTTGGGTTGGGGTTTGGGTTTAAATTCGGGTTTCAAGGTGAGGGCCATTTTTTAACTCAAGCATTTGTACGGGACTGAAAACGGACACTAGACATTTGAATGCGGAACTTGAAGTAATTTGAGACAGAACACGCTACGCAATACGACGACCGACTGCATGTAGCCGAGTTCCTCCAGTGACGGCGGCGATGGGCTTCAGTTTCCTGTGTCAAATGGGAGGGCTAACTTTGGGATGAGCTGGGAAGGAGGAAAATTCTCATGTTCTCTTGAGATTCCTTCCCAGCCCCAAAAGATGAGAAGCTGAGCATTAACATACTGCTGGTGTCCACTTTGTCTGGAACCGGAAGCAGAATCAGAAAAAAAGAAGGGTAAAAAGGCTTGGCGCTAGGCCAGCTCGTTTGGGAGGAGCCATTTCTTCCGATTGTTGAAGTGCAGATCTAGAGGGTCACAAGGCGCACTTAGTCGCGGCAACACATATTTGTGAAGGTCTGTCCATGTTCAGAACTGGTCATATACCTGGGTAGGCAAAACAGCTGCTTCACTGTTCCCTTGGAAGGAGCAGAAGGTTTGGGTAATCTCAAGGCCCATGAACCGGGCCTAGCGCCGCAGTTCACCTGCTGCTGCTCCTCTCACTCTGGAGGCAGCCTATTTAGAGCCAGCATCAATTCAAAAAGAAGCACATCGCATGTGGAGAAGGGGTTAGTCTTCATTGTTCCCCTTGGAGAAATTACTATAGCTTTCCCTACAATTGTTGTAGGGCTAGGCTAGTACAGAGATAAATACCCCTTGAAAAGAACCCTAGGTTATGGAATTTTCATTCTTTTACCCGGAAACGGCCGCTACGATGAATAACAAAAACGGAAACAATGCGCGCTCCACTGTGAGACACATGGGCAGCCATTTTCTTGAATAATGTTCTAAACAAGTGCCCATTTTTCTTCATCGCTGCCCGACACCGCCGTCTGATGAAGCAAAACAATCTAAGCGTGCATTCCCCGAGGATGACCAGTGAGGAAGGAACACTGGAACTCCAGCAAGTGATATGAAAGGGGATAGGGTTCCTATTCCAAACGAATAGAATGACCAGTCACCCATCCTAGATGCGACCTCTAATTTATAAAAAAAAAATAAATGAAGTAATCTTCCTGTATGGTCTCTCGCCCAGATGGGTAAACTACCCTTCCACTTTAGAAAAATCCTGATGCTCGGCAAAAACTCGAGCCACGGCTTTTTAGCATTTTGTTCCTTATCCAAAAACATACCCAGCGGTGAACATACTCATCTGGAGATGCAATTGAGCACAAAGTGTTGGTTAAGGCAGGGAATGTTTTCATTCGGGTGAACAAGCGTCAGTAAAAGTACTCAGCCTAATATGAAAGCTAGCAAGGTAAGTCAACGAGCATTCAGCCTTGAAAAATGACTAAACGCGCCTCAAAACTGGAACATGATTTATGAAAAAAGGAGAGATGCCGAACTTTCGCCTCAAAGCAGATTCAATGAGGCCAGCATCACGGAAGAAGACACGCTAGACAAAAAGAGCAGTAATGTTGCGACGGAACTACGCAGCTGCTCCAGAATTATCCTCCTTGAGCAGAAAAGGAGGCAACTCCGCTGAGACAAAGAAATAGAACTTTTCCACCTTTTCCAGCTTCACCGAAACTTTGGAGCTGTTCATGGGTCTCAAAAACAAAAACTCTAGCTGACTTACGTGGTAGCGTAACTTGTGGCGCACTTGACCGATAAGCAGAAGGGCCAGATCCTTTCTGGCAGAAGGCTTTGCTCAAGCCCAGCATTTTTGCGAAAAAGCGAACTCATTGTCAGATCTCAAAAATTGTGCTTGCATCTACGATTTCTCGGGATTGACCGGTAAATTGACCAGGACATGGAACTGATCTAGTGTCCGGTAATACATAATCTCTATACAGCTCCTCGAGCGTTCTCTTTTTTTCCGAGTTCTTAAAATGGAATTCTTTTAACATGATCAGCCTATTCGAAGGTATGTAGCAGTGATTATCTGCTAGTATTACACATTTAACCACAATCAAACAACATGCTAGAAAGTGACAGGAGGAGTCACCTCTACCATACGCACGGCTCAAAAATCCAATCCCGAAACGAAATTCGCTCAAACGTTCCAGTTTTCCCGGGTTGATACAAGTCCTATTTGAGGGCTAGAAAACACTAAATGGGCGCTATTGCAATATACGGGGTCATCTTGTGGACACCTGTCTACCTTTTGTCAAAGCATCTAAACGTGTGTATGCTTAGACGTGAAGGAAAGAGAACATAGATGATTTCAGCGCTATGGCAAGACATAGTGGCATTGTGCTAGCAATGCATCGCAAACTGCGTAAACGTCTTATTGTCAAAAAGGAGACTTTGATTTCTCCGATGTCCCTGACCCTCTCCACCTCCCCACATCCTTGGCCTATTCTTACAAGGGAGATCTTTAGGGCATGGAGCGCTTTTCCATATTGGTTTCCTGCACTTGATAGAGACTCATGCGAGGAACACAGAACCATGGTTCGTTTTTCCTGAACGCATCTATGAAGGTTCGAATAGTGTAGAAGAGATGGTCCAAAGTTCGATCCTTCGTGATGACTAATTTTTGCAATTTATGCTGGCGCATCCAAACTGTGTCCAAAAGGCACCATCATCGACTAACATGTAATCCTCGAAATTTGGTAACATTTGGAGGCTCCAACATAGATTAGAAAAATTTGTCATCATGGGAGATTGAACTATGGACTATCTCTTCACCACTGTTTTGAGGTTCCGAAAAGCGTTCGGACCATAGCTTCATGTTCCTCGCATGAGAACAACATGCAAGAAACCATTTTATAAAAACGCTCCATGATCTGAACAATGCTCCTTGTTAGAAGATGCTCCCGTATCTTGCGATAGCGCCCAAAAGGAATAAATGTTACAAAATCAGAAAAAGTGTAAAAAGCGTACCAACGAATAGCGGGAATGGAACCGCTGGCATTGCATAAGATCATACACGATTAGCTTTGAAAAGAATATACACGTTTCGAAGCGTTCTAAGCTCTAAACAGTACTATTAGCAAGTATGTAGCTACATCTTGATCATAACGCTTACGTTTAAGCAAAGAGCCCCGCATATTGCGACCGCAAGCCAGCTTATAGGTCAAATCGCATTCATATGAAACTATGACTATGAAGCAAAATAGAAGACTGGCGCATTCCAGAAAGGGCTTCATTGACAAATGGAAGCTTCGTACTTCAATCCTTTATCGCAAAATGATAGAATCAGAAGCGCTCCTTACAGAGTCCTCTCGAATCGATCTCAAACAGAAAATTTTTATCACAGAATTACAACTCTTCAAGAATGCACCACGCATTCGTTGTCCATTGGAATACAAGGTTTTTCTAGAGCATTTGAATTTGAACCACTTCAGAGAAGTCCTGATGAGAGTATGTTTCTACAATTCTCACATGTGAACTTCCTCTTTTTTTGAATAATTTCACTAACCGAAAACTTACGTTCCCACGCATTCGTTCTGAGGAGTATGGCTCATTTCGCTCGAGGAACTACGTGAGCCGCTTTCGAAAAAACCCAAAAATTCTGCACAAATGCAGCAATGTTCCATGAGTGCAACGCCGAAATGAAGCCAACAAGGAAATGAGATTTTCTTTGAGTGTTGCAATTTGAGAATGGAAACGATAGTTCAGGATCTGAGTATAGAAACGCCTGAATATCTTTCACTCAGTGAAGCGGTGACATGGGCTATTCGTTGAACCAAGCAAGCAAGCTCCATCGGCGAAGTCCAGCTAGTACAACAGTCCGTGAACGCCTAGTTAAATAGTAGCAAATCAGATCCATGGGATAAAAAGAAACATTTCCACAATGATGGTTGCCTTCCAAGTCATCAATCGCGTCCAGGGGAACACTATACAGCTCGCGTCCCAGTTATTCGACCACACGACAACGTCAACAATTATATATCACGAAAATAATGTTGTGGGCTTTTCTATGTGAAAATAAGAATTACAAACAATAATA
>KZ345015.1:375040-397120 GCA_002352805.1 Teladorsagia circumcincta
TCAGAAACTGCTACGTGCCCCTCAGCCTTTAGACACGGAATTTTATGGACCGGACTTAGTTTCCTATTCAGTAATTTGTAAAATCCTTTTTTATTCTCACTATTAAGGATCTTCTTTTCGACATGCATGCTGTATTTCCTAAGAAGATAATCAAACTTTTGCGAAAACCGATGAAATTTACTCCAATCGTTATCATTCTGAGAATTCTTAGCTGCATAAAACAAACAGCTGCGATGAGTAACCATATTTTGTAGATAAGATGGGAGGTGAGCTCGGAAACCATAAACACGCTTAAGAGGAACGTATAATTCAATGGCATGTTGCAAGATACTAAGAAACATTTCATATTTTTCGCTAATAGTGCTAGCAGTTTCAAAAGAATCCCTCCAAGCTATAGAGGAAAGATATACATTCAACCCATCAAAATCACACTTCCGGAAATCCCTACGAACCGTAAATTGTGGCTCACAGTAGCTGTTTGTTACATAGAAGGAAACACTGTTGTGATCGCTGCTACCCACGGGCGGCTCAATCTTAACATTATTAACCAGAGCTTCCTCATTGGCCAGTGTTACAGTGTTACTACTTCTGGAATAGTAGAGAAAACAAAATTCGAGCCTATTTGTAAGGTTATTTTGTTATTCATCTGTTCGGAATGTTCGCATAAGCGTCAAACATTCAGTATCTCTAGGAACGAGCTCGGTTTGACGAAATGGTGAAGAGTCACTGGGCCATCAGATTGACGAAGTGGTGAAGAGTCACTGGGCCATCAGATGATAGGAACAAAAGAAAACTCGAATCTCCAACGCACCTTTGAGAATACTGAAGATGACAGTGAGCATGGCCTTTTGATGAAGATGATTAGGTCGTTCGCCTCGAGCAAGTATAAATCTGCAATGAGATCAGGATATAGATTCTAACTAAAAAATGGAGGCACCCAGAGCATCAAATCTTGCGCACGAAAATGAATAAATATTCGTGGAAACTAGGCCGGTGGAAAAAAAAGAAAAGAATCCGTCGAAAACGCTGAAGTTGCAGAATTGCTCACTTTTGCTGAGACAGAGGGGCTACATTTTGAAGGAGAGGGCATAGTCTAGAGAGAAGGCTGGATAAAAGTGTGCGAAACAGCGGCATGCTGGATGAGAAAAATGGAAGCGGCTGAAGCGATCCAGAAAGGGTCGTCAACTTTGGACTTTGACTCATCCTGAGTTGTGCCTTAAATCTGAACCATTTTATAGTTTTCAGATAGCTTTAGCAAGCACACATTTCCTCGAGAATTCGCCTTTTTATGTAAGGAAGTGAGAAGTTTCTTGAAATCCGCAGCAATGGTAGTCCAGATTTCCATGTGAATTCTTACAGGAAGCAATAATTGACCGGGGCATTAAAGCACTCTCTGTCTCAAAAACCAGGAACGCGTCGAGTGCAGACCACACATCACAAGTGACGACGGCTTCGACAAACTGTACATATTTTCTGCCAATGAAACCGTTAGTCTTTTGCAGACGTATTCTATTAGTTTTCACTAATTACAGCTCTCATTTGTCAGCTATCAGCTATCACTTTAACTACTAGTCACCAGATTTACTTAAGGGCCGTCGTCACTTGTGATGTATGGTCTGCGCTCGACGCGACATCTCATTGTCAGCGGAAGGCCAATTTGTGAAAGGAACAAAGGTTTACTCTTGTTGAGAAACAATATCTTTCCATGTATTTCTAACGTATCAAAGATCAAATAGAAGTTACAGAGTAGTAAAACATCATAGTAATGAAAGAAGAAAAGCAGTATGAAAATGAATTAATGGCGAAAATATTAGAGTAGGTTGAGCAACAAAAATGCAAGTAGCACGCAGCACGTGGCAGAGCCGTTCATTCAGAACTTCTTCACCTAGGCGTACATATGTAGTGCTACAGTTGCTGACTTCTACTGGGACCGTATCTATCTCTCCCTCAAGCTAGAAGAAATAAACCCTTTTAATTTTCGTTGTTTTCCAACGAAAATTGCCCTGAGAACTGGCTTACTTGAAATGTTTGCATATGTGTGAAGCAACCATGCGCCAAGTAAGGAAACTATATCGTTAGAAACCAAGAAAGAAAAACGAAGGGCTCTTCTTTTCTGCTAACCTGGAGGGAGGAATGGATACGGCCAAAGATGAGATCATGGCTTATCTGATGCAACTTACAAAAATACCTTCCCCAGCCAAGGAGCCAACAGTGAAAATAAGGAAGCCTCCGAGATGCCCGAGGATTTTTAGGGAAAGCTCTCCCTGCAAGACTTTATAGGCGACAGCTTTCTCGCTGGCGTAAACCACATAGATACCACGGAAGTCCATGATGGCTCTTCACTAATCTTTGCATATATGCGGCAGTATTTAGTGCTTCCTGTTATTATACATCCTCCGAATGCTCTAAACGCTATTTTAGCGAAGTTTCGACAGCAATCACCTTCGTGGGGGTCATTAAGACGCTGAAGCATCAGTAGTAATCTTCATCACGAGACTAGACACAGACTTGTTTATTTTCAAAGCTTCATAATTACCGAACGACAAATGGGAAATTGTTTGCCGTAATCAATCCCGTGGATGCATTTGGCTTTGTTCAACGTGATAAATGCAACTTTATTTTCTGATGGCTCCAGTCGGGTACCAAGCAGGACGCCCGTCGCGCAGCAGGAGGATATGCTGACGCATCGGTGTGGGACGTACTATGGTGCATTCGCTTTAAGTTGACGCTAAGCCGCCACACTACGCGCTGCGACTCGTTCGTTGACCCGCCTGAGTCTCTCGCTTCTTCCCGCGCGACGGGCCTCCCGTCGGGTACCCGTGCTATAGATACGCTTTTCAAGAGCATAACATTAGTCAATAACTATAAACGACCTTATCACTATGACCAACACATTGTATGGAGCACAAGGTAATTGTGAGCACAACGCCGCATCAAGGGTGGCGAAGGTTCTCGCTGAGCCATTTCCCCGGCCGTTTCAAAAAATGATACCGTTGTGAACAAGTTCTTGCAGCACAATAACCGCCTAATTGATTCCCCTTTATGAACTGCGTTACAGCTTAATATTGCAGAACTAAGTATAATAAGAGCACAGCAAAACAAATTCTCGAACCGAGTAAGAGGGATATATATTTGGGCATATTTACCCCATTTACCAGTACAGTCAACATTCACTGATTGTATTAGGTCGGTCAAAAAGTATCCGCCGTTTCGCACCTTGACTACTTCCCGCATTTTTTGGTAAATTCTTGCGCAATCCCTCGAACAATTTTTGTGTCATTTTGTAGAGAAATTCAGCTCTTTCACATGTATACAAAAACTTGAAATAGTTCCGAGAACTTCTGTCGTTCTAACCTCTTTTTTTTAAGCTACGGAAAACCGCTATTTTCGGCTGTTGCACTTTATGTCTTCAAACATGGAAGGGACACAACAGGGTTGACCAACAGCATGGCGCCTGCATTAAGGAAGAATGCACCTAAGAATCACACAACATGGGAGTATCTTGCCAGGCTTGAGTCTGGAGAAATAAAGTTCGAAAGTGATGCACGTAGTGAAACGACCGCCCTTACTATACAGAACTGTACCGAATACAAAGCCACCTTATCACAGACGTTCAACTACTGGTGTGACAGGAGAGTATGGGGACTCTGTAAGTATCGTACTCGGCTGCATGGATGCTATGAGGAAGAAGGAAAAACGTCGTCAATCTGTAAATCGAATTGACCCATGCTAGCAGCTCAAAACTTTGCGATGCGCATGGATGTGTGTACTTGAACTCCACATTGCGGAAAGAAGAAATCGTTTCTGGGATGGGTAATGCGTGGCAAAAAACAATGTTTCTGCACGCTAGTAATGAAAGGGTTACTGAATGGGTGGGCGCGATTGGGTCTCCTTGGGGCATTCCAAAACCCAAGCACTTACAAGAGGGATTTTTCCCTCCTGTCTGATGGCGCAGCTCGCTCCAAGGCCCATGAATCGAGTCAGTCGACGACAACGGAGTTCTGTCATAAAGAATAGAACATGATCCATGTGGAATTGCGGAAACGATAGCTTGCTTTGAGGAATAGATGAGGTTCGATCCTTGACCGCGATAGCGTTGGACGGTTCACCGCAAAGCGCGTTGTGTAAAATTTGTTTGGAAACGGCCAGAATTTTTCTGCAATCCTTCATAGAGTCCAGGTATATCCCTGGAACCCTACCGGCTTCGCTCTTCAACTCAATTCTCAATTCAGGAGAAATCGCTTTGAGAACAGGACTATGTCAAAATTGCCTAGCTACAGATTTTTGTTCACAGTAATTCGAATTCCTGTCATAATGGGAAGCGTTAGCATGGCTAATATTGGCAACGGTATGGTGAATATAACTGCTTTATTCCAGGTCCAAAGATTGTGTTCCAGCAGAGTTATGATATCTCAAAGTTAGGCGCTAAAAACGGCGGATACGTTTTGACCGGCCTAATAGTTACTCATGAGAGAATATGTCAAAGAAAAGTATCAACAGGCAAAAAGATGCAACTCGAGGCCAAGCAAGATGATGAACTATGAAATTAATGCTCTTCTCTTGATCCATCAAGATTATTGAAGGGGGCAACACATTTTTTTTCATTAAAAAAATGTCGAGAGATGAGACCGGTATCAGGTAATAAACTGGTCTGTAAAATCAAAGACGAGATGGATGAAGTATGTGAAAATTAGTTAGTCCTTAGAGCAACAGTCCCAGCACAGTTTTTGCCCTCGGCACTGATGGTGTGGGACGATGCGCTAGCCCTAGCCAAGACTCTAAGGAACGTGACTGAACAAAAAATTAACTTTGGAAAGCCGCTAAAAAGCGATTTGAGCGCTTTCGAAGTGAGTGTTACCAGATATTTCTGACAACACCCATTTCGAAAGCGGTCAAGTCGTTTTCTAGCGGCTTTCTCAGGTCAGTTTTTTTGTTCAGTCTCACTTCTTATGTTTAAGGCTATTGCTAGCGCATCCTTCCTGAAGATTAGTGCCCATGGTAAAAACTCTGCTGGTTCTGTTGCTTTTAAGTTTGACACGCCAGTGGTTTCCCAAATTTAATAATGTGCTTATTTTTCCACAATAAACCCACTGGAGAGATCTCCTGTATATCACGCACCGAAGATCGATCCACGGATGGTGAAGCCTTTTGGATTGATCACATCCTCTTCAGGATGCGCCACAAATACTTGTTCCATTCAGAGTGGTTCGATTTGGTCGACCTCGTAGTGATGGAAGGTTTGGTGGGCCTGGTCGACGTTCGATATGATAGATTTGACCGCCAGACAATGTACGAAATATGTGGCACCCTTTTCCCACTGCACTATTCCACCCCTCTCGGATTGTTCTCGGATTCTACACCAAATAAAACATCGTTCAAAAATCATTCGTTCGTTCACTTTGGCAACAAACAATGAAGACCGGTAGAAGATAGGAGTAACTGCCCCTTTTGCAACGAACTTTGACATCATGCTACCTCCCCCAGGAGCCCCCAACGCTAATTCAGGTCGAATAGAAGGCACACCTTTGAAGCTTCAAGTACCGCAGCGCTCCATTCAAGCCGACATTATTTGACACTGGCGTGAATACGTCTACAAAGACTCGAATACCATTCATTTTTCATCAATTATGGAATAACATAAAAGAACAGACAGAACAGAGGAAAGGGCTCAGTATATTTGGAAAGATTAACCAGAAACGATGGAAAGTACCGAGGATATTGGAAAATATTAACCACTATCCCTTGAGAGAAAGAACACATGTGATACAAGACAATCTAGTCAGACAGACGCAGTGCTGCACGTGATATTCTGTTGCATAGAAAAGACTAAGATGCATGAAATAATTGAGCTTCAAGCGGTGAAGCAGCCGCAGAGACCCTTAGCTAGGGGTCCTGTACCAACACTTCTCGCAACACTTTGGGACGCGGTGATGAGTGACGAATTCCTCGCTTAATGGACAGAAGACTGATTGTTCATGTCTAGCAGGGAGGACCTGGCCCCAAAATGTTAAGCAGTTCTTGTCCATAACAATGTGGATGACACCAATTGGTAAGGAAGCTTTTCACCGGGAATAGCCAGATGGCTTTTCGCAGTTGCATCGTTCAATGCAAACAAGATTCCTGACGTCAAAGGTCTGGGCTGTGCAATAACTTTCGCGAAGAGTTCCCGAGAGTTTTGGAGCCTATACAACAATTTCTAGGTGGGTGAGGGAGAAGTGCGGGAAGGGGAGAGACAGGCTTCCCAACGCAAGTAAGGTCAAATGAGCGATGTCGAATATTCTATCAGCAGCTCAAATACCTTCGACATCACAGTTTTTGCACATTCCTTGGAGCATGGTGTTTCTTCAGCGGTTCATATTTGGTCAAATAAACCATGTCAACCGAATGCACTACTAATCAATATGTTTTTTTATCACTCAAATGACCATATGAAAAATGAATGAATAAACAGAAGCGACCTTCAGTCTAGGGTACGTACCAATGCAATCTTAGCGACTTCAGAACGGCTCGATACATTTGTACGGTAGACTTTGCGAATCAAGCAATTTGCTGGGGTCCGCGGTCGCGTCGCGGCCAGCGAATCGCTCTACTGGCTCGCACCGCAACGCAACCGCGGACGCTAGCGAATCGCTAATAGTGAACCGCTCGATTCGCAATTCTGACATCGGCATACTTAAGACTGCACCACTCTTCAAAGGCTGCTATACAGACCTATCAAGAGGTTCTGGAAATGCCAGAATCACATTTTCCAAGGAGTCTGCTTCTGCGACTATTCGGAGAATGAGCTGAGGAATGAGGACATAGTAGCTCTACGTTTTTGGTTACCGGCTATTTGCGTTCGTGCATATGAGTGGATAAATTTTTGCCCCACTTGAACACTTTTCGTTCCCCGGTACTTCCTTTTGATTGAAAAAATGTAGTGCTCGTTCCGCTCACCATTCTAGTGAACTTGAAAACAGTGAAAAAGTACTTAGAAACAGATTAAGCCATTTCAAGGATCGCACGTGTTGTGGAGGGCTCGTTCGAAAAGTTCTCCCTAGTATGAAATTTTACGGGTTTTCAAGGTTGTTATTCCCAAGGACTTGTCATAATTACCACAAAAATGCTGAGTTGTGGGCTGAACTTTCGCCCAAGCCACGATCCCTTGCTTTCCAGGTAGTTGCGCTACCATTTACACCACCAGGACGCCATTTCACCCCAGCTTCGAGGTACTTTCTTTTTGATTTGTGGACCATATTTGGCGAATTTCCCATCGAAGCTGAGCTGGGATGAATTGGTGGTCCGTGGTGTAAGTGGCAGCACAACTGCTCGGAAAGCAATGGAGCCGGGTACTAACCGACTGAGGCAAAAGTTTCGACCACAACCCAGCATTCCTTTGATAACTTCCGTAACTTGAACTGCGGCGTTGAAGAGCAATCATCTGATGGAAGAATTGTCATGATCTTTGCTATTGTATACATATGTACTTGGCAATACCCCTCCCCCTCGAGATTTGCGAACTAAAATCTTGCAGGTAAGAGCCAAGAAAGATGAAGAAAGAGGTAAGAGGTGCATGAAAAAAGGGTGATAATAGTAGGGTGAAAATTTTACTCGAGGAATTCCCTCGTAAGATTGCTTAATCTCAGCTTGAAAGATAAAATGTAGGGTTCGGGCAGAATGGAGCAATGAGGTGCCCGGTCGGACATTTCTTTACCATCACTTCCCATCGCAGTAAGTTTTATAACAACGTTGAGTTAAAGAGAAGTAATGAGAAAAGCGAACTTTCGCAACGCGAGCGCCAACGTTAAAACAGCAGTTGACAAAAAAGGTAAAGTTGATATTTTCTAAATCTTTGCGCATTGCGTTTCACTGCTGTGATCGGCAAACCGGTTCATCACGTTGCTGATAACCTATTAGTTTTTTGATGGTAAGTATACCATCAAAGGTGAAGGTAGGTAGGGCGAAATGGTGCCGCGGTAGGGAGAGTGATAGCACTGTTGCCCGGTAAACGAGGTATGCGGGTTCAAATCCAGCCGGGGATCATGGTTTTTCCCATACCCTGGAATTCTTATGAGACTTTCACATCGGATATGAAGGATAAAATAAAGGTTGGTAACTAACATAACGGTTTTTCTGGAACAACAGTAGGAGCCGAACGCTTGAACAGAGGTGAAAGTTTAAACATGCATTGATCAGTCGACGGCTGTACCCCGAATGGACGAGATGATATTCAGGGGGCGACTTTCACGGAGCTTCCTCAAAGCCGTGACTTAAGGGCACAGGTCGGGATCAAACTGGATGTTGTTCGAAAATTTGACAAGAAGTGCGATGACCATGCCTACTGTACTTGGGACCCTCGTTCGCTGTTGGAGGCAGTACTACTTGGCAGCTAGCCCCGACCCGTGGCTGTCACTTATTGTACATTTCAAGGGCACACGATATTTGAATTATTCATATCAGATTGCAAAAAACAATAATCCGCTCCTAAAACATGGCCCGTCGGAATTCCCCTTACGAATTTCGGCTAGGAAGCTTTCTGTGAGACCTAGGTCAATCGGCCTGAATCGGCTTCCCCTCCCCCGACAACTGACTCGCCGTTTGAGGTGGCGAGGCGGGAGCCGATCGAGTCAGAGGCAACTTTGGGATGGGAGAAGTGGGCGTTTAAATCAAACAATGAAAATATGGTGATTCCCCATTTAAATTAAATCAGATTCAGAAGAAATACTGGTACTGAAGCTTACGAATTCGCTCAGGTTTCAAAGAAAGTCTGCCAGTCAAAAATACGTAGTAAGGAGAGTTACGAGCGGCCACTTCGCTCCTTGAAACCTTCTCACCATTTTTGGTGCATTTCCTGTATCCCCTTTCGAGAGGAAATTTGTGGTGCCCAAAAGCTGTCGCCCCTGCGCTGGTCCGATTTGATGGCCGCCACAGGGCCTAATTATCCCAGAACTCTTGAAGACATCGAACATTTACCAGACAGCAACCAGCCAAGGGAATGTATTAATAACATGCAGAACGGCAATCTTTGATGGGACGGGGCTTCCGTTCGGAAGCGTCATTAGCTCCTTTACGGACCCAATGACGTAATGGAAGTACGTGAGAAGAGCAATGGCAGCTTGCGAACGTGTATATTTTTGCTACGGAACAACTCGGCCGCCACCGGATAACCCCAAACCAATCACGCTTAAAGTGTCAGGAAGGGAACGGAAAATACCCCTTAATGGCAACATTGACGAATGAGCTCTTCCGCTCTCCATCCGCTTCTACGGCGGTTGGAATGCATCCAGGCCATCCAACGCTAGGTTCAGCCAAGATCAAGTGTGTCAACTTAAAGGATAAAGCACTCAAAGCTGAGCACTTCTATTCTGGAATGCACCAAATCTGAGCGCGAATCGGCCTTTACAATTACTCAACACCTCGACCACCGCTGTTGAGTTCGCACCTACCCATCTTCTTTGACGATTTTTATTAGTAATTATAATTTCGCAAAAAATTTCATCATAGTTAATTAGTGTAGTATTTTTCGTATCAGATAATGGATATGGACAGTTTTGAAACGTAAGAATGGAAGCACAAATTAAGCAATAAGGGATCTCTTCGTCGTGGAATTGCGGGACGTATGTGTCCCGCGCGGTCGTCAATGTTTTAAGAAAGACAGCCGATGGTCAGTTTTTTATCCTACCAGACAAATTCGCAACCAATCAACCGGCCCCGGAAGCTGGAAGGCTTAGTAGGCCCGGACGAAAGGGAAAATCTTTCAAAAGCGATAGTGACGAATGACTTCTTCTTTTGCATCCGCTTGAGTGCAGTATCCAGGATTTGACCCTTGGACCGCGCGCCTGGTACGCAGCGCCACTTGCCACTGCATCATATCCGCCAATGGTGTTAACTACTCTCAGAATGGTGTTCACTAGTCTCAGTGGGTTCTTCATGCCGTCTCATCCAAAGATAATCGTTTAGGAAACCATTGTATGTAAGTATTTTAATGGCCATGATGTACAACTTCAGGCGGAAGTGGTATAGTGGTAAGTGGCACGCTTACTACGCACGCAGTCCGGGGGATCAAATCCTGGGTTGTGCACCGTCCAGGAAAGCCAACACCCCTCCGGGGTCGGTTAATTCGCACCAGATTTATCTGGGAAGATAAAAAGACTGACTTGTACATCGGCTATCCACCGCGAGTCAATGGCAAATGTGTAAGCCACAACGCATTCAAACTGCCACTGCGAATGTACAAATGGAAGTAGAATACGAGCCAAATCCCAAAAGGGATTGATCAATGGCAACTGCTTTACGCTTTTTATTCAACTTTACCTATATTACACCCGTAGCTAGGTTATAACTGAGTAATAACTTCTCCTACACATGCAAACACTCCGCTCACTCACATAATATGAATCATTCATGCAGAATTTTTACAATGGGTCCTCCTTTTTGTAATAAAACTCTTTTATACGCTCTCAACATACACCACTAATGAAGCACATGCTGATCTAACAATGTTTAAACAACTTTTTAACATTTTTTGAATCCCAGACCCCTCGAAATTTAACAAAGAAGAGGAAAGGATTGCGTACAGTGATGCAACAATGAAACAGTTGAAGCTTTCAAAGGGTCCTGACCTCCAAAGGTCGAACGTTACGTGCGAATAGTTCGTGTACGACAAGCTGCCGATGATCAGATCACTTGGCTCTCAACGGTGACGATGCCTCTTCAACTCGACAAGCACTCAGAGTTGAGAGATCTTCGAAACACTCGCACCCACGCACCGAAATGGATAGCGTGGCCACTATCTTTTTTGCTGTTCTGAGGGTCACAAGCCAGAAATGACTGGTTCATAAGATTGCTATTATAATGCTATTGTATTGCTAATCACTGGAAACAGTCACCAGATCACACCCCAATACCTAGTACCTACTAGTCAAAGCGGTGTTCCTTTCGTTGAGGGGAGAGAGAGAGAGAGAAACATTCAAATGAGCCAATTACAGTACTTGAGACTACGCCTTAGGAGGTGGAAGGGATTCTGTGGAAGAGATTCTAGGAGAGGATGAGAGCGATTTTCATCCTTCCTGGCGCTTTTCCCCTCTCCTAAGCTTAGTCGTAATATCTTCTAATCTACCAGCGTTTTTGAAGGCCTTGTTCTTGATGTCCCCCTCTCAAGGACGTGAGCGCCGTCAGAGTGATTAAGAAAGCCTTATTTGAGGAAAATTCACCAGCAGCCTTGTGATCACGACCTAGCGGCCGCATTTTTTCCCGCTCGTTCATATCAGGCCATATGTTCAACCGAGCACTCTACTAACAAAAAAAGCTAGCAACAAAGCAAGCATCGACTGAGAAATTGATTTAATCAAAAGGATAGACAAAAAAATTTCAGAGTATCCAGTGCAGTATTGGATGTAATGGGTACTATTCAGCTGTAACTACCTCAAATGTCGCCAGCAGTGGAACTTCAAAAAGGTTAGAAAACTTTTTGCTGCTCGCAACTTTTTGCTAAAGAGGTATTTCAATGCGCTGATCACAATTATTACACTCATTTCTGTGGTGTGTGCCTTTTAGAGGCACTTTGGCGCCTGTATTATGCCAATTTGCTTCAAGCTGGCGCTAAAAATGGATATCATGCTCGTGATCAGAAATCAATTAGCGGAAATTGACTGATTATTTAGCTTTGCACCAAATTGGCGCACAATTGCACCAAATGGCGCTAGCGCTAAAAATGAATGGCATATTCAGTGTTAAGTCACAAAATTCCCTCAATAGGCAACGTCTCAGAGAATTTTCTTCTTAAGACTTCGGGGGGGGGGGTGTAGTAGTTGAGTAGTCCCCAATAGTTAGGTATCAGTACTTCCAAGCCCCAAAGGAGATCCACTGCGTAATGAAGGCCATTCACTACTGGAACTATGTCGCCCTCGCAATGTCCTTTGAACACTTAAATTTTTAATTTGGCCATTCGAAAGGAAGAGTACAAATTAAAAGCACAACTCTGGAAGTCAGCAAGCATGGATGAACATTGTTAACCCTTTTTAGCCCTTGCGAAAGCTTTCGTCAAAAATTTGAAAAGTAAAACAGCTAGGAAGAGATATATACTGGTCAGAGTTTGCTCAGCCCAAATAGAAACGAAAAGCCCTTTCAACTTATGGTTAGGAAAACCCGATGATCGCCGCAGTGCAAAAAATACTTTTGCTGAGGCTCTATACGTAATGCTAATTGAGGGTCCCCTCAAATGGATATTGGTCATAGCGCTGTTTTGGCCCCCCTAATGAACGGTGAATAAAGCCTGCATCGAAGTTGCTGTTGACTTTGTGGAAACGGTGTGACGTAACCTGGCTCGAAATGGCAAATAGATGACATATGCGTGGCCAGTACATCTGATTGCTGTGATAGATTCAGTGGGTCAACGAAAATAAGTTTCCAACCCAGTTTGCAAAGCTTGAACAGCGCTAAAGGGAAAAGTAGGATCGCTCTAGGGAAAATAAGTTTTCGAAAGATATAAAAAAATAGTTAATTTGCCTCATGACCTACAAATGGAAAACCAGCTCTTGTTAGACAGAAAAATCGAGAGGAGCCTCGAAAAAATAGAAGGAAGCTAAAGTCAGGCAAAGATGGCAGATGGAGAAAGAGTGGTTGGCTGGATCTGTTCAGGAAACTAATCCGCTGCCCCCTTCTGTAAAGCTAGCCCTACAGCAATGAGCTCAACACTGGCTATAAGACTTGGACAGAAAAAGTGCAACAAAAAGTAGCGGAGTAATTAGGAATGAGTTCTGGAGGAAACGAATTGCCTTTTCGAACACATTTTTGGCATCAAAATGCTGACACGCCCCATTTCCTAACGGGAACTATGTGCTATCAAAAGGGTAGCAGCACCTCTAGTACTCTCTGAAGCAGAGTATCGTATTATGCAAGCACCGATATCTTTAGAAGCAAAGTCACTCTATTCACAACTCCACAAGAAGAGTGAAAAAGTTCCAGGTCAAGCTGCTTTGTGGCGAGCCCACTGCAATCTTTGCTATCTCAAGGACCTTTCAAAGGAGCATTTCAGGTTTAAAGGCACCTTTCATGATGGCTCAGGTGTGATTTTATACCAAAGAATGAGAATAGAGGTCCATGGTTAACTGCAAGTGAAAAAAGGAATGAAACACCGACAGGTGAAGGAAGAAAGAGAGAATATGAGGATGACCGAGACGCAGACAGCACGCAATGCAGATTATTGAGTTGCGGTCAATCAGTCTAGACCCTGCAGCGTGAATTAAGTGCGCAGCCTCTTCATCGCACACCTTCGAGATGTGAGAAGAGCTAGAGAAGAGCTATCAGATTTTCACTCTGTCTTACATAGTGGACCAAATGACCTGGGTTAACCGTGAAGTAGGTCTTTCACACTTTTTCAAGTGAGTAGGCGAAACGGCTGAGGAATGAGTGAAAACTTACTCTTCAGTTGAAGGGTGTCTTGTGAGTTCACTAGGCCAGCGTCAAAAAAAAATGGAGTGATTAGGAAGTATTCAGCACGATGGAAGCGGCCATTACTGAGTCCAGAAGTCACCACTCCACTTTTGAGATACTCAGTCATATTCTCAGGAGACAAACTCCGTTCCCATACGGGCGTCGTCGTCGCAATACGCTCAAAAAATGAGGGGTCAAAGAAGAAATCAAGCCAGAATGCTGCAGGACTTTGCCGCAGGAAAACCTCAACTATGTCTGAAATGGCTCAGCAGGGAAGTGAAAGGGCCGTCACTTCGGCCTGCGCCATTGTGCTTCGTCACTGCAGAGCCACTCGACTTGGTCATAAATTCTGGATTTCTTAGCAATGGCATGGGAGGTCTCATTAGGGGCACAACGCCCTTATCGAGGATACAAGAATTGCTCCGAGACGTATTTTTAATTTTCCACGGGTAGACATTAACTGAAATAGTGTGGACAAAAAAAAGAAACCGTGAATACAAAACCAGGAATCTTTCCAAACCCCGAAAAATGAGTAGAATTGAGAGAGCAAGGTTGGACCTTCGCCCATACCAAGATCAAGTCACCTGACTACAAATGCTCACCATTAGTGCTCAGATTTCTTTACGTAATGCCACCTTACGTAGCTCGACCTAGTAATCAAACAACTCAATTATTACAGGTCCCATAGGTCGGGTCAACCTTCGCGAAATATGCACTGCAATGCGGAAAATGATGGAGGTAGATTCTACCATAGTTCGAACAATTCCACTTTCCTAATGGTAAGTAGCAATCCATCATATCTTTTCAAAAACAGAATTCGCAAGGAAATTCAGATGGCACATCCTTCTCTACAAATCATCCGGACCAAGCCCTTACGGTGAGTGGCGAGTTTTTTGAAACCCACTAGTGTTTCGATCGAACATATGCGAAAACTTGAAGAGCAACGGATAAAGCATTCGGCACTGATCAATCCCTCGTCGGGATACGCCACGTCGCTTACTACCATTCAGAATCCATATCCATAGTAGTAGTTGACTGCGGTCTGACCGACACAATGACTTGCGAAGGACAGCCTATTTACAAGATAATAATTTTTTACCCCATCAGACAAAACCGGCAGCAATTACAGAAACGACTTGGGAAGCATTATACCAGTACCGCTTCAAATGAGATCTAATAGAGGGTAAATGAAATTGCTCACGATCAGAAAATATTTTAGAGCTCAGTATCTACAAAAGGCCAACTAGAAAATAGAAACTCGTCAGTCTCCCTCTAAGCGTGATCTCAAACCCTTTGACCAGGCGGTATACCGCTACTAGTAAAAATTCATTCAGGTCATAGAATTACGGACAAAAGCAATGAAATGGCTTGCTAGGCCACTCCTATTTTCCAACAAATCGCTCTCCCTCTTCAGCTTTGTTTATGGCGTGATCATAATAATTAAATGGGGTAATTTCCATTCGCATAACTACGCAATCTCGGAGTCGTGCTGCGTTTTCGATTTCCGCACACCTCAAACTTTCAGTCATGATTTCCTCAGTCTGCAGATTTTGTCAACGCGGCTACGAGAGTCAGAATGTGCTCACACTCCTGCTCAATATACGCAAATTGTGTCTCCGGCTTGAGGATGGCGGCTAGGTCTCGAGCAGTCTTTCTAAGACGAGTCACGGCGTCAGTTCAAAGGCACCGAATACGATAATTTAATGTAAAACGTAAATGTAGACGAAGGTGCCAAAAAGGGTGCCGGTGAAGAAGAATCCCTGAACAAGTCAGAAATTTGAAAAATAAGACTCGTACTCTGCTCTAGTCACTTCTAGTTGAGTTTACGGCATAGATGCCAGTCGTTTGGGTGAATGTGCCTCGAAAGAAAATAAGTGACAAGTGGATAAGAAGATTGAGATTGAAATGCTCAAGAAATAAAACTGACAGTAATAATGAAGGTATCGCGAAACCGATAACCTCATTTGGAGGCGGAGCAATTGCGGAGGCGTGGCAAAATCTTGGTTCGGAACCAGAATACTTCAGCCTCTTGGCTCACCTTTGCCGCTAACGAAAAGAGTCACACCTCGCTGCCTTTGCAGCCTTACTACTGCTTCGATTGGTGCTATACGTACCTGCTGCGAACTACCTTATTGCACACACATCCTTAAAGGCATATTACGCGTTGGAAAACTCTGGTAAGATTGATATCCAAGTATGAAACGCTACGCTCTCACTGAATTGTCAGGAAAGAAAAAGGAAAAAAAAACTACTGAAAACGCACCAAATAAGTCCCTTTATCTTCTGAACGGCAAGTTAGATTGGGGAGAGAGTCGAACGAAAGAGGAACGATAGTAGGCGTTGAGGCAAGAGAACGCCAGACGAAGACGAGAGAACGTAAAGGGAGCAAGACTGCAGGCATCACAACGGTGGACATGCGTGGATGCTTGAAGTGTCCTTGGTTGCACGATCAGCTTCTAGCAACACTTCTGAGTGGAGAAAGTAGCCTATCTCTGTGAATGGAACTCCAGCAACTTCAAACCCGAGGGGGATTTGTCTGAGTCCCAATCAGGGTCAACCCCACCGTTGTTACTTTTTGGAAGTTTTCTACGACCCCCCCTTTCTGGGCGATTTGGGACGACCCCCCTTTAAGTAATACCTGCACGCGTATTGATCGCGTTCTGAATTTGCTGAATCGCGCTCAATGGCGTCCTAGCGATAGAGCGCGTTTGCCGACCGTGAACAGGCGGCAAACAGGGATTCTGAAATTTGGACAAACTTTTCTTCGTTAAGTTTCAGGTAGCTCCAAGAAAGGCGGTGGATTTTGGATCAGCGACGCCCATCCTTCACAATTGAACCTGAGTTGTTCTCAAGCTATTCAAATTAAATAACTTATTAAGCAAAAAATAAAATTCCACCGAAATTTTCACCCTCCTCTTTCTAGGGCTATAACTTCCTTCATATTCGAGCTTTTGCGACGGAGTGATTTGATTTGAAAAATTCAAATTATCCTCTCTCTAAACGTGGCTAAATTTTCATCGAAAGCTAATTTATTAAAAATTTTGCATGTTGTTACTTTTTTCTGGTCAAAGGCGACTTTTCTACCTTCAAACGATCATAACTTTGTTCAGTGTCACTCATACAGAAAGCTGAACAGGTATAACAAACTACAGGCTTCAAGCTTTCTAACGACCCCCTAAACGTCCCTGAAAAACCAGTGGTTTAAAAATTAGTCCCGTTGTTACTTTTTTGGGGGTCTATGTTACTATTTTTCCGAAACCGCGACTTTTTTACCTTCATACGATCATAACTTTGTTCACAGTCATTCATTCGGAAAGCTGGACAGGTATAACAAACTACAGGCCTTGAGCTTTCTAACGACCCCCTAAACGTTCCTGAAAAATAAGCGGTCCAAAAATTAGTCCCGTTGTTACTTTTTTTTCGAGGGGTATTCTTCAAGCCATTTTCTTGCAAACGCGGTTTTTCTTAGGTTTCACTGGCCGTAACTTCTTGGAAGACCAATTTCATGTTTGACTTAGGATGTGCTAGAATGTATCGAGCATGCGCTTTCACTACATTCTTGCCTTGGAGCGCGCCACGCCTCTGGTGCCGTTCTGATTCGCTGGTTTCATTTGAAAGCTCATTTAAAACGAAGCGTGGTTTATAGGTGCTCCAGTATCAGTCATCTTGCGTAAACTTAAGTGCTGGCTACTGATTCCACTGTCGGAGTCCATCCAAGTACGACCCCCCCCCGTTGTTACTCGTAACAACGTAGGGTTGACCCTGGTCCCAATCACGCAATGCACTTTTAAATATCCATCTATGGCGCCAGGGACCGGGTGCAGCAAGACCCAACTCGGAATGATTCCGCGAAACACTGCATCTACGAAAGCCTCCCCTAGTGAAATTTGCGCGAGCAATCAGAGTAGGGACATGGAGTCTGGGAGACCCACTCCCGGCCGGGCCTTACTGCACCCGGTCCCAGGTTCGTGATGAAAAAACGTGGCCCTTTCTCTTGAGCGGATCTGATACCAACCTCATAGAAAGTGAAGACCCAGTCAGAGTACGGTGATACCGATGAACGGTCACAGAAAGGCAGATGCTGTTCGAATGCAGGCACCAGAAATGGCCTTCATCATCGGTCCAGGATTTAATATGAATTAGGAAAATGAGGACATCTTGGTAAGAAGAGGCGTTTTCCCATTGACAGAGAGGAACCTATTACCTTGCAGCGGCTCCGCGTAATGAGATGTATACGAATACACATATCAGACACGTTAATATCATGTCGGCTTTATAAATCCCAAGAACAACGCTTATTCTTATTCACATGCATTACAGCCTTCCTTGCTCCTCTAGCATCTCGATAATCACATCGCTGATTAAGCACGGGCTGGGTAGGCATGGTAGAATGGCTCAGCGAAATGTGGAAATCAGTGGATGAAAGTGAAGAAGTAGTAGATGAACAGCTAAGAAGCACGATTCGAATATAGCGGATTACCGAGTGCGGACGTTATTGAGACCCTCTGAAACAACGCAGATAAGCGGGGTGGCGAAAAAATGCTTTTGAAAAAGCATAGCCCTACTAAAGACAGTTTCGGAAACTCATATTGCATTTGAAATTCTGCTGCTATATTTAGTGCTACTAACTTATCACATAAATCTCTCTGTGATCCTTCTGCATTTTTATTTCAATGAATTTTCGAGACCTTACAGACGTAAAGGCAGCGTTTACGATATTTCCTAGAAGGATCAGAGGGGACGGGGGTGCTCAGTGGTAAGCCAGTGGCGAAAAAAAAGAGAAAATCCGTCAAGAAAACATAAAACGGTACCCCCTTTTGGCAACTGGTTTACACTCATGAACGGATTACTGCTGAGAAAGTTGAGTTGAATAAATCTAACGCATTGCGTTCGAGGCAGTATGCCAACCATGCACCATTTGAGTTGCTTCAGTTGTGCCGCTGCTGGCAACGCAGCTCGTCCAAATCACCAACCAAACTAGTGGGCGCATCGCGTTTGGGGCGGACTCCCTTCGAAGTCTTGCTCAGCAAGCGGCGCACCTTTCGCCGTGAGAGCACCACACCTCGCTTCCTTGGCAGCCAGGTAACTGCTTCTTGTGGTGGATATGCTTTCCCGGTGCGCTCCCTTTTTATCTTAATCGCTTCCTTCAACTAGTTGTAAGTATTAGGGGGGGGGTCAAAAAACATCCGCCGTTTTGCCCTCCGAGTATCTCCCTATTTCCCAGCATTTTTTGGTGATTTTTGAGCAACTTTCAGGCGATTTGAGTGCAGTCTTGTAGAGGAAAATCAGCTCTTTCATTTCCATACGAAGGTTTGAGATACAAGTTAAAAACACTGAAAGAGAACACAACAATACTGCACTACACCACTTACCGTGCCACTGTACCCTTACACCAATCCGAAATTATGGAAGATGATAGAATATGTCCACCAACAGCTTACTTCTCTTATGAGACCCTGCATCACCAGAATTCTTTGAGACAATCTTCGGAGCGACATCACTTACATCTGAACACTGAAAGCAACATTTTCACAAAGGGAACTACGGTTCACGACAGGAAGTCATAAAAATCATTACTACGATGCGACAGTGCAATAAGTTCCTTATATCAAAATGTGTGGTGGATAAATGCTCATGTTTCCAACACTGCAATAAGGGAACGAGAAAATTCATCCGCCACAGTACTGCACTGAATCGTCACCGTTACTAGACCCGCTGATTTGTTTCATTCAAATGTTCAACCATTTCGCTGTCACTATTTATTAGGTAGGTCCATAAGTCTTGAACAAATAACATTCAATGCTAGAAAATCTTGTCGAGATCCCCAAAAATCCCGCAACATGTTTATTGAGGTAGCACCAATTTTGCAATTCCAGCCAAACAACTAGCTCGCTGTCTCGCTACTTAATACAGCTATTATTAGCTGTTAATTTGCGAAAAGCGCTTCTGACCTTAATTTTTAGGAGTACCGTTCTGAATATTCCTTCAGGCTACATCAAGGATGGAGCAGATGATGGGCGAGAGCACCCTCTCCCAATTCACGGTGTACCGTAGCTCCACTCTGCTTAGCGCTGATTTTTTTATTTGAAGATGGTTCACACTCCAATCACCCTGTGACCTTCAATCACGATGCTCTACCCAACGCTGCTGAAAAGGGATCTGAATACGCTACCGATCATTTGCTGGAGCAATTCCAGTGCGATAAGGAGACACCACTTAGGCATCTACAAAGAATTTGAAAGATCCAGGAGAATGGGGTTTCGATGCCGCATGCCTCAAGCCCGAGTCGGCTCTAAACAGGATCTGACATCGTCATGTGCAAGCCGACCTACTATGGTTTTTCTGATTGAAGAGCCATCAAATTTGCCGATAGTGAGGAGAGGGTAAAGGATGCTAACAAAGAAACAAGCGGCGGTAGACTAGCTCAAACGCTCTGAAAGTTCTGACTGCTAAAGTTCAGCCTGGTCTAAGTAGGGCCTTTTGGAATTTTGGTGGAACACGAGAGGAGTTGAAGTCCGGAGACCTCCTCCTACAGATGTAGCAGTCGCTGCGGAAGTCGACCATCCACAGTTGGATCACGGCGCTTGTGATACGAAAGGAATACTAGACAAAGTCTACTTTTGTGCGACACTGCTGAACCACCCATTGTTAAGAAAATCCGGTAAAAATCTACGGCCGTCGAACGGAGAGCTCTTTCGTATTCCCCTTTATAGCCCGGACCTCGCGCTACCATATGTCCACACCCCTTCGCTCTCGTGACCACCTTCTAGAGAAGAAATCTTATTGTAACCAGAATGAAATCAAAATCAACGTCTAATCTTACTCCGATCAGCATTCAACGGAGTTCTACAAGAGAGGCATCAAAAAGCTTCTGGTGCATTGGCAATAGGTTGCAGATATTGATGATGTGTATCATGCTGGATGAATGGAACAAAAAGGTAATAAAACTATCAAAATTAAAATTCAGCCTGTTTGTTGCAAGACCTATGGACCGACCTAATATATTGCTCTTTGCGGCTTGATATGCTTGTTCATCTCTGCACTCGATTATTTGCACAAATTGCCGGTATAAAAATCTAACGCTTGATATTCACTAGCGATACTCGCATTCCATCCAAACGCAACAGCTTGGTGAAAATCGGTCGAGAATTTCTCAACGGCTCTCCGACGATTTTCGCTCGTTCAGTCACACTCACCCGCAAGCACGTTCACTCTCGCCACGCGCGAGCCCGTGCTCTCCGCGCGTGCATTCTCTCTCCACACTACTCTCACAAGTAGAGAGCCATGGTCGAGAAATTCTCGACCGATATTCACTCTGCCCATCAGACCTCATCTTCGCGTCTCCGATAACTATAAACCTTCTTTCACTATTGTCGGAGGACACGAATCCTCTGTGAGCAATGTAGCGCTTGGCCTGCACGAATCGTGTTTTTAACGAAACTAACCCTTTTTGACGTGATTCCTCATTCTTGACAGTCATTGCTACTAATTCATTGGATTGGTTCCTGCGCCTTCGTCTCTCGTGGTGAACCGCATCGCTTGCACCATTCTTTTATGCAAGCAGTATCATTGAATCAATATCCCTACTATATATAAAGCGCTATGTCTGTGTGTGTGTGTGTGTGTGTGTGTGTGAGTGGGTGTGTGTGTGTGTGTGTGTGTGTGTGTGTGTGTGTGTGTGTGTGTGTGTGTGTGTGTGTGTGTGTGTGTGTATGTGTGTGTGTCAGTGTGTCACGAAATTCATTGCGCGTGTCACAGCAGTCATCAGGAGACGATTCTGGGATATGATCTAGGGGGTGGGAAGGGAACATATTTGGTGGGGGACAGAAAGTGATAGCGGCTGATAAGAGCTGATAAGAGGCGCCAAAACGCAAATTTCACAAAATTCACAGCGGGTGTCCTAGCAGCGGCGAGGAGTTGGTTCCAACAAATGATGTATAGGGTGGGATGGGAACATACTTGGTGGGGGCCAAAAAGTGATAGCGGCTGATAAGGGCTGATAAGAGGCGGTGAAACGTAAATTTCACAAAATTCATAGCGGGTGTCCCAGCAGCAATGAAGTGTTGGTTTCCACAAGTGTGTGAAATGTGGGACGGGAACAAGTTTGGTGATGGACAGAAAGTGATAACAATTGATAAGGGCTCTTAATAGCGATTTGTGTAAAAATGCGAAGATCACTTAAAACCGAATTCCAGATAAAAAAAAAAGCGCGTTCTATTACCCTTTATTTTATTTGCGCTGTCGTCGCTCTTCGACCGCTACTCTACCTTGAGTTCCTAGGAATGTAGAATGGTTGTTAATAAATGCTCATGAGTACTGGGATTTCTGTTTCAACATCATTAACATCGATTACTATTCGACCGCTAAATTATCCTGAACTTTCAGTCATGGTGGTTGTTTATCATCAGCTAATTAGCTCCGCAGTCAACCTCGCGTATCAAACGTGAGCTTCAGCAAAACAAGGCAGCCTTACGAAGGTTAGCTAGCGCATTTCAGCAACTAAATATTGGGTTGTTTAGCAAGGAGTCCCAACGCTGCACAGGCTATCTACCTTCATTAAAGCTTACCGTGTCATGCGTGCGATAGCATGCGGAGCTAAACTGGTATTATATATACACTGCGACGCATAATCTTAGTTCCACCTACAAATTTCCCAAAAACATGATT
>KZ345015.1:457494-478538 GCA_002352805.1 Teladorsagia circumcincta
TTCCATAACCAAAATTTATGTGCATACAAACTGCCTACAAAAAAGAAAGCGGAGGTGCGAAGTGGACTGGCAATGACGAAAAAAGGAAAATTCGGCCAAGAGCATCAAAATATAGGTCTCTCACTTCTATAATTCGGATGTGCTGGCCATAACGAAGAGACACAGAGGGAGAAGAGACTACAAGCATGAGAGTTAAACGGACGGGATGGCGCAGACAACCCGCATGTTGCGAGTAAGAGGCAGCAGAAGCGGTTGAAGCGGTCATGACAAGGCCCTCTTAACGTCGCGCTTGTTCGTGCCGCAAAAGAGCACATGTACAAATTCTGTAGACAGCTCTACTCTATTCATCGAAGGGCACTGAAATCATCGCGAAATGTGTCTTTAATTCAGATTTCAGTGATTCTCTTACCATAGCATTTACATTTCTAGTGTGATGAATCGGTCAGCAGAAAAATTTACCGTTGAACAGAAAGCTCTTGCAAATATTACTGATATACCACTGGGAAGCTGAATTGAGGGCAGTATTCGCAGTGAATTGATATGTAAGGGTGGAGATGCTGAAGCGTGCATCAGTGAAGAACAATGAGGATAAACCATCAGGAACGCGGAGATAGGACTCTCTTTTTCCTCGTCGATCAAGTCTGGTGAGCTTATACCTACGGCAGTGGTCGCTTGGCAGGCACTTCTATGGAAGATACGATGAAATGAAAGAAGAAGACATGGCCACTTGATGAGAAGAGCTTTCGGAGTGGAAATTAAAGGAGGACTCCTCGATCAACGAATCGACGAAGGGAGAATCGCCTGTTGAGGAGAAAGGCGGCCCCCCTGAGGGTGTGGACTGACACGCAATCAGCAGCGAAAGATTTGACCTCGGCGATCTAGCATGGCTCATTCTTGGCGCACCAGGCTAACCACGCTCATCGATGGTCTAATCACTCTCCGCAGATCTATACGCAGCGTGTGATTAGATGGTAGCGAGAGCGTTCTATTGAAGAGGTTCAACTTGGAGTCGCATTAATGTCGAGATCAAGGGGAAAGAAAGGGTTCCATTTCTCGGGTCGTGGGCCGTTTCTCATGGTTTCTCCTTCTTTGTGATACCACTCACCAAAGCTAACTTAATTTGGAATTGGTTGCTTTTTCATCGTGAATTCCTATCTTCGAACGATTATGACAACGGTTTCATACCAAAGGCGATCCCATAATGATGCTATGTCCACAGGAGAGGGAGGGGTGTAATGTTTCATAAACTTCAAGGTACCTCTCCAGAACCTTTGTACACTGCTAATGGCGCTTCAAATTGCAGAGGTTACGACTTTTACCGTAACCTTGGGGAGCTCTACATCCTCTTTGCTAGTTCACTCCCATTCGAGAAGACCCTTTATTTTAGTGTGAAGCGGTGCTCTGAAGGTGCAATCGCTCACATGACACAAGAAAAGCGAATTGTGCGAGTGAAATCCCCGTCAGGGGTAAAGTGTTTCGTCTATGGCTCAGCATCCTAGTGATGAGAACTCAGTGACTCTCTCACCTTTTCTTCGTTGATTTTGTCAACATTTAGCGGTTCACCAAGAACGTCTCGCTGAAGAGCAACATCCGATCTGAGGGACGCCGGTGTACTGTAGACACCCTCGTGAACCTCAACGCCAGCAGCAGCATGAACACGCTCACGAGTTTCTCCAGACTGTAAACTGCCATTATACTTTGGAGAGCTACCACATCTTTCCGATGTTTTTGTTTTGCGGCATTAATGAAATATTTAACAAAATTCTGTGAGATAAGGAACAGGCGGAACTCGAGACGGCGTTTATGACCTCAGGGAAGACACTCAAGGCAGGGTATTTGAAAACTCCTGGTAGATGAAACCAGCATTATGCCCAGGAGATGGGAGAAACGCCAAGAAAAAGAAAGATTGCTTAGCTCTTCCCCAGAATACCTTCCCCTCCCTAAGGCTTAGTTCCATGTTCTGCAAGTGGCTGGATCATTTCAGTGCCCCCTGACGACATGAGCGCGCTCCTCAACTCCATCTGGATACATGACCTAATACGTACGGATGCGTAGTGTCTGACATTGCCCTGCTGGGAACTAAACGTCTCTTCAGTCCCTTCAATATTGCCTATTCTCACTCGTGGGGACGCGATCTCTGTAGTTACCGCAAATTCGCAATGAAATAAAAAAAATCCACTTGGCTCACTGAGGTGAGTGAAAGACACATTCCGCGATAACTACATTGGAATCACTTCCAAAAATGGACGCACAGTCGCAAGCAAAGAGGTTGTCCTATTTCTACAGCCAGAAAGCGCTCGAGAAGTGTGCAAGCGCTTTCCCAGTGCTCCCGATTACCGGATCTGATCTTCGCTTGCAATGTAACGGCCATGTGTCTGCACCCTCTCGTACGTTGTGCTCTGTCGTCTATTCTCTGTGCGCAAGTCGCTGCCTCATTCGGTCACACTACGTTTGAGCGCACAAAAAAAAAGACCCTTATTCGAACGTTTTCGATAGTTCTTCTGCATGTTACTTCATCGCAGTCTCTTCGCACCTCAGCCCACACTTTCTAGCAAAATAAGCATAAATTTTTTTTCGAGGAATGTGCCTTTGAAATATGCCGAGAGGCTCAATTTTCACTGTTCTTTTATTATCAGAGAATGTTAAATTCTTTGTAAAATAGTCACCAGAAAGCGCTATTGAGCTATTGGAACAAATCAGTGCAGAAGAGAGCTCCCAGAGAAAGAATTCTTATTTCCTTGTAGGAAACAGAATGTTCGAAAGAGGTATAGAAACTCCTTACTGATTAATGCCTAAAAATATCATAGTTTGTACTCACCAGGGGTTTGCATTTTCCATTTTCGGTTGAGCTAGCCAACCGGCTGATTTCCTTAGCGAACTCGGCGTTTCTTTCGTAAGGATAGACACGGTTCAAGGAACCGGTAAGCATCTCCAGAGCAGAGATATTCGTCGTTGGTGACGAATCGACAGCAAAACAAGTCACACTAGGAGTCTGAAAATGTACTTTTACCTCATGAATTATTTACAGCCAAATGTGTTGCACTCGAGATATGCCATAACCACTGATAAGATTTTTATTCCAGCGTCGAAGTCATTGATACAGGTTCGAAAGAACGTCAAGCCAAGGGACGCCTTAGAAGGCTTAAAAATTTGTAGAAAGCACGTACTCTTTATTTCGGTAAACGAAAGAGCGTCGAGTGCAGACCACACACCACAAGTCACGAAGTGAAGAAAAAACACGTTTTTTCTCGGCCGTCGTCATTTGTTGTGTGTGGTGTGAACTCGACGCTCTTCTCGTTTTCCGAAATAGGGTATTACTTGAAAGTTTTTTAGGTTTTTCTGTAGGTAACGTTCAGTGACGAAGTTCACATTGGGTAAACAGAAAAAAGAAACAATGAGCGAACTTGGAAACGAAATACTCATCTAACCTTGCGAATCTGTGAAGCCATAGCAATTTTCGCTGCCTCCGAGTCTTTGCTGTTGCCATTACCAAGAATCACCAAACCAGCCCGCGCATCCGCACTGAAATGTCCGTATTTATTTATTTTCTTATTCCTATATTACTCGTACTTTCTTATTTATTTATTTTTTTCTAATTTTTTTTTCAAAATGAAAGACTTGAAAAAATCCCTCACCGGCCTTCGTTATGTATTTTTGCAAGTGCTAACGAAACAGCGTCAGCGTATGACGGTTGTGTGGAAACTGTTCTGATAGCCTCAATCTGAAAAGGAGATTTTTTGAAAGATTGAAACATAAACCGTTTAAAACTGTCAGGCACCATCGTTGAAGAAGACGATTGCGACAAAGAGGGAGCACATCGGGAGATATGCGCCAGGAAGCAGTTATTTGGCTGCCGAGGAAGAGATGCGTGGCACTTTTGCGATGAAAGCTGCTCTGATTGCTGAGCTGGACTTCAAAAGCACTCCGTCCCGAAAACGATCTGCCCAATAGTTTGCTGAAGATTTGGACGAGCTGCTGTTGTCAGTCAGTTGAAGTAAACTCGTCCATACGTTCGCCGCCTTAGCCGCTGCCCGTCCTCGAGGAAAGATCAACGGCCAAAGAAGGGGGCCTCGTTTTGCGTATTGTTGACTGGTTTTTTGCTTTTTTCTGCGAGGCGCACCAAGGAGCACCCCCACATCACCTGTGAGCCCTTGCAGGACTTATCGTAATCCTGCCTTTGAAGCAAATGGCTCCCAAAACCTCAGCTGAGTCCATGGCGCCTTTGGATGGAACCTCGACATATGTGTCGATGGATCCAGCATTCTTTTGCCAAAGAGATTATAGTGGATAGAATTTTCATCGCTTGAAAGGACTGACCATATGCCCATAGGCGGAATCTTCATAATTCAAACAGATGAGATATTGGGCAAGCAGTAAGGAATCTATCGACCAAATACGAAACAACAAAAGTATACAAGGCAAGCTAACCATGCTGCTTATTTGGTAACCAGCTTACCTGAGCAAAGATGCGATCCCTTTCTGAGATGTCTGTGAAATCCAAAGTGACCTTCGGAGTGTCTCCGAATGAGATCACCGAAACACGAACGCGGGCTCCAGATTTCAAAGAGCCTAAACATATTTAGAGGACTGTAAAGTCAATTTTTCAACATCGAAGAAATTTTCCATCCATCGACCTCTAGCCCCTAACCGTCGGCACGAGCTCACAAATAACGTGAAGGCTCAGGGCCACACTCAGCAATTGTATGAGAAGGGGATAATTGTGTGCAGATGTGCAGAAAGGAAAGTATTTGTGGCGACTCCGTCAGTCGAGATGAAAGAGAGCGAAAATTTTGAAAAGCATCTTCGCACACTGCGTTGATGATATGGGCGGGGTTACGCCCCGCGCCACGGAAGCCTTATTAGTTGGTACTGTCTTTTAACTGTACCTGCTTTGCCATTCAAGAGATTACCAACCGATGAGATTCCAGAGCTTGTGAGACGCAAACCCCGCCCACACGATAAGCGCTCAGTGCAATTTTAAGAGTCTGAGCCGGCTAAATGACCCTACCCCTCTTCAATCGCGGCATTTGGCTATGACAACGGCAAACCCAAAATTTGAGACTGCAAATTCTATTATAGTTCTTGACCGACTAGTCTCAAAATTACCTAAGAGCTGAAAAATATAAAAAAGGCCTTACCAAGCACGTCTAGCAGAAGATATCGATTCGCGTTGATAGAAGAGTCACGTTTACGAATATTTTTCTCAGTGTTATCGAAAATGACGACCAGTTCCAAACCTGGGCCGGCACACTCGTCCGACTGACGTTGTGGAGTAAAGCTCTGGATCAAGAAGACAGTAGCAACAAAAGATGCAACAGCACTGAGGTATCGGAGCCACATACCTTTCTCTGAGCCTCCGTTTCAGGGCAGTCCTTTTCACCTTTAAGCAGCGAGACCACATCGTTTAGGAACCTGAATTTCTGAGATTTTTCAAAGGCACAACTTTTTTTGGATTTCTTCCTAGAGGTGGCAGAGCTGTGGTGTTTCTCTTTCAACTTAAGTGCCTACACGGTGGACCCGAAAGAGCAAGAGTGACGAAGGAAAGATCCAGGACTTTGAACGCAATAACTTGGAATAATAGTCAGAGGGAAGAAGGCCCCATGATAACGAGGGAGTTAAAGGCAGCGGTTACGATTTTTCTAGAAGGCTTGAAAAGGGACGTAGAGGTGCTAAATGGTACGCCAGTGGCGAAAAAAAGCAGAGGAACCCGTCAAGAAAACGCAGAACGGAACCCCCTTTTTTGGCCGTTTGTTTTCGCTCGTGACATGTAACAGCCCAGAAAGCGGACTTAGGAACAAATTTACCACAACGCGTTTGGTGGCACCACGCCAAATCACGCTTCAAGCGAGTTGCCCCAGTTGTGAGGCTGCTGGCAACGCCGCTAGTCCAAATCACCAACTAAACTGGTGGGCGGTTCGCTTTCGTGGGAGGAGTGCTTTCGAAGACTTGCTCAGCAACCAGCGCACCCTACGTCGTGGAACCACAATTCGCTTCCCCGGCAGCCAAGTAACTGCTTCGTGTAGTGCATATGCTTCTCCAAGAGGTTCCCTCTTTATCGTAATCGCTGCCTTTAAGACCTTATATAAAGTTGGCTTTCCAGTAGTGACTCTCATATGGACAGAGTCCGGATTGCAGCTGGTGCGTGGCTTGTGGCTGGTCTAGAAATCCGGACAGGACTGCGGCAGGTGGTCTTTCTTGAGGCTATTGATGTTTTCATTGATTCTGAACTTCTGTAGGGTAGCGGCGACGTTTGGTCGGGTTATCATAAACTGACTAGGCTTTTTGCAGCCTCGGACGAAGGCGACACCCCCCCCCCCTAGACGTTAGCCGATAGAGTTTCTTTGCCAACCTCATGTTGTGTTTAAAAGAAGGAAGTTAGAGCAATAACTTGCGTAATTTTCCCAAATCACGGGCATGAGCAGGAAAATTCCGAAATGGGGGCATGTCTTGCATGCTTTTAGGCACTAAAGTTTTCACATTATAGGGACGCGTATCCCGTGCGCGCATGATTTCCAGTATAGAATTCCAGTATAGAAGTATGTAGCAAATTTAGGAGAATAACCTGGTATGAATTTCAGTGATTCGAAGATCTATTTTGCCAATGCCAGGACTCACTTTTCTGTCGAACCATCCCTGTAGATCCGATCGTTACGGCCGATGTAGCGCTCCAGTTCTCGCGGGTCATACTGAAAATTAAAACAACTTGAAGGACAAAAGTTTATCCAACGCATTGTAGGAATATACGGTAATCTTTATTGTGCCTTTTTACTGGCAATTAAGAACTAATATTATAGGATAAACCTATTGCTAATGCTTCTATTGTAAACAAGCAAATGGGAAAATTAATAAGAATTAGCTTACTTCACTCCCAAGCGCTACTCCAAATCGTTCTGCTTTCACGGATGCGAGGCGTTCGCTAGCCGACAGCACACGATCCCATGTGTCTTGCGAAAAACCATCGTTCATCAACACCACCACCTAGAAAAATCGAATTGCGTAATTCATTCGAGGTTTTTGTTGGTATTTTTCAGGAATTTACGGACGTTAGGGCACTCCTGTAGGTGAGCTGCTTTCAAAAATATCAAGGTGCTAACAGGGAAGGTCCTTCAGGGAATGCCCAGCTTTCTCGGAACGGTTTCTTGCATAATATTAGGGTACGTGCGCGGAACACAGAACTGTAGTTTGTTTTTCCTGAGCGGCCCTCTGAATGCCAAAAAGGGAAATGAAGTGAACGGTTCGTGGTTCGAATCCTCGTGTGTCAATTTTTTTGCATTTTCGACTGGCGCTTGCATGATGTCGCAAAATGGTACCCACGGCCAGTGAAGGATCTCGTATTGCAGTAGACCATCAGTAACCCATATGAGTAGGTTTTTACCAAAAACTGGGGCCAGAAAGGTGTGTCACTCGAGCTTTTTGATCCCCTTTTTGGGCAATCAGAGGGCCGCTCAGGAAAAATGAACTACAGCTTTGAAATCCATGCACGCACCCCTATATCATGCAGAAGACCATTTGGAGAAAGCTGGGCATTCCCTGAAGGGCCTTCCTGGTAAGGCCTATAAGGAAGTCCCAAAGGTAATATGAATTATTACTTATTGTTGTCAGTTTCGACTGATCACATAACCACAGCTGGCCCTACTTGGTAGTATTTCCTAATTTGCTATGATCGATGACAGGAAAAAGAAGAAAAAAAGACTTCTCTAGAAAAGGAGCATGTCAAGGATTTTCTCATCCTTTATTGCAGTGAACACAGGAGAACACTCACTTCCTCCTACAATTTCATTTGATATTTAATTTCTTATAAGCCTAGCAAAGGACTAATAAACTGGTTCCTATTATACGGACTAGATTCTATGTAAAAAAAAATCCCCGAAACTTGCAATGAAAGAGGTAGAGTGAAAGAGGTACAGATAAAAGCAGACCTGTATGGCTTTCGGTCGTCGACCACGCTGGAGATCGTCGACGCTGAGATCCACCGCTTGTGCTGTCAACGTGGACCCACCGCGATACTGAATCGATTCGAGTGCAGCACGAACCTCCTGAATTTGATCTTCAATAATTAAAAAATTCATCAGATCATCAGTAACGAGGTAGACATTCAGGAGTCGTCATTAAATGCCTCATTGGGAAGAATCCACGAAGCCCCATGTTTTTTACCATTAAAAAAATCAAGCAATATGCTTGTTACGATTTTTGAGTATGTTTCAAAAATATTATTTCAAAAAAAACATAACAAAGAAACAAATGCAGGACATTTCATAATTGATGTTTTGCGCGGAAGTTGTGTGATGTCAAATGGCTGTGTTCATTACGCGTCCGATCCGGAGAACAAATCCTGGATTGTAGGTTGTTCAAACCAACTAAGTCATTCATCGGTCGCTTGAATGATACCAGACTTGTCTGGGAGCATAAATCATTGACTTGCACATCGGCTGGGCCCTTTCAATCATTGTATAGGCCAAATCCCTTCCGAATACCACGTTGATCCTAAGTGGACTCGAATGCGTAGCGCAACCCTTACAGGAGTTGTGAATTAGAAAAATGTATTTCTAAAAAAGATAGGGACAATTAAATGCATCTCTAGTAGGTTTACGTGAAATGTGAAATGATCTCAACCTTGAACCAATTGTATACATGGGTTCAGGCCTTCCCGAGAAATTATATTGCCTCCACTTTTCCGATCTTGGGTACAGTTGCTCCATTAGGACAGGTGAAAACGGAGTTGGAGGGGGCCACTCCATTTGCTCTGCAGTTGTAAACAAGTATCAACAATAGGGTGTAGATAACGATAAGGGGGAGGGCTTTGCCAACACATTCATTCAAAGAGGCTTCTTGATAAGGAACTGCTGAGTCAGCCTGGAATGGAGCGGGGGAGCGATTCTAAGCCTAGACCCTTGCCTAGGCCCACTGGGAGATGGTAGGGTGAGGGGAGAGGAACTCACAATGAGTGAGCCACTGTAAGTGTACAAAAATGGATCAAACCCTCTATGGATGCCAAGTATTTCATCGATTATTATCAGGAAGTTACTTTTACTGAACGTGTCATCAAAGTTCTTATGCTCACCGCTATAGATATCCTTAGCCTTACCTTGATCCTTATCGTTATAGCCACAGAGCAGAATGAAATGGCCCCCTACAACTCCATTTTCACCATAGTACATTCTCCTAAGGAACGGCTGCTCAGCTGTGTGATGCATACTACAGAAATCCACAACCGTTTCTAGGAACCTCCTAGACTGTCGAGGTCCTAGAAAGGAGGAACAAATGGACTTGAATTAGCGAAGCATAAAGCTAAAATACTACCACTACTCGAAAGCGCCCCATATGTAATAATATAGCTACCAGTATTTACGATAACTATTCTCATCAGACAACGGTCGATTTGCTGCTCACAACAATGTTAACATGGAGCCCATGCAGCCCGTACATGGGCTGCAGTCCGTTAATCGCGTAGGACCTTACAGCCCACACTTAGAAAATAATATTAGCTCCTCGTTTGTTTTCCTTTGCAATTCGATTAGATTTCTTTTACTTTATGCAGTAGGGTTTTCCTTCCAATTTGCTTGATGAGATTCTTGAAAACTCATCTGAAATCCCACACGGCCGTGGTCTTCCACGTGTTGAGTGCATAAATAAAAAATAAATAATAAATGAAGTATAGATAAAAAATCTAAAAATCGATGACCAAAAAATAATAATAATTCAAAGGAGAATGGAGAGAAGAACTTAAGAAAGTAGCAGGGATTACCGCTTTTTCCCTTCCCAATCCAAGTGGAAGCCTGACTGTCGGCACAGCGGTGAAGCTGATAATTCCGACGGCAACATTCGTGCCACTGGCGGAGATCGGTAGACGTTCGATCAACGACAATGCCAACTCGCGTTGATGCTCAAACACCTGAAAATCTCTTTTGAGTAATTTCCTTGAGGTCCTCCAGCACTTCCCTGTTAAAATGCTGCATTTCTAGCTTTCATTCCAGCTGAAGTGAATGTTTACGAGGAAATGGAGTCTAACCACTCATTTCAAAACAAAAAATGCTCAAAATGTGTCTCGAAGGAATGGAAGGCAGTGACTACGATGGCTGGAGGGCGGTGCGGTTTTGCTGACGTCATTGGGCGCTACACGTGTACTACACGCCTCACAATCAGCGTGCTGTAGGCATGGTTAGAACCCTCCTTTATCGCCTTTCCACCAATAAATACGTCAACAAAACAGCACCACCCTCCAGCCATCGTGATCACTGCCTTCAAATATATCCAGGTACCATATCTTGGTTCTTTTCACGATCACTGTTTACGCTTTAACTTCCTCCTCCTTCGGGATGCAGACTAGAGAAAAATATTCGCCATCATCTCCATACCAATCATCTACTAAACTCGCGGAATTATGACAGGAAAGTTCCCATGAGTCCTGTGAAAATATCAGGTGCGTTTTTCGATCTTGAGACCCTTGGTTTTTCATTGCGTTCTGTAGTCTATAGTGAAGTTCTGTAGTCTATAGTGAAGTGGTATGGTGGCAATTGCCGCTGCTTACCACACGCATAGACTGGGAATCAAATCCTGGTTCGTACGCCGTCCATCCCCCGGGGCCGAGTAATTGGGAGGTAAGCAAACCAGCCCCTGTGGATGGGGTCCCCGACGAACGGCGGATTACTTCGAGCCGGTCCTTTAAACCGCCTCAACTTGATGCTTATCTCAGCCCTAAGTCTTGGACAGAGGACGGACCTGCGAGATCCGTCCTCCCTCCAAGGCTTAGTCCTTAGGTGTGCAAACCAGCTCTTTTGGCGGAGCTTTGACGTAGCACCACTTGCGCCGTCACCCTCTTAGAATAGAATGAATAAATGAAGTATATCAAATAGAGTCAGTTTTTAAATTGGTCCTCTATTTATGTGGAAAACAAATACAGAAATTACATCAATAAAATTAACTCAAAATTACTAGATCAGTTGGGATGGGCTATTAAGTGGTAATGTGCTAAAGTCTGATGGAGGAATTCCATTTTTGGGATGCGCCACGTATTCTACTTCCGTGAAGTAGATTACTTTCATTGAACTCTGGAACATGACCACTTGATGAAGAGAAAAATTTGGTAAAGTCTCATAATGATACGTACCTATATAAAAGAGACCACTTTGAAAACGGAGGTGCTGAATTATGAGCAAAACAATGTGTCCCAGGCGGGATCCAAACCCATCTCTCACGCTTCCTGGGCGGTGGTGCACGTTTCCGTTTTTTTCCTCTTTTTTCGTTCCTTCACTTTTTCCTCGTTTTTTTTTCGTACACATTTTGTGACATTACAGTTAGATTACATAGCATTACTCTGGTTGCGAATTGTTACTGAGTCATTGCTGATCGATTTTGATACTGCTGGAATCAGCAGGACTCGACTGGAACGTCAAGCACACCTGGCGAGCCCGCGACGTGTACGACGCGACTGTCGGGATGCATTTAGCTCGCCGTCGAACCGACGTGCGCCTAACACTTCCAGGGACAGGCCGAGATGTGTTGGACGCACCGCTCATCAGAGCGGCAACGTGCCCGCACATCAATAACCAATAACCTGGCCCCCGCGGCCACCAATACAAAAAAGAGGCATCCGTCCTGGTTGACTACCCGGGAGCGCCTGAGACGGGTGTCCGCTTGCCAGCTAAGATTGGCGAGTTATCAATAAGGGCCTCGCCTCCCTGCCAATTTTTGAAAAGGCCCCTCACAGGGCCGAAATTGTCGAATATCGGCTGGCAATTGGACTTGAAATGCGAGCCTGAAAGGCATGTGTTTGGCAGATTCTGGTTTTCACGATCAGTCTTTCTGGCGATTGCATTTTTCCTTCTCAAAACCCCCTCCGAACTTTGGGAAAGCCCTACTCAAAATATGCCCCAAATGCAGGTGAGTTGATCGCCCCATCATCGGTTTTTTTTACGGTTTTGATGATTCTCTCCTTTTCTTCTTTCTCTTTCTCCTCTTTCTTTCTGCTGATTGCAGTATCTTCATTCAAGAAACACGTCGGTGCCGATTTTTAAGAAGGCCTTTGACGGGTTTGCCTCTTCCATCCAGGGTCAACCATCCGTCTGCCCCCGCCGGTAGAAGTGGCGGCATGTTTGCGGATTATGGGAGGAAAGAGTCTTATTTGAGGTTGATACGAAAGTTAACAAATAGCAAGAGGTCATATTGGTGGGATGGAGTGGAAATTGACGGTGTCGTGGTAGTGGCAGAAGGGATCGTTGAGACGGTTTCTTTGACGATTTTGTGGAAAACTGCAGAAAAGAAGCGTGAAATGGACGAAACTGAACTACGATTTGAAGAACATGGCAGGGAGAGTGGTGGTAATGGAGGCGGGGGTGATTAGGGGATATCACGACTCCCCTACTGGAAAGGCCGTCATTTTCGAAATTGCCAGAGCGCCAGGGTCGACACGCCTCTAACACTACTTTTAAATTTCACATTTCTGCTCAACTTCAATTTGTGTTCAGAATCACAAAGAAGCACAGCAACCATAGTGATCAAAGTTGTCTTGACGTGACGCTGCCGTCAATAGCGCGAGCGCCAAGTTCTGGGCTAAACGGATGCTTCTGTGTTCTACAGGTTGAACTGCCCCGTAAGTGAATTCCAGCCAAATTTGACAGCGATGATGGGGCACAAATCCTTTAAGCTCTTACCTCGCGTCGGGAAGATGATGCATCCAGGATGATCTGAAGATCCATTTGGTCGTACGCACATCTTAAATCGCATCTTTCCATTAGGATACTTTAACTTGTTTCAGAAAAGAAATCAATAACTACATATGTAAAGATATGTCAAATGAAAAATGACCTTCGTTTCAGGGTATCGGTGTTGAATTTGACGAGGCTGTCCGACTGTGGGATGACAACATCACTTTCAATACTGAAAAACATTAGTATGTGCTCTGAATGGCCAGGGGTGTATTTTGTCTAAATCATTTCAATGTTTATTTTATTTTCGTGAATTTTAATATTTAACGATTCACACGAAATAATGAGCCCTGCAAGGAAATGTACAGGGTGGGCCAAAATTATGGTAACCAAAATCGCTAAAAAAAAAAGAATGTAAGCCTAATGAAACAAATCGACATCAAAAAAGTGTTGTAGACTACTACCGCAAAGCGAAGCTAGGTTGGATTTGAAATCTGTTTACTGCTGTATTGATAGGCCTTCAGATGAAGGGAAGGCGTGCACCATGGCACGCAGGTGTAACGCTTCAAAATGATTCCAAGTTTTTCGTCGTGCTCTTTTAAGAAACCAGGCTTTTCTGTGGTAACAGATTGCTCTTGCCTCCAGGTTTTCCATGCAAAAATCCAGCTGTATTTGATGGGGTATTCTTACGTAACATTCGAAAGGAGGCCATCGACACGGAAAATCCCTCTTTTCATGATTCCCGCTTTACTAATAGAAGCCTAGTTCTACTAAGACGTCCAAAGTAATCTACTCTAGTGGCCTTTTATCCAGGACAGACATTAGATCTTGAGACTGTCCAAGTGGCCATTTGATCTATTTTTTCAAATTGGCAGCCCGAAAGTCGCTAGGAGGAAGACGAGTTTCTGCGTCTGATATTTGTCCTGGAGATAACTGTAACCTTCTAATCTCCTAGTTTTCTACCTCAGGTCGTTCCTGATGTCTTGAAGCTTCCAACAATTATCCATAAGAGCTTCTTTGTTACCACCTTGAACTGATACCAGATGCAGCCCCCTTGTCGGTTCAATTTGAGGGTTGGCATATTTGAGGGTCGGTATACCGTGATGTGGGAACACTGTGATATTTGGCCCTAATACGAGGAGGACATTGTGCTCCACCACATTATGCCCGGTTGTGCGGTTACCATAAGTTTGGCCCACCCTGTGTATCGGACTGATTGACGAAAGCTCGTCAATAGGTTCAACCCATTCTCCTAATTAATTGCATTTGATGCCGGCACAGATATATTTTATGGACACATTCCACTTTTTCGATTTTTTTTGGTTTTTTTCTCGACTGTTCAAATAAATGGATTTTCCTGACCAGGGGAGGCATTCAGCTTCCAATGGAACTTCGAATTAAGATCTAAGTGTATGTCGATAGGGCTTTATACGCTATTACAAATATGGATCCGAAACTACAAAATGAGCCTGCTAAGCAATTTGTGAGCAGTCGAAGTTTGATGAAAGTGAACCGTCACATGTAAACCGTACTAGCCCTCGGCTCTCACGAGGGGAAGTCTTTCAGGTGGACCCGCGCTTTCTCAAAACGGTTTTTTGCACGATGTAGAGGGGTGTGCGTGATGTACAGAACTGTAGTCCATTCCCGCTAAATGGCTCTCTGAATGCCAAAAAAGGAGTGGGAAAATGGTCTTTGGTTCAATTCCCCAGGGTGACAAAATTTTTGCATTGTGATATGACGCCTATAAATTGGCACCGAATGACGTCAACACCAGAAATTGATGTCAAATTTATAATAAGGCTTGCAAAAACCCTTACAAGTAGGCGTACACCGAACATGGTGGGAGAAAGTTGTGTCTCAGCAGAGCGCCAACTTGCCGTCGAACAGCGTCATAGGGATTCGAAATGGTGTCGGAGCCAGAAGTTAATGTCATATTCGTGATAAGGACACCTGATAATCCTTGTAGTAGACGCTTTCGAAAAAATTAAGTTTTTGACCCAACTTGGGAAAATTGCTCCATGAGTGAAGTGAACTCTGTAGCACGTCAAGCCCCACGGCTAACTTCTTGACAATAACTCCCTCTAGATCTCCAAGAAATGAGTGTTAATATTAAAGAGACAATAGCATGCACCCAAGTTGATTATGGTCGGGGGGGGGCGCACCCATAATGCAGTGATTTTTTTCTAGTTTTACGTGCGGAGCTCGCCTTCAAGCGACTTCGAATACGTGAGCAGTTACTTATGCCTAGTGCAAATTTTCGAAGTTTGATCAAGGATGCGATTTCCCTCGAAGCTTTGGCTATATAGGTAACTCACTGCTCTAGTCACGAATATGGCATTGTTTTTTGGAACCGCCGCTATCTGGCGCCATTTCGACGTTACAACTTTTTTGCCTTTCGGTGGAAACTTACACTATTGGGGTTTTTGACGGTTCTGGTCTCGAATAAGGCATCCATTTTGGCAACAGTGTAATTTGTAGCCGATCTGGTAGTGTCAGCAAAAAATGCAAAAACGCTAGCGCTTGGAGGATCCGATCCACCAACCCGAAGAAGCTTGACAATCGAAGTCCACAACGCTATCCACTACACCACCGATGCTTCAACAACCAGTCAGGCCAAATGCACTAGTGGAAGTTCCCCAAGCTCTTCAGTACATAGAATGACATCACTACAACAACTTCCAATTTTGCCCAAATTTTGCGTTGTTTCCGATGCAGAGTTTGCGAGAACCCTTCATTATGCAAGCAGTCCACGCGATGAATGAGACATACCACGTTGAATGTGTAAAAACTGCGGTTTTAGAAGAGATTATTTCCAGCCCTTTTTTGGCATTCAGGGAGCCATTTAGCGGAAACGGACTACAGTTCTGTACTCCATGCACATCCCTCTACATAGTGCAAAAAACCGTTTTGAGAAAGCGCGGGTCCACCTGAAAGACCTCCCCTCGTCAGAGTCGTCGCGGAAGAGTGGTAATACTCTCATCCTCCAGCCGAGAGATCATGCGTTCTCTTCCTGTTAGAGTGCAAATTATGAGAGCACTACCACTACTCTTGCTGTCTTACTGCCACCACTGGCGACTTTGAATGCCCGGACGCTAGCACGGTTCATTGTAATGCTTTATTTCCAGCCAAATTTGACTGCTCACAACTTCCTTGGCAGTTTCATTTTGCTATTTTGGTTTTCATATTTGTGATCTGCCTTTAAAGTTCTATCGACTGATATGGGTCTCAATTCAAAGTTCCACGGCAAGTTGAATGCCCTTCCTAGTGAGACATGGTGGGGTAAAGGAAAATGTGCAGGACTACTTGAGGGAATTCCAAACCACGACAGAGCAAAAGAAGGTCTACGAGAAAATGCGAGACGAACGGTGCCTAAATAGTGGTCATGTTGGTTGGAGGAGTGTTACTCCCCTTCTTATTCCATGCTGGATTGGAGAAAATTATGGGTAGAGTTATTGAATCCTCGTCGAGTCAGGTGCTTGACATTTCGAGCAGTCGCGCTCAGCCGTAAAAGTAAAACAATGTAAGCAAAAGCGCTCACTTGTTCACTCCACCAGCAGCTGGTCCACAAGAGAGAATAGAGTTGCCGATTTCCTGGAAGGAAACGGAAGCCTTTGAGACGAAATCGGGGTTATATTCAAAGCGCAAGATAGCTAACTTGAATGAATTTGTCGGATTTTTCAGCCAGGTAAAGATTACTCTCGGTACCCGTGTAAGCTTTCAGCTTCTCGAAATTTGCCGTCTCAGTCAATGCAACGGCGTACACTTCGGCTCCGGACGAACGAAGTGAAGCTGACGACTTCTGGAAATGGCTGAGTTCAAAAAGTGAAGAATATCAATGAAGAAAGTTCAAAATCTCAAAGGCACGCCAGGTAGAAGCGACAGAGGGTGGAACATTCAGATGCACCTCTCTAACCCTAGAGGACCTCTGAAAAAGTTCACGCCTTGTTTCTCAATAAATTAATTGAATAAATATAAATTGCGGATCAGTTCTATTGCTTTTATCCTGTCAGTGTGGTGAAAAGCTGGAATTGAAGCCAGTTATGGTTTTTCTCGGGATTCTATCGTAGAGGAAGAAGCACGACAACTACGTAGATAGAAAAAGCTGCAGCAAACTGGAGAATGAATCGGAGCGACGATTTTTGTTTTGAAGGCAAGAAACACACCAAGATGCTCAAAATTAGCTCAACGAAATGAACAGTATCCAAAACTGCCTACAAAAGCTGACCTCATTGAAATAATCGTGGAAATTAATTTTCTAAAGTGACAGGAGATTTCATCATGACCTGTTACCAACTTTATAATGATACTGAATTGAGGAACTTCTCAATGTGCCAACGGATTTCCAAAGATGTCAGGAGAGGGGAACTTTTCCGTCTTTCTCTCGCCTGTGCAACAGGGTACAGGGGTGGGCAAAAAAAAGACACTTCACTTCACGTTCAAAACGGCTCCAATCAGGCTTGATTCACACCTATTGCTCTCAATTGGGTATTTGAGAGTACATTTCACTCTATCTGTAAACATCAAAACCGATGATATCAGAAGAATTCTCATTAGAAACTTTGTGCACGGTTCGAGCCCTACGTGGTGCTTGAGGGATCATGGACCATTACGGCGTTCCTTAAAACACTGGTCTCAAAAGGTTTTGAATATTCAGAGCTTTTGTCCCTAGGAAGATATTTATCAGCAAACCGATTGAAGTAATCGTCTAGCTGCTTCAGGTTGGAGCAATAACAGAAGACTTTCTTGAGCCGGCGATTGCAGATGACGTCATATTCTGAAGACCATGAGGGTAATGAACAGGGGCTTACATCTACGTATGGAGGGACATTCCTGGAATATTTTGCCGAAAGAGCTCCATGGACCGCGGCAGCCTGTACGAGTTAAAGCTTGCTGATATGGCCAGGAGCAAAGTGTCTTTTTTGACCACCCCTGTATATGCAAAGAAGAAAACTGAGCCGTAGAGAATTTATAGTCACCTGAACATTTCTCCATTTCTCCTCGCCACCATTTCCATTTGATACAATGATCACGAGGACACGAGAGCCTTTTCTGCGGTGCGACTTTATTTCCTGAAAAACATGAGATCCGTAGATTTCAAAAGGAAATTGCGCCAGAATAATGAATAGCACTAAATAACACGACAAATGTTGAACTATGGATATAATCCATGGCGGATCCCCACAATAACTGTATCGCTCGCTATAGCTTTTCTTTTTCCAATTAATAATCAATAATCTGTCAGTTAAAGACACACCCTGGGCAGAAGTCGTGTGAGCGATTCCCTTTGGCCTGCAAGATAGGGCCCCTAGAAAAAACGCAGATGTGGGATTCCCATGTACAGAAATTACCTAACAAGAACGCTAGGGTTTTGCAAAGTAAGCTGCTGCAGTGCCAGATTTTCTCCTTCCATCAATCTGTTGTCTGGCGCTCTCTCATCTGTGGCGCTCTCTCGCCTCGCACTCTCCTCTGCGCGCCTAATCCCTCTTTGTCGTAGCACAGCCGATTACGAAGTTGGGGATGCCCGTAACCTAGGGGCTTTTGACAGATTCTTTTCCTTTTTTCTTTACTGCGATCCCACTTTGCACCACCAAATTCACATACTTGTGCAAGAACAACACAATTTGATCCTGTATGCCTTTAAGGAGATAAGGGTATCATTAATTGGTCAGGAACTGAGACTGATACGCTGAACTGTCAAACTTCTACAAGCCCGACCGACGAAAAGATGAAAAGCACTCTGACACCTTCATGGACTCACCGCAATTGTTGAGACAGCGGCTCTGCCTAGGCTGGCCGGACCGCTTGCATTGGCGACACGTTCCAATTCAAAGACTACTTCGTCCCTTGGCATGAGTCCAAGGGGCTGCACCATGCTCGAGTTCTTCGCGAATGTTATTATGGAAACCGCGAGACGTCTCTGAAAGCTCTGACGTTGAGCATCCAGAAATCCCGCAAAATCCCACAACCGGACCTCAAAGACGTGAGCTGGAAGTGCTTTGAACAGATCAATGGCCAATTGCTTCTCTTGATAGAAGATATCTGGAGGAGTCGAGGTGTCCAGCACAACAAGCAGATCGACAAGGGAAGAACATGACCTATAAGGATGTGCATAGGTGAAGTGATTTTCCACTCACACCCAATGATATTACTTACTTTGGAGACTGAAGAACGACGGAGGAAGCTGGCTGTAAAAAGAATATTGAGTGAAAACTTTGGAGTACTAGAATGAAAAGGAAAGACAGACCCTGGCCAAACGACCACAGTGGGTAACTCCTTTCTCGGTCTCATCGAGGAACTGTCTAACTCTGGCATCGATGTAGACCCTCATCTTATCACCGGCATACAATTCGAGTTCCCTGAAAATGCTAATTGAGCTACTTTGGAGAATCTGAAGGAGTCGCTATTGCGATGTAACAGAGCATGTCAGTATAGCAGGCACAGACAGCATAACTAGTTTTACAGAGAAAGAAATGGGAGCTGTAGTCGATTTCAGGACGCAAGCAGGGTCGGCGAAATTAGGATTTCAAGAGAAATTAGCTAAAGGCAGGGGCTATGATGACTAAGAGGTGGGGACGAGTTGGACACGTCATTGGCGGGAAGGAGGCGGTCCTTTGGGGTCTTATGACAGATCTGACTCTTCCGCTCTTCCTTGCCTTTCAACCATCGCGACCACTGTCTTCAAGCCCATGGAGTATATGTGCTCTACTTCGACACAATCACTTTGTCGACAACTCCAGTCTTCTCATACAGCCAAAAAAGAGGAAAATTCGAATAAGGGGATCTTCAACCAAGGTATTGAGAAGCTACACAATCTCAGCTGCAGAATGGTGGTGCGGCGTATGGACGAAAGAAATGTAAAAGGAGATTTTTCAGAGAGCTGTGCGCCCAACACCTTCCCAACAAATGAATTCTGGCCACGACTTCAGCCAGACCACGCCTTCCGCGTGGTATTATGACTTTCCCAAGACCATACTATTGTCAGACACGAACCTGAACATATAGACTTTGCTGATCGTCACCGCGTAGACTTCTGCACCTGTGGTTCGAAGGCGGTTTGACGACCGAATGACTTCATCCCAGTGATCTTGACTGTTACCATCAGATAACAGCACCACCATGAGGCTGAATAGTAAGTCGTGAAAGCAAAAAATGATAGAGATATGATTTTGTCTTTCAAAGTGGTTGAATGCGACTTCCCTAAAATCGCAGGAGAATTATCACGGATCAGTGCTATTCTTACACTCTTGATCGATATATTAGACTGTGAGTAAGAAAAAGTAGAGATAAAATAGAAAGAGAAAAAATAGATCTTTTCGAAGGCTGGAAGCCTTAAAAACACGAAAATTTTGTGAAATCACACTTTCAGAAAGATTTCAAGAAGGACTCAGTTCTCTCGCCAACACCTTACCGGGCATCATTTCTGCGGTACTGTTCGATCTCGTCCAAGGCTGCATTTACTCCACTAGCCACCGAAGTGCTTCCACCGGAGTAACGCAGAGTCAGCAGCAAGTCCAACAAAGCTGATCTAAACGAAGATTTTAGTCGTGAAGATATTTTGAAATCACTCCACATTTCATAATTAAGGAATAATTCCTTGCCCCAAGAGCAAGGGATAAGGGTAAAAGGGCAAAAGGCTCGACATTGAAAGCATGAGAGCGAAGTGGACCGGCAGTCAAGACAAAATGAAGGGAATCGGTCGAAAACATAAAACTACGGACGTCTTTGTTCTAGAATGTGGAGAAGAAGATTAGACAGCGAGATGAGAGATGATAGGTTCACAGGAGAGAAAGGAATCTCAAAGAGGAGAGAGTATGCAGATCGGCGAGGCGATGCAGAGGATTCTACAATGAATCGGTGGGCGGATGGACCAAGGGACCTGCGTTTGAAGGGGATTGACGACATGATAAGGTCCGTCTGAGGAAGTAGCAAAGCGAACCGTTTCAGTTATCCGTTCACGAGGTTTTACGTTTCTTGATTGGCGCTTAATAACGTCGTTTCCAGAGCACCTTCTGCCTCGACAGTGCTTCGCATCGCGTGACCTTCAGCTCCTGCTCCCTATCATTTCATTCGCGAAATTTTGCTAACCCTACCCTGGGCTGGTCTCTGAGATGAGATGAGACCGCAGGGGTTACGTAACGTCGCGCTACTCTTCAAGAACCTGAACCCGACCATCCAGTAATGGATTGCTTCTGGCTTTGTTGCGCATCTGTGCCACGTATTACTGTGGGGCTTTAACTTGGTCTAATTTGTGGTGCTTCCGAAAAAGTTCAGTAGTTTCGGCCATTTCGAAACGTGAGCTTTTTCCAGAGAGCGACTATAGAGTTAGAAAAGGCGGAAATTTCTTCAGTTCGTCCTGCAGTAATCCAAGATCCGAGCAGCATCCGTTGACCACTCTTTCCA
>KZ345015.1:483843-495934 GCA_002352805.1 Teladorsagia circumcincta
TTAAATCGTCTTCTACTGTGGAGAGCGAAAAAATCTACAAGCCGATAGATAGCTTTCATCATTTCATATTTCAAAATCCACTCCTTCAGTTTTTTGATTCAAAAAGGTAATTAATCTAATCGATTGGAGGCATTTCAGTGGACAGTGCAGTTTAAACATGCAAAGCAGTTAATAGCATATCAATGTCTCACCAGGCCAATATCCCTGAGCCTCGACCTTCGCTTCTCCGAAAAACCGTCTGAATCTTCTGCTTCGTTACTGAACCCGATATCCTCTCCACCTCCACCATTGCTCGCACTGTTGAGAGGTTCACCTTGAAAATTTACAAAATTTTCGTCCGCATAAGTTTCCAAAAAAGAGCATTGTCTCTTTACACATTGCCTCTCTTGCTCCGATATCTAGCAACTGGCAGGGCATACCTTAACCCATTCACGACCGCGCAGGATTTTCAAGATCTGTCCGCGAACCAGCTCCGTTTGAGAAGATCGCAAAATGGCGGCCAGCTGTGGCGGTCATTGTCCCTCGCGACCCTTTTTGAAGTTGGGAGGAATGGTAAAGTCAAAAATTATCGCTGAAACTCTTCCAATGAGGGCCACCCGTGGATGCCATGCTCCCAAGTGGCATCTTCGTGTCAGCCACCCGTGGCTGCCGTTGTCGCGAATGGGTTGAAGGAACAGCTAAAAGTCACTCCAAGACTGGCCCAATGAAGCAACCCTCTAACGAATAGGGTTGAGCTGCTTACGATGGTAACAGATTTTTCCATTATCACAGTTTTGCGCAAATATTTCTTCAGGGCAGGGTCAAGCGGGGCTTTGAGGGAAAAACTGGGACACGATCACCCGATGCCAACAACAACCTTCAGTGTTTATGGACGGCCTCTAAAGAGATGTAATTGCTCATGCAACGAGCGAGATACGGTAACATAAGCTGCTCAGTTTACAACTGTGCGCAGTAGAAATTAGGATAAGTGTGGAGAATAACCTGCATGTGAGAGTATGTAAGTAAGTATACCAAACCCCTGGACGAACAACCTACTACCATCGAGCTCACTAATGCGCCGTATACTCGTCCTTTTTGAGAATTGCAGAGCTATGCGATTGAACACGATGTTCTGAACATTGGACAAAAGGGAGCCTAACTTGCAGTATATTATTGATCCATTGAATAACCGCTTCAGCCTAGGATTCCTAACTGGAGTTCAGTGTCACCGTCAGCAAGGGATTGAAATCACAGCGATTCACATCTATGCTATGCGGACGACACTGTTTCAAAAATAAAATCTTCAAATGTTCTGATTCATAGCTCACCTGTCGAGGAAAAGGTCTCATTCCCAGACGAGCTCTCTTCTGTGCTCGAGGTAACTTCTTCTTCCGTTACGGACAAGGACGCCCTGGCTGCTGAGGCTGTTGAAGAAGAAGCCAAATCCTCCACCGGTCCTTCTTCAGTTGTTGTCGCTACGGTTGTTACTACCGGGACGACACTTCCATTGATCAGTGTCGCCTCTTTTTCCACGACGGAATCTTTGATCGTTGTGGTCGCTTTCTCCGCCACAGGGCTTTCCTCAGTTGTAGAGAAGTCCTGAATTAACAGCCACAAAGTTTTTTAAGAATGGAGGCTTGAGAAAATGGCCGTACTCGTGCACGATACAACGATTCTCAGAGAACTATCCGCATGAGACGGGGAGAGTGAAAGTATATTCTTACCAGAGAATTCTTCCCCGAAGAGACAGCTGCAGGAGGCTTCTCGCCCTTGAAAATGCAGTCTTTCATGTATGACGAGAGTGCAGATAAAAATCTGGAAAATTTCTAGTGACTTCGTGAAGAGGCGTGAGCAATTTTCTACCCCACTCTGTTTTATTGCTGAAAAATTGGACCAAAGACGAGCGCATAGTCAAGACTGACAATCGTATTTTTCCAATTTTTCCCTTAAAAACAGCCTAGGTTAGGGCCAACTCTTTAAACCTACCCTGTGTACTTTGGTCCGACAAAAACACGACTCTCATCACCAACATAAATCAACAATTCGGCTTCATTGTAGTCCTGACTAGCCGAGACGGCGAACAGCTCAGCTTTTGTCTCCTGAAATTAGGCCAAATCTTGAGTTGTTTGCATTACCGGGCGGTCGGGGCTGTTAAAATTGCGTAAGTGAAACATGGTGAGAGGGGGGGGGGGTGGTAATGAGTCCCAAGCCTACTCTTGCCGAGGCCGCACAAGCCTTCCAGTCCGATTAAATGGTACCATGTTTGTCGGATATGAAGGAGGAATACCCTGCTATGCAAGACGGGCTCCTCTGCAGCTCATCGCCAAATACACTCTTAAATAACTCGCTAATTGTGATTCCGGCTGAAAGCGTGGGATGTATTAAGTAGGGCTGTACTGTGGCCTCGTTTCAGCAATCAAGGAGAACTGCTGCTAATTTTTCGCAAGAAAAGTCATAGAGAAAAAGAAAGAAGAAAAGGAGGAGAAGGAAGATAAAATTAGTTGGAAGTGTAGGATACTGTATGCAGTACCTGTAACCGTTTTCCAGTGGCTTGCACGACATTCCAGTACTCCTGTCCATGACCGTCAGAAATCAACACGAAAATCTGAAAATACCAGAATTTTTCATATTTCATTCAATTACTCACGAAAATCACTTTGTCGGCACAGCCCCCATTGTATCCATTAAAAAATGAGTCCAGCCTTCAGTTTTCACTCAATTATTGAAATTTTCCCAGGAAAATGAATTTTTAAAGGATCGCGACTCTTAGAAAACTTCGCTGGCACTATCGCAAAATACGGAGGTATTATGATGGCAGCGCATCTCGAACCGTGTAAAATATCTATTTTTTGTTCAAAATAGGACTGAGCTTTAAGGGAAGAGATTCTCCAAGGTGCGCCAGAAGTTCTCAATTTTCCCAGAGTTCTCGTCCTTCCACAGGCTTAGTCTCATTGTCATAGGTTGCTCCCGGATCTTGCGATAGCGCCACTTCAGTGAATTCAGCGAACATTTCGGGTACCGCACATACCTGTTTGGCATCTGGTCGCTTAGCTCTTTCCATCTCGTCGAGAGCTATCTCAACAGCGCTAGCGATTCTCGTATTCTGTCCAGTGAATTTCACTTCCTTCACTGCATCCTTGATCTCAGACAGAGCTCGTCCTCTCAGGAACGGCAAAATCACATCTGCACCCGCAGCAAATCGGGTCACTGACACCTTAACATGAGTTCACTATTTATTCCTGATTTTTCTTCATTGTATACGATAACTCCAACTGGATAGCCTACAAACTGCATTCAAACCTGCACTGCGTCCGAATACGCTTCGACAGGTATTTCGTCTAGGATGTTCAAAGCGATTTCACGTTGATCCTCAAACACTCTGAAGACCGAGCCAGAAGTGTCAAGTACGAGCGTGAGATCGATCTACAAAAGCAGTTCATAATTTAAAAATGTACCGAAACGGTACGAAACGGCATCCCACGAGCGAGCAGCCCCTTTTAACCCATCTCTCGAATGAAAGGTGATTCAAAGACAGTGAGCGAGACGGCTGAAAGGCGATGTTGAAGTCTCCAAACTGCCTCCACCCTTCAATTGTCGTGTCCACTACTTCGAGGAATGAAATTGTGAAAGCTGTCCAACGAGAAAATCAAATTTTGGCCACACAGAAGTAGACCTTTTTGCCAAGTGTGTGAATGTGCGAGGGTCGTGAATCGGAATTCGAATTAAGGCTAAAATCGGAAAAAAAATCAGGTGGAAAACAGACAGGTTCTCTAATCGATCCACAACTGTCTCAAAATTTCCATTACAAATAAGCACGATTTTGTCGCAAGCTTGAACTTGCAGTGACGACAGCAAACAGCTTCCTTTTTTTCTTCTTCAAGCTTACTTTTGTCTTCTTGCATTTTTCTTAACACGTTGTCGACAACGCGCGTTCAGGCTCTTTTGGCCGCGTGGGACCGGCGCGATTCTGCGAGAACGTCCGCCTCAGGTCATTCAAGCGGATTTTGAATGGTAAATGAAGAAAACATGATTCACACAAAATTAGATCAGTAATTTCCAGTGCGAAGAAGCTACCCAGGGTAACAGTAGTGGAAATTCGATCGAAAGACCAGGAATAACATTGAGAAGCAAGATTTCTCAGGCAGAGCTGTAGTTCAGAAATCCACCTCTAAAGGGGGGGGGGCAATAAAAAAAAGATATTTTGTCTCCTCACTCGAATGGATTTGGTCGCACTTTGCTCGATTCAAAGCGAGTGCGCCCAACTTAGAAATGAAGAGCACATTTCATTTCATTAGAAATTCTTCATAGTGGCCATTTGAGCGGACGGCATCAGAGAAATTTGCCCCGGAAACATGGTGCACTGATTGAGCTCAGTGGGGTCCTCGATGGATCGTGCACCGTTACGACGGGTTCCGAAGGGCGGGTTTCGAGGAGGTTTGCACAGTTAGAGCTAAGGTCTCTAGGAACCTACCCCACAATGATTCGATTCAAGAAATTGTGTAATAGCTTCAGGTTGAAGCAGTTACCGTAGGTCACCTTGAGCTCGACGACGATGACAGATGGCGTCATATTCTGGAGACCGTGAGGGCAGTGAGGGAGGGATTGCGTCCACTTATAAAGCGACATTTAAGGAATATCATGCTGAAGAACTTCCACCAACTTCGGCAATCCCTGCGAACAAAAAAGGGCCGAAGTGCGACATAGGCAAAATGTCTTTTTTTGCCCACCCCTGTATGTAGCTATGCTAATGTTTATTGCGAAAAATTAAAATAAAGGATCTTGAGTAGAAATGGTGCGTGCGCGGAAAAAAAAAGAATTTGCTGGGTACGGGACACATACGTCCCACGCTGTCCGTTGTGGCCTGCAAAGTACGGGACGTACGAGTCCTGCGGTGTCGTGAACTTGTTGAAGAAACTTTCCTCACATTCAAAGGCAGTTTCCTCGATAGCTGAGAGGTGGGGCCTATCTGATGACGTCACTGGACGTCAATGGTACAATCTAGTTGCCTCACCTTCAACGTCCTTCCACCAATGGCGCCCGATGACATCATCTGGACAGCTCCACCCACCAGACACGTGTTCACTGCCCGTAACAACCAGTGCCGCTTACCTTTTCGAAGCCACATTTCTGTCCAGCAATAAAAAGATTTTTTGCTTCTTTGGCGCGACTTCCTCTTACTCCATGAACTCTACGATTTGGATTTCTCGATGCAGGAACCACTGCGGACGATATAGGATCGCACACTCCAAGCGCCTGAATTGAAATCAGTTGATTGTTATCTCTCAAGAGTGATTTTCTGACTGCTGACTCCTACTCTTCACTTTGACTTCCTTTCAAATGAGGCTGGCCTTTGTTATTCGGTCGTTTTCACATTTCGACCATACCCTTTTTGTTACTTCTCACCTACTTACCACATCACCCACCTACTCTCTCTCCCCTATCCAAAGATTTTTCTCCAACTATAGAAGGATAGAAATATAGGAAGGGTTCTCTTACCTGCCTTCGGCACCCACAGCAGTATCGCCATCGTCAAAGATTCCTTCACCTAGCGGTACTGGGACAGAAGCTTCGCTATAACCTCGCTATAACCTCTTACCTCATCCATGGAATCCTGAAATGCAGCTCGATCAGCTGCTGAGACGAATAGCCGATCCCTTGATCCAGCGTAACCCAGCAGAGCGAACGCATTAGCTCTTGAGCTACCGGTCACAGCGAATAAAACGGCTCCGAGTTTTTCAACGTTTGACCTAAAAACACATAGTACTGAGTTACTTCACCATAATTGCCTTTAAGTGAAGTCCCTCAAGCTGCCTTATTTCCACGCTCTCGTTTGCGCTCTATCGCTTTATCAGCGGCTAATGACCGCTGTGGTCTTACACATTCATACTTTTGCTATATTTTAGTTGGCTAATCCACCTGGAAGTCCCTAACTCCTACATGGCTCATCTTCAGTCCCTCGGCGCTCATCTTCCTCCTTGGGATTTGGAGCCGAGCCGAGCACCGTCCTCTAATCGTCTGTGCTCTCCGTCATTCGCGGCAGGAGCTAGAAGAATGTTCAAGTAGTCCGTAGACCGTTGGGAGATGACACCAATCAAACCCCCTCCCCCTTTCTTTGCGCGGTGAAGGGGCTGGCCCATTCATGGCTTTCAATGACGCCACCAAACCGCTCCGCCCTCAATCCATGTTGTGTCTAGAACTAGAAGTCTAGATTCGCCTTCCAAGTCGATTTGCTCAGGGTACTCCTCCCATGAGACGCTAGCAAAAGCACCAGGGTATTTTTCCCGATTTCGACTTCCATAGACCCCAATGGTCCGCAATGCAGTTTTTTCAATGAAAATGCTTACACAGCTTCCAGTGTCTCTGCCACAAGATCAGTGTTCACTCCGTCATGCGCTAAAATGATGATTTGACGTCGTTCGGTCCCTGTACGTGATTCGAAGAACAGCGACATGGCTTCATCAAGTGCTCTGGCGACGGACGTTGATGTCGATTGGCGTGGTCGCATAGCGGAGATCAGATCGGATACCTTTAAGTAGCTTTTAACACACACATAGTCACTGCACAGTGCTCAAACTAATAAGTAATAATTTTCTGTATAATCCTTCATACGGTAGCTTTCTCTTCTGTAAGATCTCCGTAAACTCAGTAGTGGAATGGGTTTTCATGCAGTAGCTAGGGTTCCAAACGTAGGAATCACTTTAATTCATCCCCGCTTAATCGAGATCCAGAAAAGAAAGCTGTTCGGACGCGCAGTGAATGGTTACCAATGACCGGTTCAATTAACGGCGAATCACTACGGAAGCGGGCGGTCGTAGCCAAGCTAAATCGAAAAAGAGAGGCAGTTACACTTATTGCTTCCATAGGAAGCCGCTGAAAAGTATCAAAGGGCGCTATCGCAAGATACGGGGGCATTGTGGTGGCAATCCATTTGAAATCGCGTGAAACACGTACTTTTTGTCAGAAACGGAACCAGACCTCAGGCGTGTAAACGTGGGAGGAGAGACTCCAAGGGCTGGGTGCTGCCAGCTACATTTCGGGGATGATTTCCCCAAACCCTGCATCTCTGGACGCTTCCCCTATGCTTCACCATGAGAGTTGCGTCATGACCAGAGTAAAACGCAGCTTTATGAGGACCCTTCCTTGACTTAGAACTTGCTGCACCCGGTCTCAGGGTGTGTGAGCCAATTTCACTTTCCACAGAATTCTTATCCCCTACTGAGGTTGGTCCAGGAGAAGCCCTTGTATATTGCGATAGCACCGAAGCAAGTTCATCAAAGAAAAGGAGATGGAGCAAGTCATCGCGCATACATATCATCCAGACTTAACATTAAAAGCGTAAGATTTCGGCGATGATCGTTCCCTTCTCAATTACCCTATTTTCGGTAGATAAGTCTGCAACGTTACACGTAAATACACCTTCAGTGGTGCAGTGTACTTGCATACATCTAGGGACTACCGTAACTTGTCCACAGAGGTAATTCGATACCCTGATAACGAATACGGCATTCATTTTTAGTGGTGGCGCCATCTGGCGCCACTCAGCGCCACCTTGTTACGACCCTTGTTTTCACTAAAATCGATATACTCTTCTGGTTAGGGGTCGTTGGGTGTCCTCATTACGAATATGACATTCGTTTGTGGCATTAGCGTTGTGTAACGTATATTTATCTGTTGGAGTGCGCAGACGAGCAGAAAATAAGCGCCAAATAGAGAGAGAATGTCGTATTTGTAACCACGACACCAAACAACCCCTCTACGGAATTTTTCTCAAAATTGGGTGAAAAAAACTCATGACAAGGTGGCGCCAACTAGCGCCAGATGGCGCCCCCGCTAGAAATGAATGCCATTTTCGTAATCAAGGCATCGAATTGCAAATTTGCAGCAGTTTTTAAGGTGCACGCAGGTACGCTGCGCGAACGGTGGTGTTTCTACGTGATATCGGCGCTGGCTTATCTACCGGGAATTAGGGTAGCTTTACAGCCTCATCTTTCACGCTGGAGCATCTCCGACAGCACTTGCACCCCTTTTTCGATTACTAATATGACAGGATCATATAACCTAACTCAAAGGGTGACTTATAGCCGAGGGCAGGATACAATTCTTCGACCCGCTTATTGCTATACACCGCCTCTGACTATTGAGCTACTCCCATAGTGTAAGATGGTAAAATTGACAAGAGAATGCAAAGGAAATAATCTCCGATTGTGGCTGCAAAGCTTGAAATCTGTTGCAAGCACTTTGTGAGGCAAATTGTGGATGTACTGTTGACAGAGGTACCAGAATGAGCGATAACTAGTGGCTTGTCAGCCTGATTTTGGAATGGACAGGTCCCTCAAAAATTTCAAACAGTTTCGTCCTGAAGAGCTCCTGATGCCCAATTTGAAGAATGTATCTTATTTGTGGGTTCAGGATGTATCTGAAGGAGATACTAATGAAAACGCCTTCCGCATTTCCTACAATACCTACAGGCTTTCCAACTCCGACTCACCCTTTGGCTGTCGTTGGCAAATGGTGATTCCAATTCAAGCATCAGTTCCGGTGTTCTATGAAATCCGATCACTCCATAGCGAATAGAACGACCTTTCAGCACTGTTGAGAGTCGCCTTGAAAGTGAAATAGATCAATCGTATTCGATTTTTGACTTTGTGTAGTTTTTTCTGATAGGTTAAGTAGCAAGATCAGTCTCAGGGCATTTGTGGAGACAGTACCCCTTTCTCTTCCCAGTCCGCTCACGAAAAAAAAGGATATCGATATTCGTTCGAGAAACAACAGACAGGATCTTGTTCAAATCAACCGGTGAAAGCCACCGTGATTGGCGACCTGCTCCAAGTTTTCTCTTGGAAAAAGGGATTGCACTTCACTTCAAGATTCCATCGTACCAATCCAAATTGAAGGAGGACTCCACGGAAAGAACGAAGGTAAGAAGGGAGAAAGTGCCTAGTGGGGAGACTGGTGGACCTCTTGAGGGTGCGGACAGAAACGCAATCGGCAGTTGAAGATTTGATCTCGGAGAGCTAGCATGGCTCAATCTTGACGAGTCCGGCGATCTCCGCCCACTGATTAGATAGCAGAGAGAGCATTATATTGAGGAGGGCACAACGATCGGAGTGGCATCAATGCCGAGATTGAGGGGAAAGGAAAGGGTCCCATTTCTTGGGTTCTAGGACATTTCTCATGGATTTTCCTTTTCTCCGGTACCACTCACCATCCCTAACTTGCTTTAATGGGTTGCTTTTTCAACCAGTAATAGACCCTATTCGGATTGAGAATGAGCATAATTACTCAAAGAGAGCACCGGGATAAAATGGGTGACTAATAGCATTCAATAATGGAGCCGCAGGTGAGCAGTGGTCTAAAAAGGAGAAAAGAACAAAAGAGACCCCCGGTCACACAACGAACAAGGTCCCCCTCTATTTCAGCAAAATTCCACCTTGGGATGGGGAAGAACAGCTCTTGGACGAGTTTGTCAAACGGCTAGCTCCAGTTGCTCCAGTAATGACAGTAAGCCGCTATGTCAGCGCGCCGCAATTGCGCTCGCGCTCTTCTCGCAGCGTCACGTGGCACCCAACAGCGGAAGGCTAGGCTTGCGAACGAAGGTGTGGACTGCGGGTCAAACGAACTGCGAGCGCCTTTCTTGCGCACTTTCAGGCCGCAAAAGGGGCACGGGATCAACGCTTGCTTGCCTGTGCACCACGGTCAGGGTTGAAACACGGGAACATGGCTAGTACCGGAGCGTGCCTTCAAACAAAAGAAAAAAGAAAAGAAAAAACACAAAAATTTTGAAAATTTTGGGCAGGTTGTCTTTCACTCACGTATTCTCAGTATCCTGAGGGACAGAAATGTCCTAACTTACAGTGTCGGAAAGGCCTCATGGTGAATTGCTCTAATGCCCAGCCTTCCAGTAGAGGCTTCCGTAGCGAGGTGAATGTGACTCGACGGCTCAATTCCCAGCCATCCGTTAATATCACTCACCCGCTAGTAATTAACTAACAAGAGAAAAGGATCGTAATTGTGACTTTGAAGAGAAGGTTTACTGTTTAACATTGTTTGTTATGCTTGGCATTGCCTTGCTTGGAAGTGTCCAGAACAATTTTACCAGAAAGGCTCCTTATGCGATGTTGTGGGGTTGGCTACCAGGTTATTCCAAATGGCGACGACAGAAGGGATCAAGCAGTGCTTAAAAGCTTATCTTCCAGGCGTGTTATGAGTGATTTGCTGATAGCGTTTAAGATGTTGACCGGTATAGTGAGCTTGTGCGCTTCAGACTTCTTTGAGATTGTTAGAGCAACACTAGGAGAGGTAGCATCAAGCTCAAGATTCCGATTTCTAAAACCCAAGTCAGGTTTAATAGTTTTCCTATTAGGACTCTTACCCGATTCAACGAATTATTTTGTCAAAATGCTCTCTCTTTGTCTCTCAATCAGTTCAAAAGGCTGGCTTCTGAAGTTTAGCGCAATTTTTCCTAATCTTTTTATGTTCTATTCTTTCAGGGGTCTCTTGATTCTCTTCTTCTTTTGAATTTTGTTGGTTACGTTCTTTCAGCATTCAGAGTTTTGTTTCATTTTGTTTCTCTTCAGCACAGGTGCTATGCCACTTTCCGCGCGCCTTTGCCTTTTTGGTTTTATGTACGTTTCGATATGCCTGTTTCACGTAGATTTGTCTACGTCCAATAAATAAATAAATGAATTGTAGACTTCTAGTTACTCAAGGCGATGGTAGTTGTAAAAGGAAAAGGGATTGTAGACTTAAGAGTGACTGAGAAAGTAATGCGCAGAACGTAACAACTGCTACGTATTCTCTCTCTTGATGGCAGTTTTTGAGGAGTTCTTTGGGCAGAGAAGGGATGTGTCGTGTGTTGCTAGATCCATATACTACAGAAATAATCATGGTGGTAGAAGGGGAGGGGATCGCATTCCTCTGAGATCGTATGCTCTCCTTTCCCCAGGCTAAGGGAACTGAAATCCCTCTGAGTTTTGATCGTCTTTCAAGCAGAATCATCACAAGAAAGGGCCTATTCGCAATGTATGAATGTGTATAAAAGTAAGCATTAGTTAAAAGTAAACAAGTTGTCACTGAAACAAGTGAATTTGAAGGGGTCTTTTGTCCCTCAAGCCAAGGGAGGAAGGATAGCAGACGGGTCTTGGTATTTGGCAACCACAGTTGGCCTTGCACACAACATTCCCGTGAAATTTCTCATTTTCATGACGCTCTAGAGCCCCATAACCCATAAACACCCATAAACAGCATAATTTGAAAACACCTGTTTTCCTCAATATTGGCGCCGAAAACCCCGAACCCGGTGTTCACAGAAGCAAATTATCAGCATGCTGGAATGAATCGTTTCCGAAAACTGATAGCATGCAACATTCTGAACAAAAAGTCATTTAAGCCATCAAGCTTCACTCATTAAGCCGATTTGAGTGACTGTAAATCGTCTCAGGAATTCCCCTGTGTTCAATCGGTGTCGACTCACTTTATCGTTCGCAGCAGCCGATGCTGCTGAACGAGAAACGCTGTCGAGTTCGACGATGTCGTGTCGATGAGGAACACCACATCGGCATCCGAATCCGAGCATGTCACTGAAAAAAAGCGATTGGATCGGAAAGGCGTTGATCGAATCAGCTGACGCTCTTGCTCTAGAGCTTATTTAGAGAAAGGCTATAGGGAAACATACAAAAAGATAAGGGCGCCTAACTATTTTGGTGGAAGACTGAAAGGCAGAATCCATTCCGGATCGGGAGTGAACTGTGTATTTTGCTCAGGCCTCTCCAAGATTACCCATTTTCATCAGGCTAACATTTCGGCCTGCACGCCTTCTTTCATGCCGAGTTTGAGAGTCAAGGAAAAGACTGTGACTTCAAGAAGGCTCGGGTGCAATGCATAGTTCAAAACGCCGACAGTTTGCAATATTCATCTTGTATAAAGGCAAAATTCAGGATCAAATGATGATGTAATTGCACTCAAATGTGGAAGGAAGTAGGGGAGGGAGGTGGACCGCCAGAGAAGAAAAAATGAAAAAAAAGAAGATCAGCTGAGGGATGAGAGATCATGGGAGCGCGGAGAGTGGTAGAGAAAAACATAGTAGAGATAGCATAGCAGATCAACATTGACG
>KZ345015.1:506543-525796 GCA_002352805.1 Teladorsagia circumcincta
CCATCTGATCTAAAAGCAGGGTGTACGATTGGTGTTGGAAAGGTGTATCGGCCTCCAGTTGAAAGAAGCTGGGCAACTGTGGGACAACTCGTGGCGTTTTCGTGGTTAAGGGGCTCGGGTTGCAGCGCAACTCCAACTCGAGTCGTTATGATTTAAAGGCAGGGGCTTCGATAAATTGGTGTTGATAAGAAAATAACATGTGGAAGAAGCTAGGCGCCCGATGGACCGAATTATGACGTTTTCGTGACGAAGGGAGCGTCCGTAGCCTAATAGTGAGACCTTACCCGTGATAGGGGCGCCGTTTCGGAGAGCTCCGCCTCCAGACGGCTGAATGATTACGGAATCGTGCTGAGTGCTGATACTGTGATCACCCTCATCGTTAGCTGTTAATTTTAGAATTTTAGAGGGTATTTACTTCCAGCAGCCTATCTTCTACTTTGCAAACGTAGTGTGTCGCCAACTGAAGCACGACTTTCAGAGGCATGATGAAGACTATCCGAGCAACACCTCCAAGCCAACTGTGATTTGTTGTTTGCTTGTCCAGTGCGGAATCAACGGAGAGAATGGGGTTCCTTGCCGCGAATTTCGGGTCGCCTTGATTGGTTTTCCCTTCACCACCGCACAATTTAGCGCTTTTACCATTGAACTCAAAAGGCGTGGCATCAGCCTTGAACTATAAAAAAAGTAAGCAAATTGCCAGACGAACAAATGATGTAATACACGCCTTAATCTCTTAGCAACAAAATCCCTGAAGAGCTTTGGCAAAGAACCCGAAAAACTAGCAATAGGGTATTAGTGCAGAATTCTCCACCGTTCTCTTCATGCATTCCTCGGCATGGAGAAACAAAGGGTAATTGGCAGCCTCAGGTTCCTAATTCCTAGCAATTTCCTGTGTTTCCCAGTAGGCATGTGGCGATGGTCCTGGAGAAGCTGCGATAATGAATATACCAATATGGTGTTTGCTTGAAGCAACAGTCTCAGATCGAATTGGAGGTGTTAAGCGGTAAAGAAGTTGTAGGTACGGAGTTGACTGATGATGAAGAAAAAGCGAAAGAAAAAGGTCGACGAATCTCAAAATGGAGGCTTCCCCTCCTCGGCTCAGAAATGAAGTGAAGGGAGGGGTGGACGAGCTGCCCGAACATGCTCGCAGTAAATGCGCCCCAATCGCAATTGCTGAAAAGTACATTTCTAAAAACCGCTAATTAATCGTCAGCAAAGTCGTGTTCAGAGATTCAGCACATTCAGAAAAACCACACTGGTTCATCATTGGTGCAACCGCAAGGCACCACATTGATTGCTCTGAAGGAGGGAGTTCAAATAGTCCCCTGTTGTCCCAAAACGACCGCAAATGCCTCCGCAGCCAATCACGCGCTATGCACGACTGGCAAATTGGTGGAGCGAAAATAATCGGTACGTCTCGCTTCCTTCGACAGTGATCGTCCCCGTTCTAGCGACGTTTCAAGGTGAGTTTTTTTTTGGTCAGCTTTTCTTCATGTGCGCTTGTCTATGGCTAGCGCATTGTCCCACACCATTAGCATTGAATTTTTAGGACCCTGCTGAGACTGTTGTCTTAACTTTATTCCAGTACAGTAGACATGACCCTTTTGGAGATACACTTCTTTTCAACAAAAACGGATCAAATCACGGATTCAAATATGCAGCAGTAGGTGCTAAATGACCTGCCACTGAGGAAATGTGAAAAGCCAAGGAAAACGTCCCCAACAGTGATTCCCTCCCTCTGAGCGACAAAAGCGTGAGAGGGATGAACGGTATAGTTCGGATTTAGTGTGTGGGGACAAAAGAACGACAGGCGGAGACAAGAGAGCATGGCGAGAATCGACACAAAAATAATGCCACGGTGGGCGTGCATGGTTGCTAGAAATGTCAGAATTGCAGGATCTAAGTTTCTGAGATCGTTTCAACGTGATCGTTAGCGGGAGAGCCTGACCTCTGAGAATGTGGACCCTTGGCTGTAGATCGACGATCCTTCCGCGGGACAAGGAAGGGAAAAAAACACATCGTAATCATTTGTTCAAGGTCACGGGTCAAGATCAAATTGATATGTTATTTGGTACTGAAATTAGTCACGAAGTGTAGACAGAATCGGAGAAAAAACAAATAAGTACTTTAGACAACATTGAAGTTCTTCTTGAGAGGCTGACAGTGGTACAGCGTTGCGAGGAGATGGGAAACGCAAGATAGCACGTCGTACGCAAGGGTGCACAGATGCTCAGACTGTGCTGCGGTCGGTGAGAATTGCAGCGGTCGCAGCTGTCAAACGAAGCCTTTACCTCCCTTGTCACGCACTTTATAGTTACGACAGTATCTATTCTTCTGATTAGGAGTCCGGCTACCTCACTCAATGATAGAATTTCTTAAGCAGGTAGTCGCGGCCGATGTCTTTAAGGCAGGGATTAGGAATTAAAAACTAGAACTAGGGACTATCGAGCGACTTGATTGGGGAGACCACTTATGATTCGTTTGAATATCACGTAGAATCAGGGAAACAAAATGGATACAGTAGCTACCTCAACTTTTTTAACAATATGGAGAGAGGAAAATCGCTGGAGCCAGATCAAAACATGAGAAGTAGCCTTAAAGCCACTTTGCCTTAGGAGTTGAGAGAAGTTCCCAGCATGCATTAGCGCTTGGCGCTGCAGACTAAATGCTAAACTGCAGCCGATATAGCCGACATGATTGGAATGAGGCTTACTAGTTTTCCGGAGCTTAATGGAAAAAGCGCCGAAAAGAGCGTATCATACGATCGTATTGGTAAATGGCGTAGCAGCTAGAAGTGCCGCTTCTCCTCTATGGGACGTGCAATGGGACGTGATTCTGATTAATAAGACCCACCTCCTTGCCTTGAGAGCCGCTTACCTCAATACCACAACAGGAATATTGGTAAACACCAAACTCGTACATATATCGCCCAGCCTCCGTAAAAACAAATACTCTCTGGGAAGGCACCAAATGAGGCCAACCCTGTTCAGGGTAGGGTCGCGTACCGAGAGGACTGAACAACACCAAACACTTCAATCTACCAATTTTCATACGGCCTCACCCAGATAGATAAAACACACATGAAATTGACCCCGCACCACTTCGAGGATGGTCTAGTAAACGTAGTTCAAATAAAAGTGATTGATCATAACGAGTGGACGGGCCATTTGTCAGGCTTTTACCGGAAAATGAGACCGTTGCAAAGTGAATGATTTATGAGAGCGCTATAATTGATCGACTAGCCTGACCCGTTTCTTTCTACTCAAAGTGACGCACCAACGGCTTTCCCATTAGCTCTGAGGAGAACGAACTTTCCCTCTCACCTTATAGGTAGTTAATATCTGGCTTCACATTGTAAAGCCAATCTAGGAACTATCATTTCAAGACAGACTGGTTATGAAGGGTTCCCTCCAACGCTTCGAATGAATACTGTAGATAGCGGAATAACCACTGATAACTCATGTGTCACGAGAATTTAGTGGATTGGGGAGGTGGAGGGGGGGGGGGCAGGGGGAGGAGAGAGTAGGTAGTACCCAATGACTCTTGCTGACTTTGAAGGAACGCCTCGCCGCAGCTCGGTGAATTGAACGTAATGCAGCTCAGATTACCCTTCCGTTACCATTGGTTTTGTTACTGACGGTTTCTTTGGAAGTTAGTGTCCAGCCTAGTATGACATTGACCTTAACAATATGCATATTATTTGCACATGTTTATGCTTGCTATGTTCATGTTTTTTTCAATGTGTCAGCAATTATGAGAGGGTGTCGAATACACGGCGCACACCAATGAAACAGAAGCATTTATAATTTCACTGACATAAAGTAGAAGAGCGGTGTTTCCTCTCATTATAAAGATTTCGAAAGCGGTACGAACTTGCGGACTAACAAGTTGCTCTTGTAATTAAAGGAGGATTCCACGATAAGAACAAAGTCGAACAAGGGGAAGCTTACCTAATGGAAAAACAGGCGTACCTCGCCAGAGTGCAGCCTGACACGCAATTGATATCGAGGGATATGACCTCAGCGATCGAGCATGACCTCACTCTTGGTGCGATTGGCCCGGAACGCCCACCTCTTGCGTTTTCTCGTGTCTGTGTCTCCAGCCCTGCAGCGGGAGATGTTCAGCTCTCCTCCTGAGTTCATCACCGGAGCTGTGGCCTAAGGTTAAGCTCAAATTAATCTTAGGCTTACGCTTACGCTTATACACTGGCTTATGCTAAAGTCTATGTTAAGACTTAGACTTAGTTCTAGACTCATTTCGAGCAGACCACCGGTTTCTTTTCTGAAGTGACCTGATCTCAGGAGGAAGAGGGCAACGCACCCGGTTTCATTTCGCGGGTTCTGGGCCATTTTTCTCGGTTTTTCTTCTTTGTGCAACAATGACCTAACTTATTTTCCAAAAGGCCTGCATTCCAACGTAAAATCCGCTTACCGACCTACATAAACAGCACGGGGGACAAAAAGTCTCCTTGCTCATATTAGGTAGCTTTTTGACTAATTCAGTGAAGATGGAAGAGAAGAAAAATCATTCTTCCCTTCAGTCAGCATATTCCTCTCCAATTTTGACTTGCGGAACAGTCGATGACGCCCTCTGATCCTCTATATGTGCGATTCCAGAATCCGAAGCTAATGATGGGCTCGGTCGCCTGAGCATCAGATTCTGAAGTATGTACAGTGTGGCGGGACCTCTTAGCCGCTATCTGCGTGAAATAAAACAGAAGGTGAGCAGGAAGTGCGACTCCTACTACACAAACGCTGGTTCAAGCCTGATTCCCGATCAATCAGATTTGGCATCTGATATTCAATGCTTGCTTTACTGCTAGTATGGTACACGACAGTTTGTTTTGGTCCTTTTTAAATCAATAAATCAAAGTTTTTGGAGCTCGCGCATGCAAAAAGTCATTGCTTTGTGTACTATTGTTATCCGGTCTTTATGAAGATTGTGATTGCGCACTAAACGCTCGATTAAACATCCGCTCACGACCCAGATCTGCATGCAAATAAGGCAATCTTTCCCCCATCATCTCATTTCAAAAACCCGCCTTGTAGGCTTGTAGCTACGGTAGCACAAAAGATGCCACGCTAAAAAGTTAAGGGGTGCATGTATAAGTGGAACAAGCATTTCTTGGCGGTCTATCAGGAGGAGTTGATTTCGAGCAAACTGCAAGATCGTTAGATCTAGAGCAGAACTGTAATTCTTCCTTATCTATCCAAGCCATGTAGTACTCTTGGATCGATCGATACTATTTGCTAATTTAGTAGTCTGGAAAAACTGTTCTCAAAATTGTTTGGCCTGCAAAAGTATCGATACCAACCGTTAACCGATCTTTCAGGATTTCACGAAGGCGAGGAGCCGAAAACGTAACACCATTAAAAGTACTGTTATCTTGGCAGGCTACAACAAAAACCGTACACATGCCTTTCTCACTCTTATGTAGCAGGTTATGGGATACGATTGCAAAAAGAAAGGGCATTACGGCTTCCAAGCTTCGCGGATTGAATCATAACTACCTCATAAGTAACACAGACTCAATCTGGTCGAAGACCGAATCGACACCTCAATTTCAGGGGGACGAGTATCTTAGTTTAGCGAGATACAGAACAAGTAAAAAGGTTGAAAATCAAGGAAGCGGAAGGTAAAGGTATTCCGTTAATTAATGGTTGCGAAATAGGTAAGGTTGGAAATCGCACGACATGAGGGCGAGGTAATTGAACTGACCAATAGAAATGATCTTGGGTAAGGAAATGGCAGGACCTTGTTCACGTTCAAAAATTACGCTGGGTGCGCCGCGCACTCGTCTTCGCGTCGGATAGAATCGTGTGGCGCAAAAGTGCAGAATGCTTGCCATCTGTGTAACAGGACGACGATTCAGCTTGTGTTCATCCAGCGTCGGAAAGTAGAGACAAAATGCTCCAACATTGAGCACTTTCACGTAGGGATGTGCTGCTTATTCGTCTCTGTGTCAGATGCTATGCGCAATGGCAGAAAACTATTTTAACTTCTATCACTTAGCAACCTTGTATCGCAACTTTATCACACAAGTAAGTCAATTAATCACAATGATGTGGGACGCATACGTCCCGCAGTTTCGCTCGGTAGAGACTTGTTGCTCAAAGCAGCAATCCCATATGACAGGTTGACGAACTACTTGAACTCGGTCCTTTGAAGCGCCTTAGTTTGATGCTCCATACGACTGCGCTCTCCGCGGATCCCTGCTCTCTCCAAGGCTTAGTCCCTGGGCCTCACCCGTTTCATAATCGTCTGCCCTCTCCGTCATCGTGACAGGATCATATGCGAAAGTTCAAGTAGTCCGTAAACCCAGATGGCATCGGTTTGAACATCTATTCTGTGTGTAAGATGGTAGCTCGCGAATATAGGCTGTGACGTTGTTGTGACTCGAAAATGCGCGACAGCGGCACGACGACGGCGCTAGGGCCATACAGTGTGAGCTAATGATGGGTAATATGAGCTAATGGATGAGACACCCCGCGCAGACCCCACTACACGTAACGTTGATTACGACGTAGCGGCCAAGTCAAATACGCGCGGGTTAGTGAACCTTGGAGGAAGCAAGTTCAGACAACTCGTCCGGGCACGCCCCTCCCCCATTTCAGGGAGATGGTGGGGGAGTCTCTGTTTGAGGGCTTCATTAGAAGAGTGTTTTGCTTCTTTTTCCATTTTCAGCCGACTCGGCACTCACAATTGTATCTTTGACCGCTATAACTCCACCTATGAGATTTGGGCAGTTGGTTTGAAGGCAAGTTCCGCGAGTGGGTGTGGAAGAGCGTCCAGCTTACTCTTGGTTCTCGCATCACCGGAGGGATTAGATGTCGTGCGATCCCCGCAACGCAACTGCGGTTGCAACGGCTCTCGCTCTTTTATCGCAGCAACGTGGCAGCCGGCTGCGGAAGGCGAGCTAAGGTGTGGATTACGGGTCAAGCGAGCTTCTCACGCCTTTGTCTCGCATTTTCAAGCCACAAAAGGGGCGCGACATAAATCCTGGTCCACCTGTCTACTATTCTCGGGGATGGAACAGGTGGGCGTGCCTAACCCCGGAGCGTGCCTTCCAATTTGCGCAGCCACTCTCATGTTCCAAGACTGTCCGCATATGGAATAGTACATTTTTCACCGATAGTGAGTGAACCAATGTCAATCGATAAAAACTGTAAAAAAACGAGTGGGCACTCTTTGTTTCAAAAACCAGAAGCGGGTCGAGTGCAGACCACACATCACAAGTGACGACGGCCTTACAAAACGTAAATTTTTTCTGCCAATGAACTGATTAGCCTGTTCCAGTCGCGACTGATTATCAGTTGCCACTGATTACAACACAAATTTAACTATCAGCTAGCTCTATGGATCAACAATTACCAAATTTATTTTCGAGGCCGTCGTCACTTATGGTGTGTGATCTGCACTGGTTTTCTAAAACAGAGTGTATATGCGCACACAACGGGCGTCGTCAAATAAATACGAATTTATCATTCGTCTTACCTTTTCCAATCCCCAAATCCTGACGAAATTAGTTCATTTCCTTCAAGGGAGACCATTATCGCGAACTGAGGAAAAATTTTGCCAGCGCCTTTCTTACCACCCACCCAAATTCGCCCTAGAACAGATGTCAGAAAAAATTCATAGCCGCATTTTTTCAGATTCGTCTTCCCAACAGGGTGGAAATCGTGTCGAGGACGTGGTCGCAGAAGTACGACCCCCCCCCCTAAAATTGAGGTCTCGGCACGACCCCTACTATTTGATTCTCTGAGACGAGCGAAGAGTAGTGGTAGTGTAGTGGTGAGTACGTCTGTCACATGCAAGACCCGGGTTCAATTCCCGACCGAAGGGGTTTTTGCAATTTCACAGATTTGTCCATGCCAATGCGAATGATAGAGAAGTTCATAGAAGAGCATCACAACAGCGTGTATCGACCAAGGGCCGACTGCGCGATAGCTGTTGCGCGGTTTGTCTCTGGGTCAAATTTGTTGACGCCTCTCTCAAAACCACCGGAAAGTGCACCCTCTATGAAAAGGTCCCATTCCCCAATTTTCAGACCTTTTGAAAAGCAAGTGGTTGGATCAGATAGAGCTAGGCCAGCTACTGCCAGGCTGTATTGAGATTGCTCTGAAAGGGTTCCATGCAGAAAGATAGGGCCTCTCGAATTCCGTCGAGGTAGCGTCGAGGACGCGAAAATTTCCATGCGAGTTTTTGGCACTCAAAAGGCAATATCTCTCTGATTTGTTAAGCACCAAAAAAAAGTGAAGACAGTTCCGGAAAGCGAAAGGTTTGCGCTTTCTAGTAGTGTTTTAGGCTTTTTCCCAGGCCTCTTTCTAAGGAGATATTTGCGTCGAGGTCGTGTCGAGGTTGATCGCTAACCACTCAAAAAGGCGCTTCCTTCTTCACCGTTGCAGAATATTTCGTAGGCAACACTCGAATGTATCTATAATACAACCCTTCAGCGTAGACGACATGAAGAGGGACAATCGACATCGCCCGCTTTCGTCTCGGTATACGCCATGTATCCGACCATCACTCAAAGCGGTACACTCTATTGAAAGTTGTTATATGATAATGTCCTGCTGACCTCTAAAGATCTGTACTGTAGTACACACATCTCGTACACCCTATTAACGACAAGCCGCTTCGTTCGCTTAGGTCTTCCCTTCACCATTGTCGTTATTGCGACAGCGTTCCTTACAACAATATCACTGTCAGCGAGGTATTCAAAGCGGGCAGGAATAATATTTCACATAATGTTTTCGCACATCCTCGTTTTCTCCTGCGGTACACACTTCTCCCCTATCTGCACCATGATGCCACTGATGTGCTCGCCGTCGTCCCTCACAGCTACGACCCCCATGACCCACCCTGACAAGTACGACCCCCCTGTCGAGGATTTCATCGACCGTTATTCACCCTGCTTCCCAATCCAATAGCGTTTTGAACGCTCGCCCTTGCAACGAGCCATAGACCGTCCGTTCACGAGATAGCTTCTCATTTTTTATTATAATTAACCGCTATTTTCAGCGTTATTATGCACTCGAGAACAACAAATCAACTATGATCAGTTAAATTGGATGTAAGTAGAAGAAATACAACTTTGGAAGAATTGTACATCATCAGTAAGTCAAATCACAAACAATAAATACAAAACTGACAATTACTGGATGTTGTCCATGAATAAAAGAACAACAACTGTGATGTCGTCGTATTCGTGATTCGTCATGTCGCCACGGGGCGATTCGAATACGATATCAAAATAAGGAAAGATGAGGGTGGGGAAAGATGAGTGAAATGTTCGATGAACACAAAGCGACGTGCTATAGGCACCATTCAGGGATTGGTTACTTCATTGATCACTTCAAAAAGCGAGAAAAAAACGGTAAAAAAATGATTAGGAACGGAAACAAAAAATGACATAAACTATTATACGTAGAAAAAACATTCGTAGAAATTCCTTTCTGAAGATATGCATTGATCAAAACGATCGAAACAGATGACTGAATGACTGACTGACGTGGGGAGTCGATCGGTGCTTCCAGGCTCTTTCATATCCGCCACGAATTTCTCTTCGACATACCGGTATCAACTGCTGAAAATAGGTCGCAGTGGCTCTACTATATTATAGCTAGAGTTGCTATTATATATTAGAATGTACAGGGGGGGAGGGGCCAATAAAAAAAAGACATTTTGTTTCTGTACCAAAATGAATTCAACCACACTTTGCCCATGTCAAACCGAATACTTCTAAGTTAGGAATGAAGAGCAGTTTTCATTCTATAAGAAAATCTTCATACTGGCCAACCTCGTGGACGGCATCAGGAAAATTTGCCCCGGAAACATGGTGCACTGGTCGAGCTCAATGGGGTCCTCGACGGATCATGTATTGTTACGACGGGTTTCGAAGGGCGGGTTCCGAGGGGATTTGCACAATTAAAGTTAGTGTCCCTAGGAAACTATGCCACATTGAATCGATTCAAGAAATGATGTAGAAGCTTAAGACTGAAGCAGTCACTGTACGCCTCCTTGAGCTCGACGCCGCTTACAGATGACGTCATATTCTGACGACCGTGAGGGTAGTGAGGGAGGTCCTTCGTCCAGTCACTGGGGGAGATTTAGGGAATACTTTGGTGAAAAAGTTTTGTTAACGACTGCGAAGGAAGAAGGGCCGAAGTCCGAAATGGGCAAAATGTCTTTTTTTTTGCCCCCCCCCCTGTATAGTCACCAGCTGGTATTGCATTAATAAAATTAGCACAGGATAATAGCCACAAGCACTCCTCTTGTTCAAGAGACTGCGAATTCAAGGGTCAAGCCAAGCCTTGGTACCCTCACAAGAATTTTTTGACCCCACCCTCTAGCTAGAGAGCTTCAATACGACTTTCCATTACCCTTATCGGACGTTGGAGGTTCTCGTACCACTGTTCTCCAAGGAACTCCCGCCCCCTCCCACGAATAACACCGCCCTCCAGCCATTGTGATCATTGCCTTTAGTTCGATCAAATTACGGCGACTGAGTTTCTTATACAAACACCGTATTGGATTTGAAATTAATGTTTCTAGACGATCAAATAAATAAATAAATAAATAAATAAATACAAAGAGGAACAAATCCAATGGAAAAAGAATTACCTGACTAAGAATGAGTATCGCCTCTATAGCCACACAATACGCACAAGTTACTGCTATGCATAGGTCTCTGGTTCCGCAAGTGGTGCTTGAGGTAATAGAAGATATCCCGGCGCTGATGTCGTGTAGCGCGGATGTGGAGCCGACTTATCCCGATGATCCCTTCGGAGATTTGATGCGAACACGTTGCGTAATCGCTGCAAACAGTACATTACAGTTGAATATGCATGAATAAATTGTATTTCATATCGTAATAATCTTTTACTTCCGCCATGACCTTGGTTATTGAAAATCATTAGGCCAACTATCAACTTTCGCCTCACGACAAGGAGGAACTCTCGAGCCTAGAGCCAAGCTCAGGTTTAACGATGTGGAGTTTAAAAATGGCTAAATTAAACTTTCCACCTATAAACCTTGTGACAAGTAAAATAGAGCAACTCAAAAAGCAGAAACTGTGCCGAGGTTTCGGGACGAGAGAGCCTGTAGTATTTTGTATCCCTCGAAAAGGACTAGGAGTTTGCGCTATCACGAACAGGCACGCCACCAAGCTCCAGTCGGACATACATATAAGTTGCCGAGGAATACCGTAGATACACCATTGTTGCGGAATGCACGTTAGGGGAGCTAGGGTTTTGCCGATACCGCCATGCCTGCCCCTTCTTTTACACGTGGTGCAGCTATCTCGACTAGACGTCTGCGTTGACTCGTCTGTTACGCTCTCTTGTCGTGATTGTATGTTCTCTCGCCTCTGCGCACAGTCTCTCTCAGGCAGCCTGTCTCTGTGTGTCTCATAGACACGGCCAGGAAAAAAGACTTACATTTCCAGTGTTTTCAGTGGTTTTCCTCCCTCTTTTGTTTACTGCCGGCCCTGTTTCACCTTTGATTTCAGTTTTGATCGGAGCAATCACACTCAGAATTGATAAAAGCGCCTCTCATGATACATTTTGATGCTCACAACAACACGATAGTGATAGCCATGTACGATTTTTACGATTAAAAAAAAACAACAAAAACATGTCAATATTTCGGCACTGGGAAGAAAAGAAAATTTTTTAGAGAGCAAGCAATAGCTGAATACTTGAACAACGAGATTAACACTGGCTTGTAAACTCATTGTCCAGTTCCACCTTTGAGAAAATTCGGAGGCTTTATTTCTTGTCATGTTGGTCATTTCTTGCCGTTCTATTGTAATTTTCGTATTATTGTCTCAACCGAAAGACCGGATGACCGGATACCTTCTACTGATTATAATGTGGCACTACATAAAAATAAGAATAAAAGACAAAAAAGGACGTAAATAACAAAAACAGGTAAAAATATAGTAAGAACTTTGCAGTTTACCTGTCCTCTGGTATATCCTTGTTTTCCGCGACAACAACATGCGCCCAGAATGGTGAAGAATAGCACAAGGGGGATCGGCAGAAGTGGTCCCAGAGCGACCGCAGCTCCGACCCATTCTGAGTATGGCCACGAGTGGATGGGCAGGGAGAATATGGAGAAGTCGTAGTCGTGAAGGTTCAGCAACGCTACCGCCTTAATTGGCAAAAATTAGAAATAAGAGCTTTTCAATAAAAAACAATGGAAGGGTGAGAAAACCAAAATAGACCAAAAATTCAAAAAAAATTCAAAACAAAGTTTTCTGAATTGAGGCGCAAAAGGTGATAGATTGGTGTCCAAAATCCAATTTGGTGATAGCTGGCCGGGGTGCCAGCTATCACCAAATTGAAAAGCAGCAAGCCAAGTTTTCGGAGCAGCGCTGGCGTAATAAGGGGGGAGGTATCATTATGCAGAGAGCCCGTACACCCACATCCCTTCTTGTAGTCCTTCCAATAGGACTAACCCTCAAGAGCCATTAGAGGATCTGTGTGAGAATTCTCCTTATCCGCAAATTTGCTAACCTCCTCCTAGGCCAGCCAACACAACCACCCCCCCCCCCTGGTTACATCAACGCCAAAAAAACAAAGAAATTAGTGAAGCTAAGAAAAAAGAGCTCAAATAATAGCAGGAGCGATTTCTTATGAACAAATATTACTACAGGGACATACCGCTGGTATTATTGGCAGGAGGTACGTGAAGAACAGAATGAAATGACCGAAGCACCAACAGCAAGCGTTCCTGAGCATCACATGAAGATCCATTCCAAGTCGATGTGCACCTGAAATGGAGCTTGATCAACTTCTTTTTCGATGGTAGCTCACTGGTGAGCACGTGGCCCACCGGGGGGCCACACTTTCGGGGCTAAAAAAAAACAGGTTTCGCTTGATCTGTTTGGAGTTTTTCTTGTACCAGTAGGGTACATAAACATCAATGAGTCGAAAAAAACGATGTAGTCATTACCAGTAGTGGGTAAGTTAAAAATTAAAGACTAGGAGCGCAACGGCAGTCATTAGTGGGTTGAACCCTTGATGATGTGATTAAATATACTAAATTCGTGAAAGAGTTAACAACGGAGATCGTCGCCTTTAGGTGCACTCCTACTTTGTAAAAAAACAACCTCACTGGGCCAAAAGTTACTATACATATTTCCCCTAGAACCTGCAACTATAGTTTATGGTCACGATCACTAATATTACAGGGGTGGCCAAAAAAAGAAACTTTGCCCATGGCACACATCACCAAACTTTTCATCCCCAGGGTGCCGCTGTTGATGGGAGTTTTACGGCATTATATTCCTTAGATGTCCCTCCATGAGCAGAAGCAGGTCCTCCATCACTGCCCTCACCGTCTTCGGAATATGACGTCATCTGCCGTCGCCGTCGATCTAAAGGAGGTCTTCCGTAATCGCTCCATCTCGAAGCAGCGACAAGAGCACTTCAATCGCTTAGCTAATGGATATCTCCCTAGAAACTGTACCTACAACTGTGCAAGACCCCTTCCGGCCAGCGCTTCCAATAGCCTCATAATGGTCCATGATCCATCGAGGACCTTGTTGAGCTTTAACCAGGCACAAAGTTTCTATGCTAAATTCTTCTGATGTCGTCGGTTTAGAAGGCTATATGACGTTTGCTGATAGAACGTTATATGCTCTTCAATCTTCAATTGGGAGCATTCGGTTTTAGCGAAATGCCATTAGTACCGTTCCGAGCGAGAGGTGGAGCCCTTTTTCTGGCCACACCTGTATATTCATTTCCGGACTCGCGGCTTATCACAGCAACTCTGCCATGAATTCCTTGAATGGTCCTGCTTAAGGTCAAAGGTAATGTCGCTATGTTGGGTACCAACTCCTTACAATGCATATGAAAATTAAATAATTCTCATGAAAAGAACACTGTACAAATAAATCAAAAGATTATAGAACTGAGCTGAGGGAGGCCATCAGAAATGACTTTTGAACAACTCACAGTAGAACCAAGCAGTCGCGAATAGTTCAAATGTGAGAATGACGAAGATTGTGACATACTTCAAGAACCCGGTCACGAGCTCATACGCATGGCGTCCAGCCTGAACAGAAGAATGAGCGTTTAATGGAGCCAAAAACAAACGATGAATGAACGGAAATACTGCAAGAGCTAAAATGGCCTACCTGAGTGGCGAAGTACAACGAGATGGCAAAGCTGAGGCAGCAGACGAACAATGCCAGCACGAAACGCGGAAAACATCGTGACCAGCGGTCACCGAGCGCGTCTTCGAGTGTTGCCAGCACCGATAACGACAGGAGGTACTGTAATTGGTAGATATTACCGACAGATTAATGGTCGTTGTGCCTGCAATCTAACAAAATATTGGTGGTAAGACGGTGTTTGGCGGATCATTATGGTTTTTTTGACGGGTTCGTAAAAACCCTACGTATAAATATCCCTAAGGCGATTAGGACCACCTTCAACGCCGTTACATCAACGACGCCCATTGCGTTGATAAAACATTTCATCTATCATGTCGGCTTGTCATACAATGAAGTGTCAGGGCCAATCGTTTTCCGGACAAGCTTCCCCTGCCCTTCAATGTAACTGCGCTACTGATCAAATGGGGAAAGAAGGCTGGTGGTCGAGAATATGATCCAGTTAGAGGTCGCCATCGAGAAGCAACCTGCTCCCACATCATTCCCATTCATCAGAAGAAAAAATACTTATGCCAAACGCTAAACAACTTACAAATATGTTAAGTAGAATGCATATGGAGGCAAACAGTAACAGCCCACTCCACAACTTCACATTTGGCAGGTAGGAGAAATAGGCAAGAACATGCCACATTTGAGCCTCGCCTGAAAAAATTTCTCGTATTTCTCGACACTTATCATCGCTGAAAAAACCTAAGTAGGAAAGCAAGATACTTCCAAGCGCACAGAGGCCTATCCGCCCTCATACTAAGCATTGAACGCAAACTCGTCAGGTGCCTTTTTTACTGACTGTAGATCACCTTCCGTGTACGCGTGGACAAAATTATCCGAGCTAATTTCCTGCTTTTTGTTTTTTAGAGCAAGGCTATTTCTGACCTTTGTCCATGACATCAAAAGGCGCTAAGCCCGTCTTCGAGACCACGAATCCGACCAATCCGACCACAGTAATCACCTGCATTATCGTCAAGAACGCGTGTCCAAGAACAATTAGGATAGAATCGCTGAAAAATCTTCGGTTTACCGGTGGAACACCACGAATCCGAAGGGTGAAAATGGAGGGATACTGAGATTCATTTTTGACGTTGATTCTTAGGCTATCAGAATTTTACAAATTTTTCACAAATAGGGGAAAGAGATGAAAACGTTCATAAAAAAAACAAATAATCAATAAGGAGAGTGAAGAAGAGAAAAGGACGTAAGAACCACAAAGAAAAGTCGCATAACTAACCCAACGAGATTGTTAGATCTCCGATTATACGATCCCATTGTAATAAAAGCTCCGAAACCTATTCCAGTGGCCAGAATCGCTTGTTCACACACGATTTTCCACAGCTGGAAATATTCTATTAGTGTATGCAACGACCTATAATAAATAGGAATATTTCAGAATTTTGAAATATGAGAGCCTTTGTAGGGTAAAAATGAATCCTTCTCGTGCACACGGCTCTACGTACATCTGGAAGGCTCTTGTTTTCCGTCCTTACCAAAAATGTGCTTCTGATCAGGGATAAGACTTCAATTTCTACGTTAGCAAATAGCACAAGATTTTGTTTACTTTTTCACTTGTTTATTCAGGTTTTGCAAACCCCGTGTTTCAATCCTGATCTATGTGGTGGACATGCAGCTGACAAATAATCAGTGGGCGGAGCAATCTGGGGCTGAGCTCAGTTATACAGGGGAGGGAGCAAAAAAAGACATTTTGCCTATGTCGCTTTTCCGCTCTTTTTCTTCACAGAGACTGACGCCGTTGGCGGAAATATTCCCTAAAGGTTCCTCTATTAGTGGAAGCAGGCCCTCCTCCGCTACCCTCACGGTCTTCAGAATATGACGTCACCTGTCATCGTCGTCGAGCTCAAGGTGGCCTCAGTAACTGCTTCAACCTGGCGCTCTTACATTACTTCTTGAATCGGCTCAATGTGGGATAGCCTCATAAGAACATTATCCCTAACATTACCCGTATCAAACCCCCTCGAAACCCGCCCTTCAGGTACCGTCGTAATGATACGCGATCCGTCAAGGGCCCCACTGAGCTCGATCAGTACACAATGACTCCAGGGCAAATTTTTCTGATGGCGGCCACGAAGATGGCCACTATGAAGAATTTCTCATGAAATGACTCTATAATTCTAAGTTGGGCGCCTCGCTCTGCATTGAGCAAAGTGTGATCAAATCCATTTGAGTAGGAGAAAAAATGCCTTTTTTTATTACCCCTCCCCTGTAAACATCCCTGTGTTGTTTGCATGTGTGGATATTTGCATGTATGTATTTGTGTTGTCTCAATATGTATATATTTGAGCGAAAAAATGGCCGGAGTCACTTTGTGGAAGGAATCACTTAGTGAGCGGACCCACCCCCCACTCACCGAAAGTCATTATAGTACGCCGAGTTTTGAGTTGGCGGTCACGTTGGACAGAATTTTGAACGACCACCTCGAAGGGGTCCCTACATAACCCCTCCCCCTTCCCAACAATTGATAGAGTCGTTGAGCATGCTATCACTTGACACACACCCTAAGCTCCAAATCCCTCTAAACTGGGAGTCCGCCGAGAAAGCGGGTAGGGGCATGCAACTTTTCAAAAGGCAACTGTTACAAATTCTTGCCACTTCTATTCACTTCTTTGCGTTTTTTTCCTTCAAAAAGTAATGTCTTTCTTTTCCAGAAAATACACTTGAGGGTATATCCAACCACTACAACGAACTTCTCCAGAACCCCAAGTACAATCCTCTTTCGAAAATCTCAATTACTACACTTCCACCATAGATTAAAGGCACGATCAGGATCCAGTTATGTGTTATTTTGTTTGAAAATTAGGCAAAGGGCAATGAGGAACGTTAGAGGAGAGAAAAAGCAAAGGGCAGCATACAAAATACTGAAGTTTCACTTGTAAGGCCGGCCGTGGTATGACGGAGAGACACTGTGTTGCAAGGAGAGAGAAAAGGCGAGATAGTACGTCGTACGCGAGAGGGCGCAAACGCCACGTATGCTTCGATTATAGAGTGGCAGCGCTGGCAGCACACAAGGCAAGGCCTTAGCGTCGTTGCCCTGCACTTTTGAGTCGCGACAGCATCGCGCCCTCGTGCTTGAAAACCTCTCTTTCTTACTCTGAAAGGACTGACTCTTGGGACCTAATCCCGACTCGTGGCCTAGATTGCAACAGAAGGTTGACTGTGCCCTGGTCATGATAAAACTTAAAACTGGAACAAACACAACTGCTCGCCTTAATAAGAAAAATCAAAGCAACCCACACAAATTCAGTATAAAAGAGTTTTATGATAAATGAATGAAAATGGGAAAGAGCAGAAACTTGCGTGAAAAAAGGAATGATTCGAAATTTTCTCCAGTCTTTCCAAAAAAAAATAATTTCTGTCTAAATGCCGCTCAGAGATGATACATATTCAAGAATTTAATTGGAAAATGAAATTTGTTTGAAAATCAAAATATAATTTTAAAAACAGTAGAAAGGCTTTACGAAGCAGAAAGGCTTGCGGCAAATACGGTACTACGAGTGTTGAGCAGCACAACTCACATTGTAATCCGCTAGTTTGCTCCAGTCTGTCGAATTGACGTAGATGTTGAAGATGTTCAGCAAACCGTCCATGGTGCTCGCTCGAATCAACAGCGCCAACAGCATACTGAATGCTGCCATGAACAGGAACGGAATCACCTGAAACAGTACGCTCGGCAGTTGTGGTTAATAGAACCCAACTTCGGACTCAACGGCCGAGTTTGAGATGAAAGACAGCCCATTAAAAAAAAACAAAGTAAAGGTGTCTGGAGGTACAGGTGTGGAGAAAAATCATCAGCCCAAAACCCGGTCAACGGGCCTTTCTTTAGGCCTGGGGAATGGGAGCCTTTCTTTACTTGTTGGTTTCCGATTGATGCAACTCTCATCGGTGTTGCCCGCCTCCACGCTGACGCTCTCTTTCTCCTCCTTGCTAAACGGCTAGAGTCATAAAGCGGGTGGCTGCTTATCGGGGGGGGGGGGGGGCGGTGCACAGGCAGGAGCGGAGCGTAAATCCCTGCAAGGCCGATGGGGTTCGCTGAGGATGTACATCGTTCCGCACTTCAGGAGACCTACTTGCCTTTCGACTAGGGGTGGCTCCTCCTTCGACTTCCGATCTTATGATGGGAGCAATTTTTTAATAATCATCAATACTACAGGAAATTCTCAACCAAGAAATGTTGGCATACCCCCTCAGGCGGATAAACTACCAATACTAGGGTTCTATGCGGGCAACGACTAACCTTTCCGAGCCATCTGACACCAAAGCAGATTCCACAGAACACAATTATCCAGACCAGACCTTGCGCGGCCAGTATGTAGTACTGGAATTCTCCAAAGTCGGCTATCGATGCCGAAGGTCTTTCCAGTGAGCTGAAATCCCATAATAAGTTATCCGAGATGACAGAACTAGCAATATTATAATATCTGCAAAAATAGTCTAAGAAGCAGCTGCTACCTCATGAACTGCATCATAGAACTCTCTTCCCGTACCGCACTCAGTTTTGTGTGAGCTGCCAGTGTGAAATTCGCCATAGAGCCAGCATCTCTACATGGTGGTGACAAAAGTTCCGGAAAATACTTGCAGTTCAACCACGGCAACCCTAAAAAGCATAGCAGATAGAGACGGAGAAGATCACCAGCCCTTCAGGAGCAAACGAAACCACTCCTACCTGGCCGATCCGCTTGTATCGTCCAGAAAAGATGAAAGACGAATAAAAACAACCAGCCCAAAAACCGCGTCATCGTCGCCAACACAAGCAACGTGAACAGTACTTGGGAGATTCCAATGCCTAAAAAAAAACTAGATTCAAACTCCATTCACAAAAACTAGAACTTCACTCAAGAGAATGGCAAAGAACAAATTTAGTGAATATCAAACCGATTCTGCGAGTCATACAAGATGGTCGTTTGCCGAAAAAAAAATCGCAAAGCTAAGTTTACGATCAAAAGGCACCATTAGAATTAGGAAAGATGTGGTCAGTAGTGTCGGGATGAAGGAAAACCATGAGAAACGGCCCTGAGTTCGAGAAGTGGGACCCCTTCCCGTTGATTTCCGCAATGATGCGACTCTA
>KZ345015.1:592240-605576 GCA_002352805.1 Teladorsagia circumcincta
CGATACAGCCCCGTATCACCATCAACTTTGGGGAGCACCGGTATACCCCTCCCCACCCCGACCGTAACTCTCATCATCATGGCTGTTTCTATAGTATATGTTTCTGTAACCGTAGTCACACTTCAACTCCGCCCACATTTTTCACGGTCGTCGAACAAGGGAAGGGGTGGAGTTAGGGGCGTAGGAGGAGGTAAGTTTGCAATAATGTCCAGAGAAGATTTTTCAGAAAATTCCAGGAACCCCTTCAAACGATTCACACTACCGCCACTACGACCCCTCCGAGTTCCATAAATATGACCCATCCCCCTCCAAAAACTCAAAACACCACTCTCGTTGAAAATCGGGTAACGCACCGTTGATTCTGCCTGTAATGGGAAAAAGTCGAAGAAATGACGCTGTGCCAAAGAGCCATTGATTAGGCTCAAGTGCCTTTCCTCTTCGCTTCCCTCGAACTTCTACAGGGGAGGGGGGGGGCACAAAAAGAGTCACTTCCACCCACGCTTGAAGCAAAATAAATTGCCTCTCTCCAAAATCAAATCAAATGAGCCCAACTGCATATTGAAGAGCACTTTCTATTCCATCAAAAAAAAAATTACATAGGGTTCCTCTACACCTACGACATCAGAAGATTTTCCCACGGAAACATGATGCACGGTACATCTCAGCAAGGTCGTCGAGAAACCATTACGACGACTCCAAGACGCTAGTCAAAAGCTATCGCGTACAGTCACAGCTAGTGTCCCTGATAAACTATTCACCATTTATTCGATTGGAGAAAATACGTAGCTGCTTCAGAATGGAGCGATTATTGTAGGCCTCCTTGAGCTCGACGGTGATGACGGATGACGTCATATTATGGGCACGGTGAAGACAGTGAAGGCAGACCTGCTTCTGCCTATGGGGGAACATTCAAGGGATATATCGACGCAGAACTCCGAATTATAGAGGCAGTCTTTGCAACGAAAAGTTTGATGATGTGCGTCATGGGTAAAGTGACTCTTTTTTTGCCCCCCCCCCCTGCATTTATTTTATCATGGGATCATTAACTTCTGCCGTTTTCTTGCTTTTTTGAGAACTTATTTTAACAGTTCAAATAGAAAGTGTTCATAGGGTGAAGAACCTGTTCCTGGATGCTACAACATTCCTAATTCCGGACACAAGATCAGTTAAGGTAGTACAGCAAATTGATTCCTACAAGAAAGTTCCCCAAAAGCCCAAATTTTTACATCTTCGAAGATGAAGGGTTGTAAATATTCTGAAGCGCTACTTCGAGATAAGTGGAAGGACTTTCTGCGCAAGGAGCGTAAAATAGACCGAATGTGTAAGACCTTTAATGATAGAACCCTTAACTTCATCACAAGTAAAAACTACGAAATTTCGAGCTGTGGCAAGCATGCCGCATGGCCTACATAGCTTGTAAGGTCTGGTATGAGCAGTGCGTCCCTCGGGCAACAGAATCTACAGGACCATGATACCACGCGAGAGGGACGGGGAGCGCTACTGACGCTCACTCGAGGAAGTCGATGAATAGTGGGACGGCAGGCGGTACTGGTGACGGGACAAGCTTTCGGATCACTTCTATGAATTTTGCTCCTCTTGTTTTTACGATATATACAAAACTTTCCACAAAACAACTAATTGAAGGCAAAGCGAGATAGCCGAAGGCCACAGATCAGTATCGAGTCGAAGACTCTAAATCCAGAGTCGCCAGCAGACATAGGACGTATTGGAGGCACGATTGCTTTGCTGAAGTTAGTTTGAGGGTGGTCGGCGGTCATTTCTGTGATGGGCAGGTAGACCTGTGACGACAGAACACCAGCTTACAACAACATTTTTGGATGTTTAATTCATTTGTTTAGAAAACTTTACATTTTGTTCTGGCGCTTGATCGCACAAATTACATTTGCTGTGTGACCGCTTCCAGCCCTGAAAAGGTGAGGAAGCTAAAACGTAGGGCTACTTCCAAGTTGCTGTCGAACTGGTGCGCTACTTTGTTCGAAAAATTAGACAAGAATTGCGAAGAGAAGCAATAGTGGGAAAGCAAAAAGGGCCATAGAGAACACAGAAATTTCTTTTTCGAGGTCGACCACGGTACGACGGAGAGACAGTGCTACAAGGACAGGGAAAACAGTAGAGAGCGCGTTGCATGCGAGAGGACGCAAACGTTACGTGTGCTGCGATTGATAAGAATGGCAGCGGTCGCAGCGGTCAAGTAAAGGCAATCTTCTTTGTCGCCCACTTTTAAGTCGCGACTGTACCGACAGCACTGTGATTAAGGGTCCTAATACCTCTCACAAAGAGAAAACTACCTTAAGGATCCAATAGCAATTGTGCCTTCGAACAACGTCGACCATGTAAGACAGTTACAAGAAACCTATCCTTTCTGACTTGCTGGGAGAACTTGAAGGAATAATTCGAAAACGCATGCTCAGCAATGTTCCTAGTGATCTGAAAGTCATATCCTTTACAGTCACGTTTAGTGTTTATCACTGCACTTTCCTAGGTGCATTCAAACGTTTTTATTCATTAGTCATACCCTGTGAACTGCTGCATTGTTGATGTGCTAGTGTCATGTGTTTGTGGCAAGATGTACTTTCTTGTGTTTGCGTTTTGCTCAATAGACATGCATAAGAAAACAGCTTCGGAGATATAATTAAGACCTTCGAGTTGATCCTTAAAGGCACTTTCCACGACAAAGCCAGGCGGATTATTTCTTTCTACGGGTAGGATAGAGACGTGCAAAAAATAAAAGATGTGCTGTTTTCATGGCTCTAAAATGTGCAACGGGGTCGACTGGGTCTTATCATGGCTGCACATGACCGCAGTTCCTGCTGTTGCAACGTTCTATGCTGCAAGATGTTTGCGTTCTCTCGTCCAGTAAGCTATCTCGTCTATTCTTTCTCTTCGGCGGTCACTGCCTCTTTGTCATAGCAAAGTCCGCCCCCGAAGAAAGTAGGCCTTAATTTCAGCGCTTTCATTTTTTTCCTCTTCTTTTTCTAGCCACCCACTCCATATTCTTACGCAAATTTTCCGACTATATGTCCATATCTTAAGGTTGTGGAATGTGCCTCTAAGTTACGGGAACGAACGTGAGTCTGATGACCGGCCCAAAAAGACGACCGCCGCTGTCTGACCGGATTTGGACTGGGAGGACAGCTACAGTAAGATTCAGGGTGAGGAGTAGAGACTGTTTTCCCCACTCCGGAGGTAGTACACATTCGTGACGTGTCCCCCAAACATTTTCCCAATCGAAGTTGTCTAGCCACTGCACTCAGTTTAAAGTTCAATATTCAGTGCGATAAACGATATGACCGGTAAAAACCACCGGTTGACTGTTCAAAGGCTCACGCCTGACACTTCAGCTGAGCAAGTTTGCCGTGGGTTCCCGGACCACTGGCAATCGGCCAATGTTTGCTTAGAACCCGCTGGCTTTTCCACCAGCACTTCTTTCCAGACCCTCTCGCCCTCCTTTCAAGTGCTTCAACAGTGTGATCGTCATCGCCGCTCGTCGTTTCTCTACTGGCAAACACATGCATCGTTCTCGATCGATTGGCACATGATTTGGAGATGCATCCATCAGATATCACATCAGCCTCCCACAGCACATTTCATGGCTTCACTCTCTCTTCATCCTCAATGCCCCTGATAGACTCCTGCGATTTGTCCAGGAGGTTTGTCCAAAGGGAGGGCATCCAAATGCAAGGCACCAAAATTCAAAAAAAATGCATCCTTCATGATTTTCCTACTTTCCCACAACTCTATACACTGCCTCCCTTAGGGTCATCAAGCCTTCCACCCGCTACAAGATTGGTCAGTTAGTGTGAGACTCATCCGGGTAGATGACATTACAGAACTTTACAAAGCTGACCTAGGTTGGTTCCACATAACACTTTCTGGAACCTTCGTTACGATGATCGAGACGGTTCATATAAATTTTCCGCTACTTAAACACAAAAGGATAAAGCATTCAGCGTGCATGGAGCTTTCTGGGATGCGCCATGCATTCCACTTCTACACTCATTCTACTACCTCTACATCCATCAAAATTTTATATGTTAATTGAGCTATCTCTGAGCCTCATGTCTCAGATGCCTGCTCTTTTGCCGATGTTGGTTGATGAGCTCTCTTTCATTTTCTATTCAAATCGCCATTTTCGCTATATTATACCATAAATTCAGGAATACGGTGTCTTGAATGTGATCGATTACTGCACATAGGCCGTTTCGTTAGTGGTCACATATCATATATTTGATGCTATTTACCAAGATTCAGAGAGAATAATCCAAGTAGTGGCTTATAAAATTTCTGGCGTGTATTTCTTTCGAATATACCTAGCAGACGAATCCGACAAATTTCACGGATTTCAACTCCGATGACTCTTGTTTAACGGGATCCGTAAAATCTATTATGATTTTTGACGTCCCGTTCCTTCGAGACGATTTGCGTTTGATTGCCGATTTTGGAATGCAGTAATTTCCCTGCTGCAATCCATCTCATTTTTGGAATTAACAAAATAAGAGTACGATGCATTTGACGCGAATCAGCCCTTCCGCGCGGGTGCCAGTATTCGCTTCTACTCATGATCGCAGCAGTACTTGAATGTGTCTCAGCCTCAAGTCATTGCATAGACGCGATCCATTAATTTTGCTAGCCTAAGATAAAAGTGAAAGTGCTTAGAAGGGTGAAGATAATCTGTGGAAGGACAGACGGACTCCAGATCGGTGTGGATCGACACGTAATTCGCAGCGAAGGATATGCTCCGGCGATCTAACATGGTCATCCGGGCGACGCTATAGCCGGTGCAAGCCCATCGAGTCGCTGACCACTCCGCAGGATTCTGATCCCTCAGCATAAATCTTTAGCATTGAAGACGGTAGCACCGATGAGAGTCGCATCAATGCGGAAATCATCGAGAAAAGAAGGGGCCCTATTTCTCGGGTCCTGGGCCGTCTCTCATGGTTTTTCTTTCATCCCAGCACCATTGACCACCTCTGGCTTAATTCTAATAAGCTGCCTTGTAATTCTAAAACCCGCCTTTGAACTATTGAACGAGTTCAAGAGAGGAGATGGCTTCATCTGTCTTTGCTATGGCTCAGAGAGGCAGAAAGACAAGACAACGCTCTGACAGCCGTCCTGCAAGCAATGTGGCCGAGGTGACTGGTCGGTCAAAGGTCCACCGCTCAGCGAACGTCAGAGAAGCCTGGGCGGTTCTTGTTAGTTGTGTGGGCCCATTGCCGCACTTGGAAGCGGAATCAAAAAGTTGGGGTAGATTACATCCTATAATGCTGATTTTGTGGATTACTCTGAAAATCCAACCTTCGCTTTAATGACGTTCTCTTCTTTTGGATTTTGAGCAGGTCCTCATTCTCATAGTAAGCCATCGCTTCCGTGGCAAAAGAAATAAAAGAAATATGAAATTGAAAGAGTATTCATGAATTTTTTTACGCTCTTCTTGACGAAGGTTACATTGGCTGGATGCAAGTGAATGTTTTTCCGTAAGGAGCAACGTCACTTGCAAAGCCGCGATCGACGCGTGGTGGACCTCCTGACCAACACAGTATCGTTTGCGTATCAACCATAACCGTGTAGGCCCTCTGCCTCAAAGGCTAGACCAGAGATGGATTAAATTCTCCTTGAGGTGACCATTTCGACGGCGATGGCTGGATGGGAGGGGGAGCATCTGGGTATCTTCAGCAGCACAACTCAATTAGACACCTCTAGCGCTCGTTTCTTCACGAAGCGCTCTATATTTTCTACAACTAGTATCAAAAAGCTCTTTTTGCACTTGTTCTCTATTGTAAAGTTCACCTTAAAGGCATCCCCATCCTATCGTGCCAGGATTGGAGGAGGTGAGTGCTTTTGGGTACTCACTTGATGAGTCGCATCGCTCTATTATTGGGTTGTCCAAAAAATCTGCGACACTTTGTCCAAATTTTCGATTGCACCTACTTTTCTTGTATGAAACATTCAACCGACATAAGTATTACCATCAGCATACAAGAGACGTGCGCTTTTTCCGGGCAGCCTCCTTTCTTTAGAATTCCAGCGTCTACTTCAAAAAGGGACGGTCTATCCCGTTCTCAAGTTGGCCTCATTCACTGAACTTTTTACCATCTACTATATGACGCTCCACTGCGCTAATTAAGTAATATTCAGAAGCGACTAAGTTAAGTGAGCAAGCCAAGCACTACAAAATCCCCAATCGAATCCATGATTTTTCAATGAGCAATCATTCGTCACATGCAGATATGCGTTGGGGTAGGCTAACAGCAATATTGACCATTTCTGCGTGAAGTTGACGCACGGTTTCGACCAAATTCCAGATGTAGTCGAACCAACAATGTTTGTCACCGCGCACAGGTACCCAGCTGCTTTCTGTGGAGAATCAGGTTGCAACTCCATCAGAAACACTAAAAAACCCTTCTCCACGAAGGTTTGCTTTAATTCCTCCAGCCAGCCTACCTCTTAGTCGAATCCAATAGTGATTGTTTATATAGTTTACTCAAAGCGTAAGCTATCTTACTTAGTCATCATTTTTGTCAACGGATTCCTTTGCTGTGAAGGAGAAGAAAATTTTTGACCATGGTCACAAGGTTCCCTTCCACAGACTGGAGCAATCCATGTGGTACCCATTACGAACATACTGCCCTGCAACTAATATGGGGAAACTCGAAAACTGTCAGTAAGTGCACTTCAGCGTTGTTGCTAACACACGACTGGTAGCAATTGGCTCCGCCTCAGGGGAGTTGAATACGCTCTCCATTCAGCACCTACAACCGATCAGAACAGTTCCCTACTTTGAGCGAAATATCTCCGGTTGCGAAGCCTCAAGGACAACGGAACACTGTGACCTACTCAGCGACCTACTTCCTGAATACAGCACAGATGCTACCTGTGACGACACAATCTTAGTGGCTTTATAGGAGCTCGAAAAATAAAAGTGGTCAAAAGATAGCTTTATTCAGAGAGAAGTTTTGAGCCGCAATGCTGCACGAAGCCTTCCTGTACGCTTCTACTGAAAGCTCCGAAGACACACTACAGTAATCAAATGCCAAAACGATTAAAAAGGTTTTCAATTTTTTCTTGAAGACTCATGTTCGAAGTGTCGCAGTATTTTCTGCACGACCCAATACAAGCTTCGCAGTAACTGTTAGTGCACTTTAACTGGCAACGAAGTCAAAGTGCAAACGTTTTCGAATTTCGGACGGGTTTTCACCCTAATTGATATTCAGCAGAATAGGTGATTATACCGCAAGCTTGCGATTCTCACGAGCACTCAGTCTATTGTCTACATTTGACAGCAATTCTACTTCTTCTTACTTCTTAACCACTAACCTTTCATGACATCCAGTACCGTGATTCTTCCGTCCTCCGTTACCTTACAGTACTCGAGAGTTTATCGTTTTGATCGAACCAACGCCTAATGTTCAGAACGCTTCATATGGGTGAGGAGTTAGAACTGATCTCGCTGAAAGGACGAGGACGAGCTGAAGCCGTGAGATTGATGTTCATCTATGCCGAGAAACGATTCACCGATTCCAGGCTTACCATTGCACAGTGGAAATTAAGGAAAAAGAAAGGTACGTTGGTATGGATTTACAAATGACTTACTGAACTGACTTTGTGCCGAGCAAAGGGAGTGATTCGTGTGGGCCTGAGCTACGAACTCTTGGCCAAGTCCGCAGGAATCCAAACGAGTTCCTGGGACTACTCTCGAAATAGAAGCTAACTAAGTTTAACCACTCACTATGCACTGATTGGTATTTTTGAAAATTTTTGAATTGAACAGTAAGAAATAATATAAAATCATAGAATAACCAGAATTTACAAAAAGGAATTGGATATTGTTGGCATTTGACTAAGCTTTTGCACCTAAGATGGATCTCTGGACCACTGTTGAGGCTACTTTTTTGCCGTAACTCTTGTTACTGTGTAAGAAACTCAAAAATGCAAACGGACCAGTGCACTGAATCACTGACGGGGCCTATGCCACTGGAACAGACATTTTTGCGCGCCCATTGGACTAGGTCCGGGATATCGAGATACATAAGTGCAAGAAAACTACTGACTTTTCCGGAAGCTCTGCTCTTCTCCAAGGCTTGGTCCCAAAACTGCACGTTAGTAAAAGCAAATGCTTCCTGATTTCAAACACGCATCGCCAAAATGTCAACCCTCCCTCCCCCCCCCCCCCCCAAGTCACGAGAACTCCATTCGTTCTACGTCTAGGCAAAATAATTCCATTTAATTCACACGTGAACCAATCGGATGCTCTCGATACTTCCATGGACGGTTCCGAATCCATTGGAACGACATGTTGAGCGTACAAATAGTGAAATTCAATCGAGGGTCACGTCCACAGACGCCGGCAAATATAATATTTACTTAGTTATTGTCTGACATTTATTTATCATTTTTTGTTTACTTCTTGAATAGGTGAAAAATGTGCAGCGAACGGATGCTATAACCATGTGTTTTCATCGGCGCAGCACACACTTCCATGTTAAAGTTCACTTTGAGTGCATATGCAGTGACTCACCGACGGCCACGTGCGCCGTTCACTGTCGCTCCGTCCACTGCCGATTTTCGAAACCAAGATCACGATCATTTCCGAGTTTCGAAACGAAGATCTCGACCACATTGGAGCGCTATTTAAGCGCAAATCACCGCATGGATCCCATTCGAACTACAGCCATGCCTGAAGACTGCACTTCTCCGTTGAAAGCTGTAACTCTGAAACTCCATATGAGCCGTGCGCCACGAATCAACGTGACGTACAAGGACAGGGACGATCTATTCGAAACATTCAAGAAGAAAATGCTAGAACTTGGCATTCCAGCGGAGACCGTATTCTGGATTGATGATGACGGCGAGCCGGTAAAGGTGAATAACGCCGAAACTCTGATGAACGCCGCTAAGGAGTCGTCTACCTTAAAAATCTATGCCTGCGACGCCAGCGACGACGAGGACGTCTCCTGCTCTAGTTGCGATGAACTGGCTATGAACCGACGACGCTGGAACAGGCAGGCCAGGGATCGTCCTCGCTTCCACTCCAGATGCAGAGGCCGTGATCGTTCTCGTGGAGCAAGATCTCGCTCGAGTAGCCACGATCATCCCCATGGACGACATCGACATCATCCAGGATCTCATCATGGACCCGGGCCCTTCCCAGGATTCAGTCCCCTTCATTTTCCTATGATGGGTCCACTTTTCGGCCACTGCTCACCTTTCGGTCGCCGTGGTTTTCATTGAGTGTTTTATCGATATCAAAATGATATGTTAATAATATGTTATTAACTATTACAAGTATTTATTATGCATGTATGTGTACCCGATGAGGTCAATAAACATTGATATAAATAGTGTTCTGTTATGTACTCGGAGGTACAAAATAACCGTGCGCTAACCGGGGGATAAATTGCAGATGATCCCGCCAACCATGTTTTTCGTCCATCTGGGAGCAACATCACTCTCTTCTGAGAGATAGAAACATTGAAAGGCGAAGTCTGAGAGACAAAAATATAGTTTAGCGCGCATCGTCTGCTTCTCTGTCACCTACAGTATCATCGCTGCGATTCCGTTTGCAAGCCAAATGCGTGGCGTATCTTAAACAAGATGGATCAAGGCCGAGTCATAAGCTTCTCTTTCTCTTGAAGAAGCCTTAGGTGAAGATACGCAGTTTCAGCAGCTTTGGAGGTGTTACTAGCGAGCCTTGCTTTCTGGAAGGAAAGAATGGAAAGACTTCAGCCGTTTTTGATATATCGCTCTAAACCCTCAAGGAAGATGGTACGATAATCTCGTGGATTGCTGGGAATTGAAGCAGAGCTGCTCAGAGAGGCAACAGTGCAACACAAACAACGAAAGGGAAATGCCTCTCACCCGCAAAAGAGGGACCCTTATTTACATTTGCTTCCTGTTTTGGGCAAAACATATCGATGCAACGCCATTAGCGTGGACCCTCGGCTCTGCATCCCTGCTGAATGGCTCGAGTTCGACGGCGAGGGTCCAGCAGATCGCTTAGCCAGTTCGTGGGCGGAGCAGAGAGACGAGACGTTCGAAAGGACGGGTAAGCCCTCCTGCTAGGCCGCTACGGGCACGCCTCTCGCTTGCTCAAGTACCACGTTTCGTTTCCTCAATAGCCCAACCTCCTATATGTTGCTCTTCTTCAACATAGAGTTTATGGTGCCACCTGCCTTTAACATATTCTTTATCAGCTTGACTTAAACTCCGCATACGGCACGTGCTAACTTTGTCTCAAGATTTCTAAAGGGCAAGGTAAGCTAAGCAGCCCGTTTGGCGTTCCTGCTGGGGCCGGTATGCTGAATGCTGGAGAGGGGCTGGGATCCCCGAAGTCGAAGGACTACTTGAACTTGGTCGGTACGATACGAGAGTGATGACGGAAGTGATGCAGCTACATCAGCAGCTCCGCCAGAAGGGCTGGTTTGCTTACCTCAGGACTAAGCCTTGGAGAGAGGACGGACCTCCCTGTCTTCCAGGCTTAGTCCTGAGGTACGCAGCATGCTGAGGCGGTTTATAGGATCGAGTTGAACCAGCTTGTCGACCGTAGGGGTCCCATCCCTTCCCCAACATTCAGTAGACGGTCTCAGCGGAAACGCCAAACGGTATGGTTTGCTTACCTCCTAAAGGGCTCCTTTTGAGCTCCTTTTTTTTGGCTCCTTTTTTTGTGAATCTTGTACATGAACGCAAATGTATTGGCAACGTGTAAATAGGCTGGCAGTAGAGAAAAAAGGACAAGGATTTGTCGAAAACGCTTCGGTTGAGGGCTCACTCACCTTCGTATTCGGCCGTGCTAAGGCAATGAGAGACTAGGCGTGGAGAGGAGAGTATGAGGCGAGGGAGCATAACAGATGAGAGGGCGCCAGGCAAGAGCATGACAAAAGAAAAACTATGCAGCTGCAGCAGCTCACTTTGCAAAGCCCTAGCGCTCTTGTCGGGTGATTCCATGCAAGGGAACGCCATATATGTGATTGCCCTTTAGTGGTCCATCCTACAAACCTTGGGGAATCGTTCACGCGAATTTTGCTTGGGTTGTGCCTTTAAGGTTGCAATCCAATCGCCGCCTACAAAAATTAGTGGGATTTTCTCCGTCGATGTGACTGCACCGTTAAGCATTGCTGACAGAAGAGGCACGTTCGTGACAGTCTATAGCAAGGATGACGACGTTTGGATTGCTTTTGCTGCGATTATCAAGTGTTACCCTTCCTTACCGAGTAAGATAATTCGAAATCCATTGAAGGAATTTTTGCCAATTTATACCAATCCATCTCGTCCTCAACCGGTGTGACCTGACATCTTACGGAGAAAAATTAATGTTTTTATTATTCAGAGGGTTACTCCGATGATACCAAACTTCCTGTGCTACTAGTCGCCGATCAAACTAAAATCTTCGGTGTCAACGAGATTTTACGATTCGTCGCCACTCGTCTACGTAAGTTTAGACCTCTGTTCCAATGACAAATGCTTTCAGATGCAATTTGCAAACTTTCGAGCGGTTTTTTATCATCGGTTTATTTGAACTTACACTGGGATCATCAATTCCCGTGCAAAAAGTACACAATCAAAGGCGTAACCTAGAATTAGGTTAGTGAAGCGAAGCCCTAGCGCATTGACAGAGGGATCGTTAAGCAGGTGGTACCGGTACAGGTGGTAGCGATTTTGCAGCACGAGTTCATCAGAAGAGTGAAGGTTGTACAAGGGGCCCTACCTAGAACACACAGCAACGCTCGGAGTCTCTTATCCTCTGCCGCCTCTCGAGGTCCTCTGTGGCTTGCACGAAAGGGGGTTTTTATTTTCAGCATTTTCAGCGTGTGCGGTGGTTTCTGTTTTTTTTCTTGACAAACGGTCTACTTTGCTCCACCACTTTCATTTTCGAGCGAAATAACATTAACTGGAATAGTTCCTCTATGATCCACGATATCGAAAAGTTCTCGTGCATCTGTCGCAGATTATTTCCAACAGAAAAAGATCGCACCTAACTTTGTCTTGAAAGAAATGCTGTGGAGCTGCGTGGATCCATTTCTAGTGCAAATCATACATCATATGGCTGATAGGAGAGTCATGCTAGATCGCCGGGGCATATCCTCCGCAAGCCGTTTGGCGTTTCTGCTGGGGCGGCATGCTGAATGCTGGGGGGAAGGGGTCCCCCACGATTGACGGACTACATAAACTCGGTCCTTTTAACCGCCTCAACTTGATGCTTACCTCAGGACTAAGCCTTGTAGAGAGGGCGGACCTGCGAAGCTCTCCAAGGCCTAGCTCTACGGTGAGCAAACCAGCCCTTTTGGCGGAGCTTGGACGTAGCTGCTCCCCTTGCGTCGTCAATCTCCTATCGTACTGACCGAGTTCCAGTAGTCCGTCGACCTTGGGGACCCTATCTCCTCCCCAACATTCAGCATACGGCCCCAGCAGAAAAGCCAAACGAGCTGGTTTGCTTACCTCATCCTTCGCTGCGAAATGCGTGTCGGTCCACACCCTTAGGGGGTCCGCCTGTCTGTTCCCTTGCTGAATTTCCCCTTCTGCGAACTTCGACCTTATCTTGGAACTCTCTTTCAACAGAAGCAAGCTAAACTAATAGCTGTTTTTGGACTTTTCTCTTATTCTGAACAGTCTTTCGTTTTGCCGGAACCAAGTAAGAAGTTTAGATCTGTATGGGAAAAACGAGGCAGAACGAAAAGCAATCGAAGAAGTGCTCATCAAATTGGAAGAACTGCACATCGGTGTCACGCCTATTATTCGAGCCACACTGACGAAAAATTATGAAGAAAGGGTGAGTACTTACTGCTTATTCACTTTTCCGTTCGCTTATTTTTGAAACATTTGTTTGTTTACAATTTGTTTATGCGAGCAAATGGTTTCTCTCAAAGCGAATATTCCACTTTTGTGCTCTCGCAACTTCTCCAACGAAAAATCGCTGAACTCTAGGTAGTGTATAGAATCATTTATTTGATGTCGGTTTTTGCGGTGTTTCCTCACGACTGCCTTATGCTGCGTCCCAGAGACAAAGTAAGATTTTCATAAGTATAACTTTCCTCGACGCGCATCGGTAGTAATAGTTTCCTCTTACACTCATTAGGGAAGTCAGAAAAAAGTCTTGCTCATAAAAACGTCAAGTCAGGCTTGAGAAGAAGGGAGAGGGGGTAGCGTACCCGTGCTGCACACGTGAATACAAACAGCCAAGGGGATTGTGCAAAATCAGCTTTTTCTATTCATCAATTTGTTTGTTCAAATACTTATTTATTTGACTGCGATTATATGGTGAGATGTGCTTTGCATTTGTACAATTTGATTTTTCGGCGTGAAGTTTGGAACGATTTCAAGA
>KZ345016.1:80698-93101 GCA_002352805.1 Teladorsagia circumcincta
GGGGCGACTGGTCCAGAATGGTCCAGTACGGATTACCCCTCTATTGCTACACAGGAGATGAAGAAACATCGAAAGATGCTCTGACCGTAATATTTAGCTTGCTCAATTTTTGAGAGGGCACACTACTTTATCACGAGCCACGCTCCAGAGGGCGCTTGGAGAAGAGAATGTTCTGGAACATATGATCTCCTGATTAAGTACTTGTACTATGCGGTGGAGTGAGCTATAGCTTCTTCTTCGACCCCTACCCCTTGTCACGCATACACATACACACATACACACGTACACACAACACACACACACACAAACACATGCACACACTGCTTTACAATGCAAGCAGACATCACCGTTGTACTACAAGCTCTGAGCACGCTCTCTCATTCCTAACTTGGATTTCGTGATAAGAAGACTAATGGGCGAGTGGCATTGAGTACCATCCTCTGCGAAGAAGCACTGCCCTGATTGAATACAGCAAACAGGAGACCTAGGGCAAGGACTGATAATAAAAGAAAGTGTTCGGGCATGAAGGCAAAGGTCGGAATCGGGCGATCAAACTAATCCTTCCCATCATATCTGTGCGTGGTGACGCACTCTAGAGATGATACCTTGCTCTGAAACTGCGCGGTACTAAGGCCACACGGAGGTGTTGTTGGCTATCGCCGTGAACGCTATGTCCGCCCATCTCGGGATGTGGTGCGTGGCTGGCATTTTTTGACTTAGGGTTCATTGCAGTATTGAGTGAACCAGCAATCGCTGGAATGTCCGGAAACCTAGTTCGGACATGCCTTCCTTTGGATCCAGCCTCTTTGCTGTTGTTACAGAGGAGGGTTTCATTTTCGGCGTTGTCGACGGCTTCTTTTCGTTTTTTCTCCACTGTCGTTCTGCTTCGCATCTCTACGCTTAGTTTTAAGCGCCATAATACCTAGAATCGAGCTCGACCTTTGCCTTTGAGCAGTGACTTTTTGTTTTCAGCCGGCAGAAGGGGCTTTTTCTTACAACGCAAATTCTGATTTTATGTTTCATTTTCCACTCGAACACCTAAACAATGAATTTCAGCAGCAGTAAGCGCGATTCTTCTCAACGGATGCTGCCACAGAAAAAGAAAAAATGTGAATGCAAGCCAGCGAGAGAAAGCGGGGTATATCGAAAATTTAATTACTATGATTTTCCATGTTCACATTAATTTTTCGCCAATTGAGTAGTCATTGTGGAGACCTTTTCAGAGCGCGACAACAGCCCTCGTAAGCTGCTCGACGGCAGCTGAAAAAAAAGAGTTGCTGCACTGGCATCAAAATGTACTTCGTCCATATACAGTAGTGGGCAGAATACAGGGGGGGAAGCGCGGCAAAAAAAGACATTTTACATTCAAATGGGTTTGATCACTCTATACAGAATTCAAATCGAATGCTGCCAACTTAGTATTGAAGAGGAGATTTTATGTGATAGACAACATAGTGGCTTCTACGTGGACGGAATCCAGAGAATTTACAAAGGAAACAAGGTGCAGTGGTTGAACTCAAAAGGATCCGTTTCGAGGTTTTCTGAAAAGCTGGTTTCGAGGAAGTTTGCATAATTAGAGCTAATATCACTGATAGTAAGTTATCATCTAACAGTGAATCGATTCTGGAAAACATGGAGGAGCTCCAGGCTGGAGCAGATACGGTAGTTCTCCTTGACCCCGACAAAGATGGCAGATGACGTCATATTCCGTAGGAGTGAGGGCAGAAAAGGAGGGTCTCCATCTACTTGCAGGAGGGCATTTACGGAGTATTTTGCTGAGCAACTTCCGCCAGCGTCGGTAATCTCTGCGCAGTAAAAATCGCTTATGTGCGACATGGGCAAGATGTTTTTGTGGATCGCCTGTATATGCATGTTTAATTTCGGGACTTTCGCTTTTTTGGATAAGACTCTGTACAACCTCCATGGGTCTTGCTCAAACTTCAATACTTGGAAGTGTTTTCTCTCAGCATATCATACTCAATTGAAGTGAGAAGATTGAAAAAAGTGCTCTACTGTAGATTCACATTATCATTAATTCAACAACTATTCTACTGTGCGACAACTATTCTTTGTGTTGTTGTGAAGTTGTCCGCTTTCTTGGATTACAAGATTTCTAGAAATCTTTGGAATTTAGGCGAAAACGGTTTTTACTGTGAATTTTCAGTATTATCAAACAAATACATCCAATTCAGCAAGCTTTCAAAAAGGGAAATCACGATCAGAGTGAAAGTCGAATTAGGATTGATTCACCTGGTTGAGGGACACGCGGACCCCCTGAGGGTGCGGACTAAAGCGCAATTGGCATCGAAGGAATTGACCTCGTTGACCTATTAAGGCTCAACCTTGGCGCGGCGGGCCGGTGCACGCCCACAGTCTATCGAATCGCTGGCCGCATACCTATCTGCAAGAAGGGATTAGATAGCAAAGAGAGCGTTATGTTGAAGAGGGCACAGCGATGGAAGTCGCATCAATGACGAGATCAGGGGGAAAGGAAGGGGTTACGTTTCTCGGGTTCTGGGCCGTTTCCCAAGGTTTTCTCCTTCATAAGTGTATAACTCATTATCGCCAAGTTGATTTGAAATGAGTTGCCCTTTCTGCGTGAACTCGTCCTTTAATGGGAGCACTTACTCGCATAAATCATGAAAATTGAACAAGAACTATGAAGGATGACCAGAAATATGAACAAAAAACGTACCCTCTACCTTTGACCCTATCTTTTGCTGCTCTTGTCCATCCATAACCATACAGTTGTGTCAGTGGATCGCATCATCTCATCTTCGCATAGCCCACTGGGCGTTTGTGTTCTTGCGAGTACCACTCTCGCAACCTTGCCGTTCATCTGTTATCCATACATCGTGACACATGCCCAGCCTATAAGGGTTTCCTTCGATAAGCACTTTTGAGAAATCTTTGTGCGTCTTCTCATATCTTCGTTCGTCACATGGTCCCTCAAAAAAATTTCTTACACAACCTTCTCCTCATATACCGTCGTGTTATAGCTAACCATTTCTCACAGTATCCCCTTGTTGCCCAGGAATCTGCTGCATATGCCAAGGTCAGTAGGATGCATTTATTCCATCAACTTTGATTCTTTTCCAGATTTTGAAATACCGCATGAGTCACTACGGGTATAGCTCTGGCAAAATGCACTTTGTCGTACCCTCTTGTCCTAGTCGATTTCGCATTCTTCTTCTATGATGCTTCCTTGGTACGTAGCCGCAATAATATTGGCACAAGTGGAGTAGCTTCTGACTGACGAAGGTGGTTAAGTATTGCATTCGTTTCTTTTTGTCAAAAGCCTCCCAAAATCCACAAAGAGGCAGCGTATCGGTAATTGAGATTTCTCACTTTCCCGAACAGCTGCCCCAAAGTATTGATGTGACCAATTGTGGAGGTTTCCCGGAACTCTGCTTGGTCGCGACTCACTATGCTCGTAACTAGGCGTCAACCTGTAGAGTAATACTGAAGTGAAAGTTCTGTATGGCTGAGAGAACAGCGAAATTGTGAGTTGACGAATTTTTTCATTCGGTGGAGAGACTGCCATTCAGAGCTACACTGTGAATTTTTCAACAAGGGTTTTGCTAGTACAGTACCGCGCTCCTTAGAGAATTCTGCCGTTACTACATCTTTTCCGGAGCATTTTCCATTCAGGCCACGTGGGAATTCCTGCACTTAAGTGTATCTGGTCCGCAGGCATTGTGATAAACGGGCAGTATTGCCAAAGAAGCTCCTGCATACAGGCGCTAACTACTTGAACTGAATTCTAAATTTAATCCTTCGTCCTTGAGAGCTAGTAGCATTTTGGCTTTGATTCGACTCACTTTGTTAGCTTGTACAGTCCCTTGTTAGCTTTCACAGATTCTCGCATTTTTCGTGTCTTGTAATTGTCGGATGTAGCAAAGGGAATAATAGTGTCGTTGCCACTATCATTTTCTTTGCTTATTCACAGATGCGATGGTATTCTTTGCCGAGTTTTATTTGTGCTTGAAGCGGCCGTTCTTTTCAAAAAGAGATCGCTCTGTTAGGGTGTTCTGCCTTTTCACGTTTCTTGCCTACCTTCACCTTATTTGGTGTCCTGGATCAACCTCAATTTGTCCTCGTCAATTGCAACTTGCTGTTGATATTTCTCATTTTTCTTCATTACTCGTTCTACTTGATTGTAGGTGAGTTTCAAAGGTGTTCGGCGCCTTTTTGCAAATATTCCGGATTGCAATGCGCTGCCTGTTACGTCTATTACGTTGTTTGGTACTTAAATCGTTCTGCGAACACGATGATGCGTAACTACTGCGGTTTTTATTCAACTAACTCTAGTCAGCAAAAACTATAAATGTATCCAACACAGACATAAATGATTAATCGGGGCGTGGTCACCGTCCACTCAAGAACTGCTCTCTTGCGTGGCAGTCGGTCGATTCTACGTGCGAAGAAATCACGATCATTGGCGGCGATCCTTTTGACACTGACCACCAGCTCATCCAAATCGTCGTAAATTTTGCAAGTCTGCCAGTACGCAAAGACCGATTGACGTGGTAGACTGCAGAAGCTTTGGTCGGTGAATATGGCGAATGAGGGAATAGAAACCATCTTTCAACTTAGATTTTGCTGATTTTACCTCACCAAAAACATCGTTGAGATCGCTGAATGGCCGCCTTCCAACTTTTCTCGAAGTCGGACAGCATCGATTTAGTAGATTAATTAGTTCTCACCTCGCAAGTAACACAATTTCGACCAGTTATTTCAGAGGTTTCTGGCCCTTCGTGCCCCTTCGATGCGTCATCATATCGTTCCGCATTTGGACTTTCATCAATCCTATGCTACCAAGTACAGCAACGGCCAACTGGATATACATAAACATTTTCTACAAAGAGAGGATAGTAGGTCGCCAGTGCCGTCTGGGATGAGGTGTGTATTTTCATATGCATCTCGGAACATTAGACCAGGATCTACCTCCTCAAAGGGGAATTTATTTGTCAATGTCAAAACACAAAAGCATAGCTTTGTTGCGTAACCAAACTAAGGCCGGGAAAATTGGCGCTTATTTTTATAGGATTTGGTGACGTACTCGCTGGATTACTGCTTTCTACAGGAAAGTTGAGGTCATAACGTGGAGCGTTCCAAACATCCTTTGTTCGAATATTTGTCATGCGAGAATTGTGGGTGGAGCTTTCGGTATGCGTTCGTAATCTATTCGTGAGGCAAATAAAGGCAAACGATTATGAGGCAGCGCTGTTCAAGTTCATCTGCGGTTGCTGATTTATGTTCAAAGCCCTTCGCTGGTGCGATTCGAATCCTAATCTCTCGTTTACCGGACAAGTGTGCTGCATGTTACACCACTGGAGCACCATTTTACCTTCACTCGCCTTTTGATGGTAGCTGAAACGCTTGCATAATTTCTTGGACTGATTTAATGTAAATAGTTTCCCAGAGCATTAGCTCCGATTGTGCAAGCCACCTCTCAGGAAGCGTTTCAGAAACAGTCGTATTGGTAAATCTGAGGACTCTTGAGTTGGACCCGTGCACCATGTTTCCGTGGATATAAGGCTGCTGTGAAGCTTTTCCTCTTTAAAAAGGGATGCGCTTCACGACTTCAAGTTGGGAGCATTTAGTCTCGGTGACTTAGGCAAAGTGTGATTATATCATGAATGTGGAGACAAAATGTATTTTTTCAATGTCCCCAGTCTAACAGATTGGCCGCAAATTATAGGACCTTCACTGCCTGTACAGCTCTAGAAGTGTATGTTGCGCGTGGCGCATTCAATATTGATCAGTTCAAACACTCAGTTGTACATTTGAAAGAACTTCTTACCCAAAATAGACTGCTTCTTTCCAGCGCCAAAGAAGTCCAACAAAAGAGTAAAAAGGCTGTCGATGAAGTTGATAAAAAAGACGTTCAGCAAAGTGAGTAATTGCTTTCAAGGGTTTGTAACAAGTTAGGCTACATGAGGAAGAATTCTGTAAGAAGGTCGAAGGTCGGAGGAAAGGAAACCTACCCAATGGAAAGACAGGCACACTTATCAAGGATGTAAACCGATGCTTTGCATAAAGCAAAAGCTCCAGCGATCTAGCACGGCCTTTCTCCAATGCTATAGGTGTGCTATCGGCGTGGTACGCCCACTCACGATCTGAGCCTCTAGCCGTCTGACAGGGAGAGCATTAGCGCTGGAGAAGGCTGCAAGGATGACAGTCGCATCAATGCGAATATCAACGGGCAAGGAAGGGGTCCCATTTTTTGGGTTCTGGCCCGTTTTTCTTGGTTTTTACTTGTTTCGCGCATCAATGACCACATCCAACTAGATTTCCAACGAACTACCTTTTCATCGCAAAATCCGCCTTTAAAATACACGACGTGTGTAAGAGTTGGTTTGAATGGGCCGAGCAATATTTTTCGAAAAGTCATTCCTACTGAAAGAGGATCATTGAAGGAAATAACACGGATCATCTCAGAGGCCTACTGACATGAAAAAACGATGAAAATCCAGCTTGGGGGGCCACTCCATTCTTCGGGAGTTCTTTGATACTCAAGATAAAAGCGATGCGCTCATGATACATTATCAGATCATTTTGGATGCACTTTTGATGTGTGGGTGTATTGTGGAAACACTTTAAGATGCTTCCATATCTGTACCTAGCCTGCCGCTGGTGGTGGTGTCCCTCCTTCTAACCAGGAAAGGTCATTAGGCCAACCCGGCCAATTGAAATAAATAGTACATTTTCATACTCGGCTTGAGGCGCTGAGCTCAAATCTGCTTTCCGCGTCTGCTAAACACTTCTCTGAAAGGAGTTACGGAGAGTTCCCTCTTTTGCCCTTACTTTCCGGTGGTTTGCCTGCAATCATATGTAAGCGCGGCTAAACGTCACGAAGTTCTTTTGAATGGCGCACATCAGCGAGCTTCGGTGCCGCAGCTGGTTACGCTCTTGCTTCTCAAGCAAGGATTTGCGGGTTTGGTTCCTAGCGGGGTTTCGTGTTTTGCTTTTTTTCAAACATAGCTGAAAAGTCTTCTTGAAAGCGTTATTTCATCAACAGTCGCCAGAAGCTGCACCAATGAGGAGTTTGCAAGCAGGTTCTCTTAGGTTCGAGCACTGCTTGGCTCATAGTGCACGTGGTGCAGGTTCTAAGCTTTTCCGCGGCGAGTAGGTACCATATTCCTTTTCAAGGGATCAAACTGCCCATAGAAACGGGTTCTAACCAAACCTGAGGTTATCACCTAATTGAGAAAACGCGGAGCCGTCAGAAGGTTACCGCTCCCCAAACAGAAGTTCTAGAGTTGATCAACCATCGACGGCGGGGGGGGGGGGACGGAGAGAGGGGGTTGTCTTTAAGAATAATTCCTTGTAGATCTTAGAATGATGCAGAAGGGCGGGCCAGACACTATTTTTATAATTTCTGGAGTGTGTTTAGAAGGTTGATTCCGCCCCAATTCGAGGAATTTGTACTAGCTTGATGGATGAGTGAGTATGTGACTGGCCAAATTTTCGAGGTTAGGTCAAAATTTTAGATTAGGCCAAAAGTTCGTCCAAATGGAGGGGCGCGACTCCCTGATTACGAGTATCGCACTTGTTCGCTGCTAAAGGGCCTGCCGCCTGCGCTACAGGGCAGGCTCCTGGTCAGGAGCGCATGTCGCCCAACTTCGTCATTGACCCCACTTAAATTCTTTGCGCAGGTGAGTGTACGCAAGTATCTTGAACTAACGGTATCACGAACACTCCAAGCTATTTTACTGCAAATGGCAAAAGAAAAAGTTTGCCAAAGAATCGATCCCAGGACCTGTTTTTTGTGAGTCCAGACCACTGCCGCTGCGCTAATCTGCTTCACAATTCTTTTCAGAGAAGCGTTTAGCAGCTAAGGAAAGCAGATTCGAACTCAGCGTTGCAAGGCGCGTATAGTGATATACATCTTATGTCAATTGGCCGCGTTGAACAAATGACCTTTCCTGGTAAGCGGTGTCACTGAGAACGGCTCACTTTTGTGGGCTGAGCTGATCGTGGTAGTTTTCTGCCAAGTACTCCCCTCCCTTAGATTACACTTGAGTCCTCACTTTAGTACTGCAAACTCATGAATGCTATACATAAGAGAAGGATGTTTCAGAGTCCGTATCCACGTCAGACTCTTCGAAAAAAAAGTATGTATACATTTTCTACCTCTCAAATAGAGGAATTAATTATACACAATGCTTCACAGGTCACAAGGATCCCACCAAGATAAAGAAGATCATCAAGTATGATACATCTCCTTTTCTCTTCTTCTTCTTATTCTTCAGCGTTTTCTCCCATTTGATGGTGAGTTCCGCTTTTCCAATATGCTGACGCCACTTTTCCTGATGTAATGCCTGTTCGGCTTGACGTTAACCGATTTTGAGTCTCCCTGCAACCTACGAAACAGCGTTATTTCGAGCGTCCCCTAGGCCGCTTTCCGGGTACGTTCAGGACGAAACAGATTTTACGGGCACTGTCATCATTTGCGCAAAGAACATGACCGTGCCATCAAAGACGGGCTTCGCGCAATTTGTCGACAACGGAGCCACGAGTCGCTCTCTGATGACATTGTCGAATGCGGTCTGATCGTGTAACTCTGGTCCATCGCAGTATCTTTGTGTCCGCCACACTGAGCCGGCTTACACTTCTACGACGGTAGTAAAGTCTTCTAAGCAGCCAGTCTATAGTTGGCCACTAGGTACTTGACCTAGCCTTCGACCGCACCCAAAAAGCAAAAGGGAAGGCGGGGAATTTGTGTTGACCTGCCGCAGTTAGCAAGGTCTAGGCCACATCTCGAGTGGCCAACGTGTAAGGTATCCTTAGCCTAACAGGGAACCCGGCAGAGAAAGGGGAAAGTACATGCAGATTGCAGAGACGCAGAGGGTCATGTGAAAGGCGACTGAAATGTACCCTTGAGTACATTTTAGTCACCCTCTACATGAACGTCTGCGTCTCTGCAATCTTCATGCACTTCCCCTTTCCCAGCATGAAAGTACTGGTGGCGATAGTGCTGCTGGAGCTATCAATAATATTGAAAACTTTCCACCAAAAAGGCGATTTGCTGTCCCTTGCTCTGTTCTTCGTATTGATCGTGCCATAGCTCGTTCCTTAGTCAAGGGAGCGTTTCACCTTTGCACGATTATTAGCCATGATCCCATGGATGAGGCAACTCAGTTGTTGCAGTGGGTTGGTTCTATGTTACCAGCGGGTCGCTCACGGGATAATACTCGGTGGTGTCCGAGGTTTTGCAACTATCAGAGGTTATTACCTTGCCTTCTACGCAATCCATAAATGCTTTGTGGTGCAGTGGCAAACGGCGCACTCATGAGACGCTGCACTACATAGTTCAAGTCCATGGGTGATGCGAGTTTTGCTAGCAATGTAATGAAGTTCACCGTCAAGACCAGGGTCATCTCGCTGTCTCGTCTCTCATTATTCTTCGTTTTCGGCCAGTTTCACCACCTTTGACCCCCAGTCTATGGCTTTTTAGGACCGTCCATGAGGTAGCAGGCCAGCACTCAGCAACGTTAATCGCGGCAAGTCTGACGCTCCATACATCTTAGACTTCGAATATTCCAATTTGTTCTTCCGCTCGCGAAAAACGCCATTCACAGAGCACTGTTTTGAACAAGCTGCTTTCCCGCGAGATTACGCTTCAAAAACCAGACCGCAATCGGACGTGATCGCTAATCCAAGATACTTGAATATTGTAGTACGTGTAAGCCTAGCACCACCTCCACTTGACCTTAATAGAACCTGGTCCACCGTTTTCATCGGTGGACAAGTACTCAGCCTTCTGGAAATTCAACCTGCAGAACATAGTCAGACGGTCGGACCACAACTACACCTGCTGCTCAAGGGTGCCTCTATCTTCGCGGGCGAACATAACGTCATCAGCACGAGGGAGCGCCACTTTTCAAAAAACTCTTGAAGTGGCATTCATGATGACAACAAATGTGAGTGAGGATAACGAAGTGCCTCGGTTAACGCGACAGAAATAGAAAAAGTCACTGAAGTGTGCACATCGCGCAGGACGCGATCGAAAGCCTCCTCTAAGTCCAGGGAGGCAAGATAAACCGGTCTTCATCTTTGCGGATTCTTTTGGCAGAAGGCGAGCGGCGTGAATGGCATCAATGGTACTGCAGCCTGCCACAAAACTACGCTGGTTGGCAGTCAGCTCGACGATGTCACAGATTTGTCGTCCGTCTGTCCTATCTATGTCTACAATTCACTCAAAGATCTCCATGATGTGCGAGAGCAAACGAATTGGATGGTAGCTGGTGCATTCTTCGGAAATGCCCTTCTTCTTCCAGATAGGAATCGCGGTGCTCTGGTGCCGGCTCTCAGGCACCTTCTTCCCTGCAACGACATGGTGAAAAATTCCGTCATCACTCTGCAGAATTCCAGCACTTCGATCTCCATAAGTCGGTCGTTAGGTTGCCGGACCTGTTACTTTGCCTGATTTCATCGTTTTCGTAAGCATTTTGGTAGCCACGGTTATCTTCTGAACGGGTCGTGTACTGACGGAGCACAAGGCACGGCAGGAAAGGCAAATTCTACTGTCGAGATGTTTCAGAAAAAGTTGCCATCGTTTTAAGTTTTCCAAAAAAATTGCCATCGTTACAATGATCTCTTGTTTGCCTTTCCTTCTCGTCGTTTATGCCAAAGAAGCGGTTTAGGTCCTCTGCCAGGCGATGGCAGCCTTTGCGGGTCAGCAAACGTACCGCTTACTCGCACGATACAAGTTTCTTTTCGAAATCGGCTAAATGAGCTACCTTTGCGAAAGAAATGGTCTTCTTTGCTTCCTTCTCCGCTATCTGTTTGCACCTTCATATCAGCTTTTTTCGGAGGGAAATGCGTAAGGAGGGAAATGCGTAATAGGGCTTCCCTTGCAACTTTTTGCCGGCCAAGCCTCGTCATGCCAAGCTCGGATCGCGCAGCCGGGTTGTTGCTTCGGCTGTACCTTTCCGAGTTACGTCGACAGTCGTAACCAACGCTAATCGAATGCGAGAAATGACAGCTGCTCCATTTTCCTACAGTCGTCACCACTTGATCCTTGCTGGCCCACACCTTTCGGCTAGCTTCGGTTTCGGCGAAGCAATCTTTAGTGTACAAACCAGTGGTCGGTGTTGTGTGGCGATCGTTCATAAGGCACTGTTTTCACGTCTGTCATGAGCCCCCCCTCGGTACCTGAAAAGGACAAAATCAATTTGTGCTCTGATTCTACCGCTATAGAATGTGGGTAGAGAGTTAAGTTTTCGAAATTTGGGGTTCACAATAGCAATGTTATGGGAATCTGCATGTTTAAAACTTCGCTCGCTATCAGTATTACCTGACCTATATTTGAAATCACCAGAACAGCTGTGACCGTCTTTCGTAGCGCCAACGTGTCCATTTAGGTCATCTGCAACAAATACAGCTTCTTGTTACGGTACCCCAGTTGTCTTCTCATTAAGCAGGCTCCATAACTTGTCATTGGCTTGCTCGGAGCAACCGTCCACGGTGTACGCTCGATCTGGCTAATAGCATTACAGCTTATTGAAGAGACCAGAAAATTCAAACCAGAGTTAATAATTCGTCTTTTTCAAGAGTAGAGCCGCGACGAATCTTTTTTCTTCAACAAAAAACAATTCAACAACAACGAAAAACGATAGAATTACCAGAATTAGCAAGGGCGTGTAGCCCAAGACCAAGGAAAAAACGAAAAATAATGAAACGAGTAAACGAGCCTACCTGACTCCAAAGACGTTGATTCAGTAACTGACCAACTAACTAGAAAATGGTTGGCGTGGCATCCAACTGCTTGAGTTGTTTGTATCAGAAAAAGTCCGCGTTTTCCATCCAGGTAAGGTTGGCAGGATTTACCATATATCCCTACTAGGTATTTATAAAGCGCTATCTCTGTCTGTCTGTCTCTGTGTGTGTCACGAAATTCATAGCGCACGTCCTCAAAATCGCATGGAGTTGATTCCAGAATATGACATAGAGAACGAGACCGGAACATATTTGGTGGGGAACCGAAGGTGATATTAGCTGATAAGATTCGATAAGGGGCGCCAGCACGCAAGGGTCACGAAATTCGTGGCGCGCGGGCCAGCAGCATTGAGGTGCTGCCTATTAGATATGATATAGGGGTGGGCCGGGAACATATTTGGTGGAATACCGAAGGGATAACAGCTGATAAGATTCGATAAGGGGCGCCAAAACGCATGGGTCACGAAATTCGTAGCGCGCGGGCCAGCAGCATTGAGGTGCTGCCTATTAGATATGATATAGGGGGTGGAAACACATTTGGGGGAGGAGACCGAAGATGATAACAGCTGATAAGATTTGATAAGGGACGTTAGAACCGAAGGATTACGAAATTCATAGCGCGCGGGTCAGCAGCATTGAGAAGTGGCCTCTGAGATCCTTCTATTATATAAACCGC